>CAXIWW010000023.1:5000-17500 GCA_964036315.1 Acanthosepion esculentum | reverse complement strand
TCCTCTTTCGTTGGACTAAAGCGATGAAAGTCTAAGAGTCAGGTGGTGATGACAAAGTGCAAACCGCTGTAAGAAGTAGAGATGTAGACCTATGATGCAGAGTGATATCTTGACATACGATATATTTGATTATGTTCCTTATTTCTTATATTATAATAAAACAAATTGCATGACTTCTTGACTGAACCTTGTTTAATGTGAATGCATTTTATAAGGATTTTAACAAATGATTTTTAGCTGAAATTCAAAGAAAAAGCAAAAACAATTCAATTGTAAGTGACCAGGAATTAATGCAAGTGTTACTGACAGAACAGAGCTATTATACATGTAATGTGGGAGGTATTTACTAAAGATGATCTGCCATCTATTTACATAAGCTTATGAGATACATTTTTTGAATCATTTCACCTCAAGCAAGATGATAATGCCACTAAGATGCAGCAGGGTTGGAACAGGGAGTGAAAGAGAATGAGAAGACTTTAGTGAGGAGAAGGCCAATAGGGCTCAGGAAGACAAAATATGGATACATATATATCACAATCACAAGATGTGCTGCCCCATGACCTTAATGTGTTATTTATAACACATTAAAGGTCATGGGGCAGCACATGTACTGCAGCCACAGTAGCAGTGGTGTTTCCTGGTCAAGATAGCTTGATGGAGCTCAACCCTTGCCAGGCTGGTTTTGAATTTAGAGTTTTTCCTTTTCCTACACTGGTTGCCATGCAAGGCTATAGAACATGGTGTGTCCTGCTATTTACCCATAGCTAGAATATTATATATATATATATATATATATATATATATATATAGTGTGTACATAAAGTTTGTGTGTACTTTAAAAAATTCAAAACTTTATTTGTATTTGCGATAGAAATAATCTGTAAAAAATGTTATAAAGTTTTATGTACCTAGTTTTAAGTATAGCTAAAGTAACTAATGTGGTTTCAGGCATTACTGTAAATCAGTTGGCAAATGTTTTCCGTGAACTGCAAAATTGTATTACCCTTTGTATTGCTAATGATGGAGGACATGTGAAAACTTAAATAAAATTTCAATAAAACCTTAAAAAATATAGATTTACTTCTTTCTAATCCTTTTTACAAATTATTTCTATTGCAAATACAAATAAAGTTATAAATTTTTTAAAGTGCACATGAACTTTATGGACTCCCTGTGTATATAAATATATATATATATATATATATATATATATATATAGAGAGAGAGAGAGAGAGAGAGAGAGAGAGAGTGTGTGTGTACTATATTTGACCAGCAAATCATCTTTTTTACAAGTTTCATTAACGACAACTGATAAGGTACTGCAGTTAAGCTTTTTTTTTTCAAACATTTTCTTGTATAAGTTTTGTCTTTTCTAAACAAAGTTTGTGAAAATAGCTTGAATATCTGAGCACTTTCAGCTATTCTTTTTGTCACCATCAAAGATGTGTTATATTTTTAACTGAATGTGCAGATTTTTTATGTACATATCTAGATTTATGTAAATGTTTTTTTTTATTTTCCAAAACACATAATTTTGTGTTACCTACAAATATTTAAAATGCAATGTCTATGTTTTCTGTAACTCTTTTCACAAAGTGAACAGATACTATACCTTGATCATAGACTGAAGTTCAAATTGGCACACAAATAAAAGCCCATTATTTTTTTACCTGTACTCTGCTAGTATAATACACACAAAGTTTTCAGGTGTTAATCTACTATTAAGGATTTTTGGTAAATCAAAGGCTCCGTGAACCATTAATTCTCTGGAAATCAATGATAGCTTTTAAATGCAGACTTTATCATAATTTCATGTAGATTAAACTGATGTGCCCATAAAACAAACCTAATCATGGTGATGCAGATATTAGAGTGAAACATAAATATCTCCATGCATGCTTTTTTTTTATATATTAAGTAGGTGGAACGGTGGAGTAGCAGCTCGGATTGAGCAATCGAAGAGTCAAGTTCAAATTCCAGTCAAATCCATTACAATCACTTACATGCTAATAGCCTTGAGAAAAGTATTAATCCTCTTCTTCTCCCAGCTATGGGTAAATAGCAGGACAGACTGGGTTCTATAGCCTTGGATGGCAACAGGACTAAGAGAAGTACAACTCTGAATTCAAAACATGCGGAGGGTCATTTGTGGAAAGTGTGGTTGGTTCTGCACAAAACTTTCATTACTATAATCAAATCATATGTGCTGGTGTCTGGGCTGTCGGTTCCTAGGAACTGAGCTGCTTGACCCTCATACGTCGAATACGACGGGAGAGTCCACCATAAATATCTCTTCAATAAATCAAGAAATGTTCAAGTTTCTCAGCTGATGGACTGGCTCAAAAGTTTTGCAGCAGAATGCTCATCAAGGCCAGATGTTTGATTAAACTATTTATCAAATATTTATCTGAATCTATTTGTGTAAAACATCTGAGTCCATCTACCAGCTAAGACATATGAAAGTTCTAGTTATCTATTGAGCACTTTTTGGTAGAAGTTCTGTTAGCCTGAAGAATGTTTTAAATTATCATAATCATTACATTTTTGATTAGTTGTTTGTTTAGCAGCATATCAACTACTTATGGGTCATTTAATGCCAAAATTTAATTTTCTTGAGAGCATTAGTAATTTTCTTTACAATAATGTATTGCTGGTATTTTTTTTAAATTTTTTACAAAAATGTATTGGTGATAATTTTTTTTTTTTACTATGGAAATGTATTGATGGCATTTTTACTATAAAAATGTATTTTTATACTTCTATAGTGTTTTGACCCAAGTTTGGGGGTTCACTATTTGGCATAGCTGAGATCCTAACAGGTACTACCACCCCAGGTCATGGCGGACCTGGGAACAACAACAATTAAGAGCTAGTTTGATGCTTCTCAAAACCTCCCAGTCAAAGGCCTTGCTGCCAGATATAGTTTATCCTGATAACCAGGATTTTTTTTTAGTTGTATTAACATTATATATATATATATATATATATATATATATATATATATATATATATATATATATTAGATAGATAGATAGATAGATAAATAGATAGATAGATATCACTATATATTTAAAAATGGAAAACTGGACCATTGACAAATCCAATGAATCAAAATATATTATTCTATCCACTAACTCCATTACAACTACAATTGAAAAGAATTTATCTAGGCTTAATATCACATTTTTATGATGACTTCTAAAACAGTAAAAGACTAAATGCAAAATGAAATGATCGGCTGAAACTGGAAGGAGGAATTTACTCTATCATCTGTAATGATGTCACATGGAATACATAGGAGAAACCTCAAAGAATTTAAATAAAAGTGTATATGAACACAAAAGTTATCTTTTGCAAAACAATGCACTCAAAGCATGAGCTGCTCGCCATAATGAGTCTGAGCATAAGTTTGATTTAATAAAAATGCTACTGTAATTAAAAGGGAAATTAATTTACTAAGACTAACATGTATAGAAAGTGCTTTAATTGCTAGATCATCCACAATAAATTTACTTCCAATATTTCACTTTTCTTGACAATGTGGGATAATTAAAAAACAAAAGTGATGGAAACATAAACAAAATCCAAAACAAACTAAATTAAATTGCTAAGACTATATACCTAAATACACACACACACAAAAAAGAGAGAAATTTAAGTTATAAACTTAAATTTCAGCATCCTCTCCCCTTTGTGTCCATGTGGAGTTACATCAATGAAAAGACTGCTTTAGTTCAATGAAGTCCTTAAGGACAACAAGCATCACATGAGAAATCTTTTCCACTTTGTCATTAACTTTCCTAACAATGTTCTGGTATATAAAAATTTATATATATATATATATATATATATATATATATATATGCAGATGTGCAGAAAAATAGGAAAGAACACGTTAGGTAGATAATCCGGTGTTCCTTAGTATTTAGCTTTTATTTTCAAAAAGACAGTGCTCCATACAGAAGTAGAGCTTATATTATAATATTTTTAGTTTTTAAAAATATGATTCCTTCGCTACATAAGAGTTCTCATGTTTCCAAATTCTCGCTTGACAAGGAAGCGGGTCCAGGCACCTTAACTCTACATAACTTCAAAAATTATGTTAGGGGTCTCGGCTCTCGCTTTTGAAACTTGAGAACTCTTATGTAGCGAAGGAATCATATTTTTAAAAACTAAAAATATTATAATATATATATATATATATATATATATATATATATATATAGTGCAATGGATAAATTATCAGGGTTATGCACATCTTACTCAGTAGAGCCTCAGTTCTAAGGGGGAAATCAGGTGTGGGTACTCAAGATGAGATGAGTGTTGAGCTGAATGAGAATTTCCAAGCAAAGCATTCAGCTTTATCAGCTGTGGATGTCAGGACTTCAAATGGATTGAATAAAGGAGGGATTGAGGACTTGTTGTTGTTCAGCACACTCTTGCAGAGCCACTAATAATCTTTAGAACCAAAATTGTGAGACGGAATACGTTGTTTCATTCTATCAGCAAACAGTAACTTTGCTTCATTGAGGACACGCTTGCACTCATTACAAACAGAGACAAAGAGATGTTTGTTGCAATCAGACATGTCACTCTGACACAGACAGAAGTGATTGCTATGGGTCATAGCAGCTGAGCAAACAGGTGAGAATCAAGATCATGAGCGCAATTTAAATTGGTATTTTCTTGCTGGAATGAAAGCCTCAGTACCAGGAGGAGACCTCAGATGTACATTTTTGAATGGGATGATTAAAAACATTTCAAGGAACATCGCAAAGTAAATCATGGAATAAATCCCAGTCTGTGCATTGATAGCAAAAAGATATGTTAGTAGGAGGTTCATGGCTGGAGGGGGAGTGGAAGGTAATGTTAACAGACACTACTGTGTGATCAGAGTTGCCAAGAGGGCAGAGCTGCATAGTGCAACAAGAGTCAAGGATGGAGATAAACACACAGATCAAGAAGGGAAGTGTTACCAGGGAAATGTGTGGGAAAGTCAACCACTTCTGTTGTAACAAAGAGAGTTTGTGAACCACACACACAACACACACACACACACACACATATATATATTTTTTTATTGAAATTGGAGTAGATTTGAACAGCAAAATTAGATCAGAACAATTTTGTTTAATGATGGGAATCTGATCTAGCCCATTTGGAATTGGGTCATTAGGAAGACAATGGAAAGATGATCGAGATAATTTTTATCGATTAAAGTTTAAAATAGAGCTTACTAAGGCTATGAGGAACTTTGAAATCACATGATTATGGGTTGAAAGCAGCACTCATGATAATTGTGTGCGGGCCAAGGGTCGATTTATGATCAGCCAGGTTTATCTATATAAATGCACACAGAAATGTGTTGACAGAGTGGTTGGCTCGTCTGCCGTCGAGTGCAGTCAAGCTGGGTAGAGAGAAGTCAGAGACTGGAAGTGACGTCAGAGATTGGAACCAAATGCCCGCTAACATATTTTGTTGACATAAGTCCGAAGAAGCAAACTATTCCTCCAACAATCTAAGACTGCTACTGCTACTATTATTACTACCACTGGAAACGGAAATGTTGAACAAGCTACAATGATCAAAAGGTTGTTTTTGGGTTTGTCTGTTGTCGAGTGCAGTCAAGCTGGGTGGAGAGATATCGGAGACAGCAAGTAACGTCAGGGATTGGAACAAAACCCCTGCTAACATGTACTGTTAATATAAGTACCGATGCTTCTTCTACCACAAAGATTACTACTACTGTTACTACTGCCGAGGAGAAACGCAACTATAAACTTTAAGCTGCACACAGAAATCTTTATCTCTCCATCGCAAGAGTCGTATATCATTCTGAGATGATTTCACAACAAGCTAATTACAACCCACTCTCTGTCTAGAATCCAGTGTATGAGTTTTATGTCAATTATTTTCTTTTCTGTAACCCATTTCGTTTCTATACTATTCTTTTCAGCTATATAAAAGACATTAACAATTCAACCATTGAATAGTTGTTTGCCCAGCTTTCTGCGGATATATATTTTTTTGGGGTGCATTCTAAATTTCTTAGCACAGAATCTCCAGCCGTGTCTAAATCTTCAGTCAACTGTGAATGGATGAACATCACTTCTGCTTTCTGGATCAAACCAAACACAACGTGGACAGGAAGCAGGTTTAAACCAGTGGACTGATCAAATGATCTACGGATGCTCAAGGAACCTATGGTCACGCCCTTGAGTTTGGTTAAGACCGAGTAGACAAATCAACCCAGAGAGTAAGACGTCAGAGGTTGAGGGGCTGGGGTGAAAGTGTTAGACTGGTGACCATGACCAGGATAGATCCATGGGAATTACTACGGCCATCTGAAAGAAGAGAGAAGGTTTTATTTGTGTTGTCCAGTCAGGACCAAGTGACACCAGAAAGGACTCTAGTCTTCGGACTATACTGGTCTAAAAGGGACATAAGGAGGAAAAGAGAAGGAAGCAAAAGAAGAAGGAAAAAGAAACAAAACACGGAGTGGTGGACCTCAGGTAAGTCACTATTTGGTTTCCTCTGTTCGCTCATTGCACTTAGATCTGCCAGTAATATTGTTGATCTTGTTTTGACTTTGTCGTTGTTGTACACAGTTGAAGTGCCACCACCGTATTAAGTATTTTTCCTTTCGTTCCATCATTGAAAGTGGTAGTTGACAAGATGCTAGGATGAGCGTAGCAGGATCAGACGCCACAGATGACCTTGAGGACGTGGAAGTCCCTGAAATATTCATGGGTTTCAGGAGGCTGATAGATAGCATGAAGCTACCTACTTATAAAGGAAATCCTGCGGACATGCACGAATGGATTCTGTCCATTCAGAAGAAGCAGGTGATCTATGGCCTCTTGGACCAAGAAATGGTGCTCTTAGCTTATGATGCCGCAATGGGGCAGGTGTTCAAATTCATAGGGGGCTGGTACAAAGAAAACCTGGCCCTGACGTGGACCAAGCTTAAATCAGCTCTGGTGCGCAATACGCAAGTGAGCATACGGCCATTGATGCAGTCAGGAAATTATTCCGGCTGCAGCAACAAGAAGGAGAGACTAATGAGGAATTGGGGGAAAGAATCACAGGGCTAGCAGCATTAGCCTTTCCGGTGTTTGCAACCCGGGACAGTGGTCCTATTCAGGCCTTGTTGGCCAATGTGTATGTGGACACGCTGAGTGACAGGGACCTGAGGAGCGACGTCCTGAAGGAGGGGACTGGTTAGCCTGGCCGCAGTCATAGAGGCGGCTCAGACCAGCAAATGACTCTGGGATAGAATAAGAAGGGGTGTAGGTAGGAACCACCGGTGGGCCAAAGTAGTGATGAAAAAGAAGGACCAGCAGCAGATGCAGATATGGGACCTGAAAGAAGAGGTGGAAGAGGACACGGAGGCTGAGGCGTTATGGGTTTCACAAGCCCACACCAGGCCAATGTGGGCTGGTGTGCTGGACTTGCAAGTATGGTGGGCATCGGGCCCGCGACTGTCCAACAAACTATGGAGGCAACTCAATGTCTTTGGGGCCAAACTACATGACTTGTGGTGAGTTCGGGCACAAGGCTCAGTGATGTATGGCAGAGGGAGACCGTAAACTGGGGATAAAGTGAGTTAATACGCTGGTGCTCCCTACCGAGAAGGAAAAGCATCCGGGAAACGCCAATGGGTCACCCGTGAAAAAGTAAGATTCAGGGTGGCCACAGTGCAAGTAAGACCTCTGAGATACTGGTGTGGTCGGGCACTTTTCGGCAAGTTGTAAGAAGCTAAGGTGTTGGTGCTGTGAAGAAGCGGGTCACCTGAGACAAACCTGTCCTCGCAGGAGAAAAATGGACCACACCAAATGGAAAAACCCTAACTCAAATAGAGGGGAGAAACGGGTTGCTAGTCTGAGAAAAGAGAATCATCCGAGCTCTACTCCACCCAGGAGGGCCCCTAGACAGAAAATGGATCCCCTAGAAAAAGTTTAACTCCTGTCACCGACTCCCATGTCTCGGTTGTCGAGAAAGTGGAGGAAGGGAAAGAACATACGAAAAGGAGAAAAGAGCAGGTATACCATTTGCTGAAGGAAGGGCCAGACTTCACCTGTAATGTGTTGCTGGGAGACAAGAAGGTGAAGGCCCTTGTCGATACTGGAGCTTCATTGTCACTGGTTAGCTCCAAGGTTTTTAGACAGTTGGGACTGAAAACGAAGCTTAGTCCCATTGATCTACTAATAAGTCAGGCTGATAGTAGCAGGATGAGAGTAGAGGGTATGTCATGGCTACCTTTCCAGTTGGCAAGAACCAGAGGTAAACTTAAGGTTTATGTGGTACCTGACTTGTGTGGTGAGCTAATTTTGGGGAATGACTGGCTTAGACAGAATAAGGCACAGATCTGTTTTGACCCCGCCACCCTAACATTGAACGGGGTAGAGATACTGTTGGGAGAGGATAATTATGAACAATTGCCAGTGGTGGCCCAGACAGATATAAAGCTTCCCCCTAGGACTACTGTATCTGGGAAGGGCAAGATTATAACAGAAGGAGTGCTGAACAGTGACCTGTACCAAGTGGTCCCTACTGATAGGTATGATAATAGTGAAGGGGAAATAACCGTGTGTGATTCGTTGGTGAAGAGGTCGGGGACCATTCCCTTACTGTTAACCAATACTGCCAATAAAACTATTAAAATAAAGCAGGGAGAGGAGCTGGCACAGGCATGCCCAGTGAGAGAAGTCGAACAGGTGAGAGTATGGAATGAGAATAGGCCTGGGAATAAGACTGGTAGCGATGAAATAAGGGAGGAAGATATAACAGCCCCTGAGCATTATAAGAGGAAATTGAGGGGGTTGCTGAACGATCATCGGGAGGTAATAGCCATTACTGATAAGGAACTGGGACAGACGGAGACAGTTGAAATGAAGATAGACACCCACCTATTAAGTTAAGACTGTATAGGACCCCAATCCACAAAAGAAAATTAGTAGATGATGCAGTGAATGAAATGATGGAATCAGGGATAATCAAAAAATCCAAATCTCCTTGGAGTTTTCCAATAGTGATTGTTGAAAAGAAATATGGAGGGCATTGGTTTTGTGTGGATTTTTGTCAATTAAATGCCATTACAAAACCACTGGCAGTGCCCCTCCCCTTGATTGGTGATATTCTAGCTCTTTTAGGAAAGTCTAAATGTTTTTCCACCTTGGATTTGAGGTCGGGATATTGGCAGGTAGCACTTAGCAAAAAGGACCAGGAAAAGACCGCTTTTATCTGCCACATGGGTCTCTTCAATTTTAGGGTTATGCCGTTTGGGTTGGCAAACGCCCAGGGTGTATTTAGTCAGTTAATGTCCAGCGTATTGAATGGCACTGAGGCATTTGCCATGGCGTATCTAGATGACATCATGGTGTTTTCAAAATCACCAGAGGAGCATTTTAAACATCTGCAGAAAGTGTTCGATAGGTTAAGGGAACATGGATTGAAGTTAAAATTATCGAAGTGTCAGCTTATGAAAGAAGAGACAAAGTATTTAGGGTTTATCATAAACAAAGAAGGAATAAAAACGGATTTAGACAAAGTTGAGGTTATAAGAGCCATGCCCGCACCAAAGACCGTAAGAGAGATTAGGGGATATATTGGAGCCATCAGATATTACCGGAGGTTCATACCAGCATTTAGTCGGCTAGCAGGCCCTCTAATAGCTCTAACTAAGAAGCATGCTAGGTTTAAGTGGACCAGTCAAATGATCTACGGATGCTTAGGGGACCTACGGTGACTCCCTTAAGTTTGATTAAGACCGAGTAGACATCTCAACCCAGAGAGTAAGATGTCGGAGGTTGAGGGGCTGGGGCGAAAGTGTTAGACTGTGAGGGATTGAGTGATTGAAAAGTTAAGGGTTTGGATACCAGCAAGTTCAGTTACAGAGTGCTTACTTCAATATATATTCAAGTGTATGTATATATATATATATATACACACACATCTGCATGATTACCTGAGATAAGTGCCTATGTGTTATGATCTATAGAAAATTTATCTGCTATAAATAAATCACAGAGAAAATAAGAAGTTTTGAAGTATTTATCAAGTCCTGTCCATGGGAAATTTAGTTTAAGAGATAAGGTGATAGTTTAGTTGATAAGTCTGAGGCAAGTTCTTAAATGTCCTCATGAAATTGAGACATTCATATGAATGTCTTGCATAGCACCAAACAGCTCTTTCATTAAAATAATATCCCATACACCTGAATACTTTATTTTACATATTCATCAGACATTCATTCAGTGATCATGTTCACTTTTCTATGATTTTCTTCTTGCAAGTTTTTATTGCTTGAAAAATCTGTAATTCCATATCTTTTTCTACATGCTGTGTCTCTTCTGTATATGGGTGATCATGGCTCTCCACAATTTCCTGTCATTTGTAGCTCTTAGTAAGTTTTGTCTTTTTGCTATCGCTCCTCATCCCTGTTCTGCCAACCATTTACACAAGCTCCTCCTTCTTCTTCTTTTATGTCTCTTTATGATGCTGGTAATCATGGCTCTCCACAATTTCCTGTGCTTTGTAACTCTTAGTAAGTTTTGTCTTTTTGCTATCCTACCTAACTCCCGTTCTGCCAAAAATTTACACAAGCTCATTAGACAGGTTACACACTAATTTCCTCTATTCCTCTTGCATTCAATCCATCCTGTGAGTATCAAATTTTCCAAGCTGTCTTTTCTCATCATGCTCCCTAGAAATTTCAGCTGTGTCTTTCTGATTATATATGTAATGAACCAGAAATATTCTAATTTATTACTATCTGGAAAATTCTCAAAGACATTAAATCAGTTTGCTTTCTTTGAAATTTTTTTGGTAAAGTGGGCAACAGTAATGTTTGCCACATGTGGAAAAGTATTGACTTGCACAAATATGATTTCTAATTTAAAGATTCTTGGTTGTGACTTGTCCATGACCTCCCGTAAGTACCATCATTTATCTTGACACTGTCATCAAATTTGAAGGGACCAATAAATTTCACTGTCTAATATATAATAAAATATTATTTCATCTACCCTCTGTTGTCTAAGTAATGTTGGTTGGGCATCTCTACATAGAATCCAACCTCTATCCCAGCCATTATTGAGAAATCAGTTTTCATGTACTTCTTCACTCAACATACATCTTTCTATTCATGAATTTTAAGTTGCTCATTTTTTTTGCTTTCATGCCTTTTAATTTTTTTTTCTGTTTACATTTGCAACAACAGCTCCTTCCAACATTTTCTTGCTTGTCAAACAATTTTTATTTTTGAATTATTACCCATTTATTATTTCTGAATTTTCTTCTTGCGGCTTTCAAAACACCATTTTTTTCTTGTTCTTATCAGGCCAATGTTTTCAATTTCTTTTGGGGTGTTCAACGATCTCTGCATTTTCCATTATTTCCAATGTTGTGTTCCTCTAACTCAATAACTTTAAAATATCTCACTTTCTTGTGGCCAAATTCTTCTCGAGCTAACCTTTTCCACTGACGTGAAGGGGAAAGATTACATTGAATGAAATGCTAGGTCTGCTGCTAAGAAAGATGGTTCACCGTGTCGTGCTAGATAATTTTTCCTCACCAGAATCTATCTTGCGCATTTATAAGACTGCTACGTATCTTGAGAGTCCTGATAAAAATCCAAAAAAGAATCTGCAATACTATCAATCCTGATCTGGCATCTCAGCTTCAGTCACTTTCACAACACTCTAAGATACCTTACTTTTTCTATAAATATTTTTTCATGGTAATTCTGATGAATCTTCCTCTTTAGTATCTTGACTTTATGAACTTAAGCACAATACTAGATTGGCAGCTAGGTCTCATTATTTAACTGTTGAAATTGCTAGATTTAACTATTAGTTCTATGCTAACAGTTTCTTCTATTGCATTTCTTGCTTGTAGAACTCTCTTCTGGCTTCTTGCTTTCTAGTCAAATGGAAAGCAAAAATTTAAATGCAATGACAATCCCTATCTTCTGTCTTCATGATTCCTGTTCTTTTATTGTTCTCTCTCCTTAATAACATTTTGCTTTTTCTCATATTCTCTCGCACTCAGTAACGCCCCTTCCTCTTATTGGGTTTATTGCCTTACTGGGGCGAAATGATTTTAAAAAAAAAAAAAAAAAAAAAAAAAAAAAGAAAAAGAGCCATACGTTTCTTATGACGTATGGCAATCTTTATATATCTGAAATTAAAATATCAAAATCAATAACTGTACTGTTATATATTTGTTCAGAATATAGTGTATATCCCATGAGTTATATCATAAAAACATACACAAGTAAATGATAATAAAAAATTTCTAATAAAAAAAAGTTAAGCCCAAAATCAGACATCTTTTTTTTTTTAACAGGAATCCCTGAAAAATTCATATTTTAAATATATTCTTTTCGTTCCTCCATATTTTTTAGATCTGGCTAAAGGCCATGTCAACTATTTCTGCACATAACAATGACTAATCTTTCACTTTGTGTTTCTATTTGTTTCTATGTATTAAACATC
>CAXIWW010000022.1:5000-23715 GCA_964036315.1 Acanthosepion esculentum | reverse complement strand
CTGAGTTTTGTTACCAAGTAATACTGTGATTTCCTGAAAATAAGACAGAACTTATATTAATTTTCACTCTGAAATATGACACTAGGTCTATTTTTGGGAGTCGAGGAGAAACACCATTACGAAGTAGAAAATTACGAAATTTCTAAATAAACAGAAATTACGAAAAACATTCTACATTTATTTACCAGTGAATTGCAAGACAATAACTTGATGAGTATCTCCAGAGGATAATAAGTAATACTGTGATTTCCTGAAAATAAGACAGGACTTATATTAATTTTCACTCTGAAATATGACACTAGGTCTTATTTTGGGAGTCGAGGAGAAACACCATTACGAAGTAGAAAATTACGAAATTTCTAAATAAACAGAAATTACGAAAAACATTCTACATTTATTTACCAGTGAATTGCAAGACAATAACATTCCAGAGATAATAAGTAATACTGTGATTTCTTGAAAATAAGACAGGACTTATATTAATTTTCACTCTGAAATATGACACTAGGTCTTATTTTGGGAGTCGAGGAGAAACACCATTACGAAGTAGAAAATTACGAAATTTCTAAATAAACAGAAATTACGAAAAACATTCTACATTTATTTACCAGTGAATTGCAAGACAATAACATTCCAGAGGATAATAAGTAATACTGTGATTTCCTTGAAAATAAGACAGGACTTATATTAATTTTCACTCTGAAATATGACACTAGGTCTTATTTTGGGAGTCGAGGAGAAACACCATTACGAAGTAGAAAATTACGAAATTTCTAAATAAACAGAAATTACGAAAAACATTCTACATTTATTTACCAGTGAATTGCAAGACAATAACATTCCAGAGGATAATAAGTAATACTGTGATTTCTTGAAAATAAGACAGGACTTATATTAATTTTCACTCTGAAATATGACACTAGGTCTTATTTTGGGAGTCGAGGAGAAACACCATTACGAAGTAGAAAATTACGAAATTTCTAAATAAACAGAAATTACGAAAAACATTCTACATTTATTTACCAGTGAATTGCAAGACAATAACATTCCAGAGGATAATAAGTAATACTGTGATTTCTTGAAAATAAGACAGGACTTATATTAATTTTCACTCTGAAATATGAACTAGGTCTTATTTTGGGAGTCGAGGAGAAACACCATTACGAAGTAGAAAATTACGAAATTTCTAAATAAACAGAAATTACGAAAAACATTCTACATTTATTTACCAGTGAATTGCAAGACAATAACATTCCAGAGGATAATAAGTAATACTGTGATTTCTTGAAAATAAGACAGGACTTATATTAATTTTCACTCTGAAATATGAACTAGGTCTTATTTTGGGAGTCGAGGAGAAACACCATTACGAAGTAGAAAATTACGAAATTTCTAAATAAACAGAAATTACGAAAAACATTCTACATTTATTTACCAGTGAATTGCAAGACAATAACATTCCAGAGGATAATAAGTAATACTGTGATTTCTTGAAAATAAGACAGGACTTATATTAATTTTCACTCTGAAATATGAGGTCTTATTTTGGGAGTCGAGGAGAAACATTACGAAGTAGAAAATTACGAAATTTCTAAATAAACAGAAATTACGAAAAACATTCTACATTTATTTACCAGTGAATTGCAAGACAATAACATTCCAGAGGATAATAAGTAATACTGTGATTTCTTGAAAATAAGACAGGACTTATATTAATTTTCACTCTGAAATATGAGGTCTTATTTTGGGAGTCGAGGAGAAACACCATTACGAAGTAGAAAATTACGAAATTTCTAAATAAACAGAAATTACGAAAAACATTCTACATTTATTTACCAGTGAATTGCAAGACAATAACATTCCAGAGGATAATAAGTAATACTGTGATTTCTTGAAAATAAGACAGGACTTATATTAATTTTCACTCTGAAATATGAGGTCTTATTTTGGGAGTCGAGGAGAAACACCATTACGAAGTAGAAATTACGAAATTTCTAAATAAACAGAAATTACGAAAAACATTCTACATTTATTTACCAGTGAATTGCAAGACAATAACATTCCAGAGGATAATAAGTAATACTGTGATTTCTTGAAAATAAGACAGGACTTATATTAATTTTCACTCTGAAATATGAGGTCTTATTTTGGGAGTCGAGGAGAAACACCATTACGAAGTAGAAAATTACGAAATTTCTAAATAAACAGAAATTACGAAAAACATTCTACATTTATTTACCAGTGAATTGCAAGACAATAACATTCCAGAGGATAATAAGTAATACTGTGATTTCTTGAAAATAAGACAGGACTTATATTAATTTTCACTCTGAAATATGAGGTCTTATTTTGGGAGTCGAGGAGAAACACCATTACGAAGTAGAAAATTACGAAATTTCTAAATAAACAGAAATTACGAAAAACATTCTACATTTATTTACCAGTGAATTGCAAGACAATAACATTCCAGAGGATAATAAGTAATACTGTGATTTCTTGAAAATAAGACAGGACTTATATTAATTTTCACTCTGAAATATGAGGTCTTATTTTGGGAGTCGAGGAGAAACACCATTACGAAGTAGAAAATTACGAAATTCTAAATAAACAGAAATTACGAAAAACATTCTACATTTATTTACCAGTGAATTGCAAGACAATAACATTCCAGAGGATAATAAGTAATACTGTGATTTCTTGAAAATAAGACAGGACTTATATTAATTTTCACTCTGAAATATGAGGTCTTATTTTGGGAGTCGAGGAGAAACACCATTACGAAGTAGAAAATTACGAAATTTCTAAATAAACAGAAATTACGAAAAACATTCTACATTTATTTACCAGTGAATTGCAAGACAATAACATTCCAGAGGATAATAAGTAATACTGTGATTTCCTGAAAATAAGACAGGACTTATATTAATTTTCACTCTGAAATATGACACTAGGTCTTATTTTGGGAGTCGAGGAGAAACACCATTACGAAGTAGAAAATTACGAAATTTCTAAATAAACAGAAATTACGAAAAACATTCTACATTTATTTACCAGTGAATTGCAAGACAATAACATTCCAGAGGATAATAAGATCATTTTTGAATGAATTGTTGTTAATGAGTTTTTGAATAAAAAAACGTTTTTTTTAATTTTATTCAAAAGCTCATTAACATGATTTTTTTATTCAAAAACTCATTAGCAACAATTCATTCATGATGTGATGAATATGGATACACCTGTGTCCCCCTCACAGTAATGGGATTGTCTGGTTATTATATATAAATACAAGACTGATACCATAGTGGGAAGAACACACCTACAACTACTACTCGTGTCTGTATGAACACACGTCCGGTAAAGCTACCTACCTGTTGGATTGTACTACTCTGTACCCCTGCAAAACCACTAAGAGACTTTAATATATTTATGCCCCTTCTGGGACGTATCAATTCAATATCATCCTCTGGAATATTATTGTCTTGCAAGTCACTGGATTCCAAAATTCCTGCGAAGTTTTCGTATGACTCAATTTCATGCAGAATTTTCAGTCAATATCAATCTGTCATTTTCGGTCAATATCAGTTGGTCATTTGAGTTACAAAAGAGACACAAGGATAGTTTTTGTGATGTCCTTTTTTTTACTTATCAAAAAAGATATTTTGAAAAGGATAGCATATATCGCAACAAAACAGACTGGATCAATATGTAAAGAATGCTTATTACTTTTGTCTTTCTGCTGCTCTCAACTGGGCTTATTTTAAGGGGAGGGCTTATCTTAAAATCAACCTGAAAAACATGCTAGGTCTTATTTTGCAGGTAGGTCTTATTTTTTGGGGAAACACAGTAGTAATGTTAATTAAAGTTTAAATCGCAATATAATGTAAACGAAAATGTCAACCTATTTATATTCCTTGCACTTTTGCAAAATAATTTTGGAAATTTCAGATAGGGTCGGGAAGGAATGTATCTCTTTTGGGATTTCTATTAGATACTATTTAATACTAATAGTTGCAATTTTTGGTCATTAAGACTGCTTGAAGATTTCTGTAATCTTACATCAGCCTGTATCTCAGCAGGATCATCATCCAATCTCAATTGTCTGGAAAAGACTGATACCAATTTGGTGGAAGTTTACTTCTCCCGAGTGAATAATATATTCTGATATCAAAATGCAGATAAATACAGGGACGTGCAAGTTAAGTTATTAAAGTACATAAGTAAAGTTATTAACCCATTTAACCCTGGTGCGCCCGCTAGCACCCGGTAAGATCCATATCGCTTTACCATAGAGCGCCCGGTAAAACCACACTCTACGGTAAAGCGATACGGATTTTTTACTGGGTGCTCCATTGAGCATTTAGGAGCATTTGACTTGTAAATTGACTTATATTTTAAATTTTTGGTTGGGTGGAAAATCGTTCGTCAAATGTGACTTTTTTTTCTTTTGAGTACACAACAGTATGAACTTTAAATTAATGTTTGTAATGACTACTTCATTGTATACATAATGCAAGAAAAATACTTCAGTGTATCCAGAGATGGTAATTATATTTTTAATAATTTTTAAAAATTAATACCATCAGAAATTACAAGAGTTATTTCCCTTTGCATGGTATTACAAGAGTTATTTCCCTTTGTATGGGGTTACATGGTGTGTATAGCGCTCGATGACTTGGAGGTTAATGGGTTAAAGTACATTAGCATATACTGGAAGTCTTCATAATCAGTGATTGTTCAAAATTATTTTCTGTTTTATACACTAACTAGCTTAAAGGCGAGGGCTTTTGATTGGGCCTTGATCACAATAGGTTGGAATGAGTAGAAGAACTTGAAATAAAATAAAATTACAAATCAGTTATTTCAATTTTTCTAATGACTTTTCTTTAAAAATACATCCACTAGATTATTTTGAATAAAGATTAAAATAAAATGAAATTATTAGAAATCAATAATACTCAGGAATGATTCATTAAAATTAGTTTTTAAGAATGAATATGCTAATGAGGCATCTCATTGAAGTTTATACAATGAATTTTTTGATTATATAAACTAAATTGGGCATACAATGAATGAGGATTAGAGTTGAACCGTTTTAGAAATGATTAGAGTTTTGGCTTCAGACAGAGAGACAGACACCAAATCTCCATTATTATAAGGATAATTAATAATTGATATTCTTAGAATGCAACCCCCACCCAAAATGATCAATGTAAAGTCTTGCAGTCTCAAATTTATATTCAATTTTATATTCACAGAATATGTTTTTAGAGAAACCTGGACTTCTTTCAGTTCTTGATGATGAAAGTCAATTCCCAAAAGTAAGTATTCAGATACAGATTAAAAATTATTTTCATCATTTAATTTATCAATGATTATGACATTTATTTTTGTAGTAGACTGGTTGCCAACCAAGGCTAAAGAACCCAGTCTATTCTGCTATTCAACCCATAACAAAGGAGAAGAGATGGATTTATACCTTTTCCAAGGGTATTTGCGTGTAAGTGAATATAACAAACTCGGCTGGAATACGTTATATTCAGGATAGTCTATTATTCACTAATGCTGCATTTTGCAAGAAGATCAGCATTGGACATCCTATTGTCAAAAGTATAGTCAAGGATTATGATGAGACAATTTTTGTCAAAGACATCTGGCTGATTGATATAGGACCTATATGGGGTCCAGGATTCTGAGCCCATACAACAGTGTGGTCAAATATTGGAATATTTTTTAACCTCTTCCCTGGTTATCCCGAGTATTCAAAGGCATTCTGAACATTTTCTTACAATCCCGAGAATTTTCGTTCTATCACTGAAACTAAATTTACTAACACAAGATGCTTTGTTCACTGATAATTTCCTGTTTTCTATGAGTCTCGAGTACTCTGTGAGTGTTTTAGTTTATATTTCTTTTATTTTTCCTTCAATTCTGGATACATACATACATACATATATATATGTGTGTGTGTACGTATGTGTGCATGCACGTGTGTGTGTATAATGCCTATAGCAGAATACTCAGGATAATAATAACAGGATAAATCTCAAACCCATATAACTGCCAAAATATTGCTAATTTTATAAAAAAATATTCTCAAAATCACTTAATCAAATATAAAAAAGATAATTAAGCAAATAAAAAAACCTGCTTTGTTTTGGACGGGTAATTAAAAAAAAAGGGAAAGGGAAGTGGTTAAAGTGTTCTGCAGAAACCTTAAATTTATTGAAAATTACTACTCCTACCACAATAACATGAATAACAGCAATATCATCATCATCAATGAAATCATCATCATCATTGAAACATTCAAGTCATTAGTCAGTTTATTTTTGAACAGATTTTCACTCAATAAAGAGGTTAATATAAAATTCCTGTAAGGATGTAGGTGTGAATTATGTTTGGCAAAAAAGCAAATTCTTTCATTATGAAAATTGAAACTATTTTTTTTTATTTTCCCAATTTCCGAATCTTTGAACTCTTATTGAAATTAAATATTTGTCTTTTACTCTTTGTCATACTCTTTTTCATTTGATTCCAGGCAACTGATATCACTTTAGTAGACAAACTGAATGAAACCATAGGAAATACACATTACTATGTGAAGTCATCAACTACCCATGGATATACATTCACAATCAAACATTATGCCGCTAATGTAAGTACCTTATCTTGTGGCAGTCAATTTTCTTCTTCTTATGTGCCGTATCCCTTTAGGACATAGGCAATCATGGCTCCCCACTTGCACTATCTCTTGTAGCTCTCAATAAGCCCACCACCTCTCCTAGACCCCACACCGCCATCCACTTGCTCAAGCTAGTCAAGTATGTCATGCACTGCTTTCCCTTGTCTCTTTTTCTGTCTATCCATCCTGTGAGTATTAGATTTTGCAAGCCTTCCTTTCTCATTATGGGTCTCAGAAACCTCAGTTGCCTCTTCCTGATATTAAGTACGAGTTTCCTCTTTGTTTGCATCCTCACATAGTTGCTTACATGTTTGGTCCATGGTATCCTCAGCATCCTTCTGTAGAACCACATTTCTATTACTTCGAGTGTCTTCTTTGTCTTTGAAGAGATTGTCCAAACTTTCACTGCCGTAAAGGAGGATGGATATCACATAGCAGTTCAGTACTCTTTTCTTTGTTACTATAATCATCTGCAAATGGTGTGAGACTGTCGTAGTACTGATACCAAGAGTCTGAGACATTTCTCTGACACTTTGACATGGATATGTGCCAACAATTGCTTTCAATTGTTCATTGTCAAGACTGCATGACTATCCTCTACTCTCTTCATCTTCAAGGCTCTCATCACCACTATGTCTCGTAGTACTCTGCGTAACTTTTGGAATATGTCTTTGGCTGTCCCTATACATCCCAAAGCAGATTTTTTTCTCTTTCTTTTTTTTTTTTTTTAATTTGGTAAGTTTGACCAGTTAAACATGATATGAATACTTTATAAGATCTTATTTCCATGGAAATGACCAGATATTCATGGCTGAAAATGCCAGAGTATAATTTTACTAGGAATTTAAATTTAACTTATCTTAAAACTGGATAAATTTGAAATAAATTCATGTTAAAAGGTTAAATTTAAAAGGTGAATAAACTAAAATTTTACAAAATTTAAAATCAAGCATTAATAACACAAATATCAATGCATTTTTGTATTTATTAAGTCTAATGCAAAGGCCCCAGGTGCTGCACATTCATTGAAGATTGACTACAATGGTAACAGCTTGCATGATTATGTCATTAACAAATACTTCATGTACTTCTAAATAACAATCCCTTACCCCAACAAAATGTCAAAAATTAAGAATATTAGAAAAACTGGTGCTTTTTCGCCAAGGTATGGAGACGGCCGCCATGTTGGATATTTCGTTCCATTTAAGTTTTAGTTTTGAGGTTACCCACTCCACTGAGATTTGGATTTGTTCATATCTTGCATTTTATTGGTTTTATTTTTTTTTTCATCAATAGAGACTCTGATTTTCAACAAAGTAAACAAATTAAAGGAACACAATGATTTTCAATATTTTGATGTTCTGAATAAATCATCCCATTTTTTCGCAAAAGTTGCAACGTTGATTCCATGTCAACCAACTGCATACATAATTCATAATAATTCATATTATCAACTTATGGAAACATAACTTAATAGCTAATAGAATAGAAAAAGAATTTGCGGTGGAGTGGGTAACCAAAGACAGGTAACTCAGTGTAGTAGGTAACCACAAAACTGAAACTGGAATATAGAACAACCGAAATGAAACATCCAACATGGCGGCCATCTCCATACCAAAGTGAAAAAGTGCTGAAAAACTCAATAAAAAATTAATCAAAATTTCCTTCAACAAAACAAGTCTGAAAGAAAGGTTGCTGCCCAAATATACATTATATATATATATATATATATATATATATATATATATATATATAAGAGAGAGTTATAGTTCAGTTTTTTATTAAGTTTTGGTCCTTTTTCATCAGGCTTTGCTATTTTTTCGAGATTTTTTGGAGGTGCCTACTTTAAATTATTTAAGTGAAAGGTTATTTCATATATTTGAAAAAATATATATATATCGATTGTCAAGTCTTTATCTGCATATAGCTACTATATGTACATCTCTCATTCGAACCTCTAGTGTCTCTCTCCCTCTCCTTCACACTCTCTCTTAATTCCCATCTCTCTTTTTCAAATTCACAATTCAAATTTCAACACTATTTTAAATTTTAGCATTCCTCACCCCTCCCCCTTTTCGAATACAAAACAGCCGTCATTTTTAGTGTCTGACTTTCAATAACAAGCAAATATTTCTTTGCCCTTGATAAAGAGATATTATCTCGAAATATTGGACATTTATATAAAAAAAACAAAAACAAAAAACTGATAACTAAACCATCACAGTTATTATATTGCATTGTAAAGCCTTTCAAAAACTTATATATATATATATATATATATATATATATATATATATATATATATATTAATATTAATATTGGTATCATCACATACAAGGCAGTATCTCCACTAGTATGCAAGGGATTACATTGTGTAGAGGAATTAGAAACAGAAACATTAGTAATGAGGAGAAAGAAAAGAGCAATCAGGAGTACAGAAGATAGCTATTGACACTGCATTTAAATTTTTGCAGTTTAAACTTGGTTGGAAAGCATGTGGCTGGGAGAGAGTTCCACAATCGAGAAGTGCGGGAAAAGAAACTGTTAGCAAAGAAGTTCTGGCTACATCTAGCCTTCTCAACTGTAAATTGATTTTGATCTTGCTGCCAGTCTAGTATTGCACTTCAATTTATACAATCTAGGTACCATAGTGAAGAGTTCTTCTGAACACTTACCATGAAAGTATTTATAAAAAAAGCACAGAGAGGCAACCTTATGATGTTGGGCAAGTGACTGTAGCTGAGCTGCGAGATCAAACCCAATAATATTGCACATTCTTCTTTGGACCTTATTGAGGAGCTGCAGGAAAATAGCAGGAGCACCAGACCATATATGGCAGCAACATTCTAAGAATGAGTGAATGGTAGACTTATAGATATGCAAAATAGATTCTGGGGAGAAAAATTGTCCAAGTTACTTATGGTTTTTGGCAGATTTAAAGAAAACTTTATGCATTCTTATTTATGTTTGAGTGTTAAATAATAATGTAGTTGAAATAAAATTCATGAATGAATAAGTAATAAGTGTTAAATAATAGTTTCAGAGTATTATTTTTTTAGTGGCAGTGCATTTTGGCTCAGACCTTCTGAGGCTGATCTTTGAGGTCAGATGGTAGATAAAATAGAGAAGTTGATTTTGATTGGCTGGACTGAACATGGGAATGAGTTAGAAAGGTTTTTCAGAGTTGCTTCTTGAACATCAAGCTAGGTAGGCATGTTAGATTGTGTATGTGCAACCCTCATCTCCAGTGGGGTGGGGTTCTTTGAGAGTTGGTTGTTACACATCAGGCAAAATGGATGTGTGATTATTTCATGTGTGCCTCCTAGTGAGGGGCTTAGTGACCCTACTAGATAGGTAGATAATTATATGTCAACCAGATTAATGAAATTGTTTCGTTTAAAATTCGCTGTTGATGGTTGTGACACCAACCAGCGACAGTGACTGACTAACAAAAATGTACTGGGGTCCCAAATGACTAGCGATCACCGGCCAGACGAGAAGAGGATGAGACCCCCCAATGAAGGGTATACAACATGAGAAGTTAGAATTTGGGAAATAACTAATACTTTTCAGTCCTGATGCTACTGGGAGAATAACGATATGAATACTTTACTAATGAAGGCCAGAGTGTACAATGAGGATGAGGAAAATAAGAGCTTATATGTGTCAAGAATGTCTTCTGTCTGAAATGTCCGGTTTCAGAAACATAATTTTATTCAGGAAAAATGAGATACCCATTTATTGAGTTTTTTTACTTTACCAATCATTTGTAAATGAGACTGTCGCAGTACTGACACTGAAAGTCTGAGACATTTCTCTGATGATTTGATGTGGATTGTGGTTAACAATTGCTTTTCAGTTGTTCAAGTGTAAATAAGAAATTATTTCAGATGTCTAATTTAAAAATGTTAAAACTGAGTAAATTAGTTGCATATACTTTTCATGAAAAGGACTCAAGATGAAGGAATACCTGTAAGTATGTAGATAACTCACCATCCCACAAATTCAAACAAAAACTGAAATAATTTGAATATAAAATGTAGATGGTGTACCCAGGAAATATCTATCCTTTTGCATATTTTTGAATATTTTTTGTATACCTTTCATATAACTTGGCAACCAATCAAAAGAGACTACATATGCATGAACAGACACTCTCCTAAGGAGTTACTCAGTTGGTAGTGAGATGATCTTGAGTCAGCTTGTGTAACACATGATCAATACAGTCATATATAAATATATAAAATGTTGCTTTTATTTCATCGTTGATTAATAGTGGATACAAGTTATATGTAACCATAAGTTCTTTGCTAACAGTTTCTTTTCTTGCACTTGTAGAAATCTCTTTTGGCCTTTTGCTTTCCAGCCAATTTTGGTCTTCAAAAATGTCAATCATTATCTACTGTCTTCTTGGTTTCTCTTCTTTTATTGTTCTTGCTACTTAATAATGTTTTCTTTTTCTTATTCTTTCACACTCTGTAACCCCTTGAGTCTTAGTAGTTTTATTGTCTCGTGGAAATAGTGGAAGTATGCTGGGCTCATAACCTGTTGAGTGATTAGCCATAGTCAAATGCAAAAGAAATAACAGAACTGTCCAACAAACAGAATGAAGAAAGTTTACAATAGAAAGAAAAAAGGGCAAAATGAAAATGAAATAATATCAAGCAAACAATATATGCAAAGCAAATTAACAGGTAAGAAAGCAAAAAGTTCACAAACTACAAATTGGTGTCTACACACAAAAGCAAGGTCAGACAAGTGAATGTAGTGGTCTGTCATTTAGATAAGGCAGATCAGTGAAACTGTATGATTTTATTTGCAAAGAAAAATATCCCAGCATGCATTTGCCTATAGAAGGAGAAGGGCAAGTGTTTTGCAGTCATTCCCAATAGAGTGAAATCAACACTTGAAGAGAAGTGATTATAAAAAAAGAAGGTTGCTTAAGCATTGGTTTAAATAATAGTGTTGGATAATTACATGTAAGTAAGCAGTAATATTATCATTATTTTTATATTTGTAGGTGACATACAATACGACTAATTGGTTGGAAAAAAACAGAGATACCCAACCTGCAGAAATTCTGGAAATCCTCAAGAACAGTCAAAATCCTTTAATCCGAACAATATTTAATGGTAAGAAATAAATTGTTTGATCATTGCATTTGTTTCTTTTTATTACAGCAAGCTGGTAAGGCCACTAAATGGACTAATAAGGTCACTAGCTTAATTGGCATATAAGTATGTACCATAGGCATTATAGTTCTGGAAAATTAAAGAATTATGATAATTTTAAAAAAATACATTGATTGATTTGTTTTTTATGATTTATCAACCTTTTGCAGGTTATATAAAGCCAGAAAATATTCCTTTTGATTGTAAAATATTTTGGAGATAATAATGATTTACTGATACAAGTTCTACTAATTAACCCATAGCTGGGAGGAGAAGAGGTAGATTCATATTTTTCCCAAGGATATTTGCATGTAAGTGAATATAATGAACCTGACTGGAATTGGAACTCTGCTTTCTGATTTCTAAATCTGAGCCATTATCCATTATATCACCCACACATCCAAGCTTTTACTGCATCTGGTATGCCCGAACAGTCACCTGTTCAGATACTGACCAAGCTTGAAGTTGCTTAACTTCGGTGATGATACAAGAACTGGTGTTTCAGTGTGATATGGCTGTAAGCCTTCAATATACAGCCTGGTCTACACATCTTCAAATTTTGCATCCATTGATTGGTTAAATGTGGATATAAAATATATTAACTAAAAATCTATATTATATTTAAAAAGTTACAATGTTTCTTTTCTTGGTTTGTCTGTTTGTATGCAAATCGTAAGTTTTGATTGGTTGACATATGCAAATCGTAAGCTTTGATTGGTTGATGTATGCAAACTGTACACTTTGATTGGTTGACAGAAGGAAAGAGGAAAGCAGTTTAAGTAGATTGGCTGTTGTATTTTAAGTAATTAAACTGTGTTCATCTTTGACATTACGAAATTTGAAAATGTCTACTGACTTTATTAAATTAATTAATAGATATGTATATGAGGTACGTAGATTTAACTGTTTTATTTAATATAGAGCTTCACTGTTGTATTTGATAAAAAAATAGATAAGCAAACTCAGCAACTGTGATATTTGAAATTCAAACAAAAATGTCTAATGACTCTGTTAAATGAGCAATTTGATATTAAGAGTGTCAAGCCACTCTTTTTAAAAAGAGTTTTCCCAAAGTTTATTTCTGCATTAAAAAAAAAAGCAGTGATAAATAAAACAATAGAAACTGAAAGAGAAAAAAACAATTGATGTTTAGAGATAATCGTCAGCAGCAGATAAAGATGGAAATCGGCATATCTGGGTAAGTAATGTACCAACAGCGCTCAAGGAGTGGGCATAAACTAGTGTGGATAAAAAAATATATTAAATAAAAAATAAATCCTTAGAAAAATCCCCCCCCCCCACCAAAAACCCCCTAAATTTGCTGCAAGGTGGACACTATACTGACTGTATAGAAATGAAATGAGGTGGAAGCAGACCCTGTGGAAACCTTCTGCTTAATAAATCCTCAGTTTTTCTCTCGCTCTTGTTGTCTGGCCATTGTTCTTCGTGTGTCGCCTTTGTTTGCTACTTGTGTTGTATGCGCCATTTACTTTTTTCTTTGAAATTTAGGATGAAAACATATTAAAAAAATTATTTCCACTGTTTACATTGTACTGGCTATTGCTTTGCAAAGTAAGATATATTCACTTACTTGAAATCTTTGAAACAAAAATTTTAAATGAATATTTCATTCAGAAATTGGTTGCAAACATGAAAGGAAACATTCGTATTTATTCAGATAGCTAATCATTAAAATTTTAGCCATTTTTAAACAAATGAAACATGGTGAAACTGAATAACATTTAACAGGTGTTGACAGAAATAAAATATATGTATTTCCATGAATAAAAAACATAATGGTGAAAAAACTGAAATCAGAATGAAGTTTATTTTAAATAATTCTTACTGTAATGCAGCAGGATAAACTACATTTTTTATATTTTATTTATATATTTATTTATAAATAATTTTTTTCCATTTTCAACTCTTGAACAGGCAACAGATAATTGACTATGAGAAAAGCATGGTTGCATAAGGTGAAGTCCAGTAACTTTCATTGATTGACCTTGTGATAAATGAAAATTTCAAACATGTTTCTGCACTATATAAGACAATATTCCTAAACAGAACTATTTTTGATATGAAAATCAAAACAATCTTCAAATAAAAGAACTATATTGAAAGACAGTTAATTAATGAAATATACTTTTTAAAAATAAATATGCAAATTAGTTAAACTTCAAAAGTGGCATTGCCTAGAAGTAGACAATATATAATCCTCGTCTTTGTTGTCACATTCACAATGTTTCAGCCATTGTATGCTCTGGCCTTCTTCAAGTGATATTTGTTGGAATTTTGAACCAAACTCTTTATTTAGTTCATGGTGGTAGATTCCATGTACCAGGCCTGTTGATGTATTAGTTTTACTTAATTCGTCTTGATAAGTTTTTGCTCTCTCCACCTTCAAAGATGAGTACAATAGTCTGAACAATGTAAATAGTGAAAATAGTTATAATACCTCATCTCAGAAATATAGAGAGATATTAAAAAAAAATAACCTGCTATATGAATAAATGTGAAAGTGGAGCCCAACTCTTCCACAAATTCTGGGATTAAAATGCCCCAACCCTACATTAAAGTAATTTACACATGAAAGACTCAATATGTGCATTATATATTGTCTACTTCTAGGCAATACCACTTTTCAAGTTTAACTAATTTGCATATTTATTTTTAAAAAGTATATTTCATTAATTAACTGTCTTTCAATACAGTTCTTTTATTTAAAGATTGTTTTGATTTTCATATCAAAAATAGTTCTGATTAGGAATATTGCCTTATATAGTGCAGAAAAGTGTTTGAAATTTTATTTTATTACAAGGTCAACCAATGAAAGTTACTGAACTTCACCTTATGCAACCGTGCTTTTCTCATAGTCAATTATATTTTGCCTGTTCAAGTGTTGGAAATGGAAAAAATTTATTTATAAATAAATATATAAATAAAATATAAAAAATGTAGTTTATCCTGCTGCATTACAGTAAGAATTATTTAAAATAAACTTCATTTTGATTTCAGTTTTTTCACCATTATGTTTTTTATTCATGGAAATAGATGCATTTTATGTCTGTCAACACCTGTTGAATATTATTCAGTTTCATCAGGTTTCATTTGTTTAAAAATGGCTAAAATTCTATTGTTTAACTACCTGAATAAATACAAATGTTTCCTTTCATGTTTACAAACAATTTCTGAATGAAATGTTTATTTAAAATTTTTGTTTTAAAGATTTCAAGTAGTGAATATATCTTACTTTGCGAAGCGATAGCCAGCGGTGAAGCCTGCTAGTTATTAAATAAGAACCTGAAATTTTGCTGAAATCTAATAATTCATTCATTTATGATAGATTTAAAATTAAAAGCAAATTATTACAATTTTTTTTGTCTACAGGTAAACAACTTTTTACACTCTGACTTTTCACATATAATTCTGGTTCTATAGATGGTCTGCAAATAGTTTTTGTATCATAATTTTCTTTGATATTTCTCATTACAAAAGATCCAAAGATTTTGGAGACAACAATTATTTTAAAACAATTTTGTATTTTTTTCCTTCTGTATTAATTACCCACTGAAATTTGGTTCATACCTGCAGTATATAATAACTATTTACATAGTATTTACATTCTATTAGGTATTATAAGTAAGATGCTTTTAAAGTATACAGGAGAATGTGAGGAGGTGATATGCAAATGTTATGTCATTTTGAGTGTCTATGGATTTTGGTACATGCTCCTGAAAACAAAACCTTATGGATACTAAAGAATGATGAATATATTCAGAAACATGACTTGACCAAAGAGAGACATGGATGATGTGATCAAAGGAAATAATTATGTAAATAGTGTAAATAGGGTGGATAAATGTGGTATCTTTCTATTTCCCCTTGTGTTTACTATGCTTATATTAAAAACCAAATCTTAACTGATATTTTCCTCTTATTCTCAACAGAAACCCTATTTTTTTGGGTAGAAATTATCAA
The DNA here is from genome assembly GCA_964036315.1 of Acanthosepion esculentum. Lineage (NCBI taxonomy): Eukaryota > Metazoa > Mollusca > Cephalopoda > Sepiida > Sepiidae > Acanthosepion > Acanthosepion esculentum. The sequence continues at coordinate 7,881 of CAXIWW010000022.1, read as the reverse complement.
CAATGTCTTTAAATAAAAGATCTCCCTTTTTGAAAACAATTCATAAATAGGAAAGAATATGTTTTTAACCAATTCCAATTTTTTCCTTTTCAGGTCAACTAACAAGAACTGGAAGTTTAGCCTTACAATGCAGAAGCAGTGTTGGAAGGGCCAACAAAGCAAGGGTACGTCTTTACCTAATTATTTAATTCCTGATTATGGACAATTCCTTTTCTCCAGATTTCCAATGCATTTCTATCCTAAAATCATTTACAATGTATTTCTCCCATGAAAATATTTGCAATTAATTTCTATAGTAAATTAATTAGCAATATATTTAAAAGTATTTTTATATCAAGATTATTAATGATGCCTTTATATTGTATATATGTAGCCTGAAGCTTTAACTAATCACTGACAACTGCTTTCCTTCTGATTTTCAGTAGACTTCTATAGTAATATAAGCTCTTTTTAATTATTTCACCCCAAGGAAGGAAGTAAAGCTACTAAAACATAAGAGGTTACTGAGTGTGAAAGAATAAGAAAAAAAAGGAACATTATTAAGGAGAGAGAACAATAACAGAAGGGTAATTAAGAAGACTGTAGATAATGATAGATATTGCATTTAAATTTTTCTTTTCAAAGTTGGCTGAAAAGCAAGAAACTGCAAGAGAGTTTCACAAGTGAGAAGTGTGAGAAACATAACTGTTAGCATAGAACTTACAGTTACATTTAGCCATTTCAACTGTAAAACAATGATTATATACATATATATGTATATATATGTATATATAATGATTATTAAAGTATTAAATGAAACAAAGCATTTATGTTGGTTACACAATAGCTCTCATGTTTCAGTCTACACGTGTAGACCTCTTCAAACCAGTGAGTGAAATGAGAGGGTTTTACAACAGAGCTACCTCAAAATTAATATATATATATATATATATATATATATATATATATTAAAATAGCTAATAATAATGTATATATCATTGAAAATCTTCATTCTTTTCCCTATTAGTATGTATACATTTACATGGATTATTTTTATAATGGCAAAAAACATAAGAGCTTGTGGAAAGAAAACCCAGGGTGACCTCTCAGTTTTGCGAACCTATGCACATTATGCACATTGTCGGTTGTGGGGAGTACGAAAGTTAACATTTTGGGTCTACCAATCTGTGACCCCAATCCCCCACTCCACCCAGCAACACTAAAATTCTCCCCTGGGAGGAATTCCCCACAGGTCGAGTTTCTCACACTTCTCACTTGTGGAACCCCTAGTCTACAACATATTTGTTTTTAATCATTTCACCCAAAGTAAGGCAATAAAGCTACTAAAAACATGTGTGGTTACTGACTGTGAAACAATAAAAAGAAAAACATTATTAAGGAGAGAGAGAGAAGAATAAAAGAAGAGGAATCAAGAAGACAGTAGTTATTGATTGACATTGCAGTTAAATTGTTGAAGATCACAAAGTTAGCTGGAAAGCAAGAAACCGAAAAAGAATTCCACAAGTAAGATGTGTGAGAGAAGAAAATATTAGTAGAAAAATTACCATGAAAGTATTTATAGAAAAGGAACAGGGAAGCTACATTATGGCAGTGGGAAATAAGCCAAGATGACAGTTCAGGACCAATAACCTTGTGGATTTTTTGGATTTTATCAAGGATCTCTAAATATATAGCCAGACCATATGTGGTAGTCATGTTCAAAGCATGGATGAATGGTAGTGTTGAATAGCCCTCTGTAGAGGGGTGCTCTTCTCTAGAGGGGGTCTTCTTCTCATAGTGGTGAGCTTCTTCACTATGGGGGCTGGCAGTGGGCTTGTGACGTACCTTCTTCTCTCTTCTCTTTCACTCCATTCCACCGGCCGGACATCTCTCGCTGCTTTCTCTAGGACCTCACATTGTGTCTGTGTCTGGCCAGTAACTTGCTTGGAGTCATTGGTGACTTGTTGCCACTTTTCCCTGCCTCGGCCGTTTTCTCCATATCTGCATGTTAGTTTTACAATACATGCAATGTCGATCGTCCAGTGGATAACTTCTTTCTGTGCATATGGTCCAAAAAAATGACTACAACACAGCTTATTAATACTTAACTAATTTTATTATTTAATTACAATACAAGTTACAATAACATTACTATTACTAACTAACTTAATTAACTAACCCGCGGGTTTTCAGCTGACGAAAGCCAGCAAACACGTCTGAACGGTGCGATTCTCTTATCTAACCCTCACCTTTTCTCACACTCAGGCAACTTCCAGTTTCAATCCAGAATGAATCTTTCCCCTGTTTTGTCTACAGTTCGACTCCGGTGACCTCTCATATCCGCTTAGTAACAAACAAAGATATACATTTCTCGCCTAAAATGTTAGGCTACCTAATATTTAACAGTAGACTTATGTTATAACAAGTGTTTGGTTACAAAGAAAAGGAACAAAGAAGGATTAAATCTTCAATAGCGTGTATTCATCAAAATTGTTGCTTGGAATTAGGCAAAAATTGTTCATGCGTGGTTCTTCAGTTTCTGTTGCTTAGGAAAGCAATTAGGTGTAAGGGTTTTTTTTGGTAGGTCCAGGAGTTGACCAATTTCTTGGGTTTGTTGACTGAGGTCACAGTTGGTGACAGAGGATAGGACTGGAGTGGATTAGTCATTGATAGAGTTTGATGCATGCCTTTCTTTAAGGTTGATATCAACATCTGTGAGGTGTTTGATGGGCTGGCAGTCATGTGATGCTGAGATGTTGAAGCCAAACAGCCTGTTATGGTGGGTTGGTCATAGGGATGGGTTGATTCATGGTAAAGCATGTTGGTTGTCAAGGTTATGGCGTGGCAACAAGGGATTAGATGTTGATAGTAAATGTTGATCAAGCAGAAGGTCTTGTAGGAT
>CAXIWW010000022.1:0-2500 GCA_964036315.1 Acanthosepion esculentum | reverse complement strand
CTATCTATCTATCTATCTATCTATCTATCTATCTATGTCTATTCATATCTATCTATCTATCTATCTATCTCAGATTATTCCTATATATGTCTATTCCTATCTATCAGGTATTTTTTCTAGTTATTATTATTCTTGCAATTATACTTATGTCATATTAATCTGAATTTAATAATTAATAACATTTTGTTTTAATTAACTCCTATCAAGATAGGGCACTAAAAATATTTAACTCATTCATGCACAATGTCCAGTTTTTTAGAAAGGGGATTACATAAAATTTAAATATACCTATAAACTTTAGGTGATTCTTATGGAAAAAAAATCCCCTTTAAAAAATCTGATCTAAAGACAGCATGAATAAAGATACAAATATTCACAGAAACATGATTTCTTGAAAATGATTTCTTGAAAATAAAAATGCTGAAGAATTTTCGCACATGAAAAATTTTCTCAAAAGCTGATATAATGTTTTAAAACAAATTCTTAAGACACTCCCATTTGTGATATGTTGGAATCTTTGTAAAACTTTTTTTTCAACAGAGATGCGTTGGTGATTAACCTTTATGGAAATGTAAAAATTTGTGACTTAAATATTTTTTTTGAGTAAAATTTAGTCATGAAAATATTGGTGGTTATTACAAAAACAATACAAAAACAATAATATTTTCTAAGATTTTTTTTTAAAATAAAAAAATACCTATTCATTATAATTAATGAATATGTACTGAAATTTTTATTTAAATCAGATAATTCCCTGAATTTTGGTAATTTAAAAAATGTGCTGTTCTTACCCACAAATTTTCCTTTGAGGGTTTGTGGCCCCCAGGTTGAGAAACTTTGGAGAGATGTAGTAGAGAGGCAGGACCCCATGTTAAATATTAGGTAGACTAACATTTTAGTCGAGAAGTGTATATCTGTGTTTGTTACAAACCGGATATGAAAGGTCACCGGGATCAAACCATAGACTAAACAAAGTAAAATTCATTCTAGTTTGTAACCGGATGTAGCTAGGTGAGAAAGCGGGAAGTCAGGGTTAGGAGAGAATCAAGTTGGTCGTCGCAGCATTCAGACATATTGGCTGCCTTTCCAGTCAATGCCCCAAATGTGGGCGAGCTACGGGTAGTTAGGTAGTTAGGTAGTTTTAGTAATAGTAATGTTATTGTACCTTGTATTGTAATTAAATAATAAAATTAGTTAAGTTTAATAAGTTGTGTTTGGAGTCAATTATTTCACCAGATGCACAGAAAGAAGTTATCCAATAGACGATCGAGAGACTGCATGTTAAAGCAGCATGCAGTTATGAAGTAAGGGCGGGGACATGCGACAACAAGTCTCCGACCACTCCCAGCCAACTACTGGTCAGACACGGAACAACAACGTGATATTCCCTATGCAAGAAAGCGGCGAGAGATGTCCGACCAGTGGAGAAGATTGAGAGAAGAAGGTACGTCGCAAATGTCCTGCCAGCCCCTAAGGAGAAGGCCCCCAGAAGAAGACCCCTTCTAGAGAGGGCTATACAACACCCATATCAAAGTTTTGCAGAGGAACCCCTCACCCTCTAATGCCAGGCCTGCTTGGAAAGGTCACTCCAGTTAAATCATCAAAGCTCATGAGATAAACAGATATGTATTATATTGTCTAGATACTTTCATTTTTGTATCTTATATTTGTCTGTTCTTGATACAATGATTACATCTTTACTTTCTGTTTTATAGATGGCTTTTAATACAACACAAGTCAATCGAAAAGAAGATAAACAACGTAAACTCACAGTTGGTGCCCAATTCAAGGTAAGTAACCAGGATGTGCATTCGTGATGTAATGGATATCGGCTTGGAATGAGAAAGTTTGAATTCCAGTCGAGTTCATTATATTCACTTACACACAAATACCCTTGGGAAAGATATGAATCCATCTCTTTGCCACATCCCCCCCAACTAGAGGTTGAATATCAGAACAGACTGGGTTCTTTAACCTTCTTTGGCAACCAGTCTACCACAGAAAGAAATGGCAACCTACTGCAGGGAAAAAAAGCATCTGCCTCATCAGACATGTATCAAAAGATACATTATCGCCCAAACGTATATCACATGTGGCACACACATATTATATATAAATATATACAAAACTATCAAATTTGAAATTCAACATTTACTCAAAATGTCTTGGGATAAGGCACTGGCAAGTGGTTAGATGCAGAGTTCATTATGTTAAGCATCAGGTACGCAAAGTAAGCAGTTAAAGACAAAAAATACCACAGCTTTACCTGTACATTGCTCCATCATCTAATCATCAAAGACATGTTCATAGCCTAAAATGTCAGTAGAATTTGGATGTTTATATGAGCAACTTTGTACTAGTCATTTGCTGCTGTACAGAGATATTTTCTGTTACTGAAATAATGAAATTTCAAAATCTCCAGGGATATTGTTAAGAATCAGGTACGCAAAGTAAGCAGTTAAAGACAAAAAATACCACAGTTTTACCTGTACATTGCTCC
>CAXIWW010000021.1:132500-152500 GCA_964036315.1 Acanthosepion esculentum | reverse complement strand
TTCTCACTTGGAGATCGTCTGCAACGTTGCCGGACAAGCGCCGCGTCGGATAGTGTGAAAATGTAGAAAAAAGCAAAGCTTGTTACACGAAACGAGTTCGAAATCTAAGCTGCGAGGAGCGGCGGCGACAACGGTCGGGCGGCGGCGGCGTCAGTCAGCGCGCGCCGGGGCGGCCGGCGTCGGGCGGCAGCGGAAGCGAGCCGGCGCGAGGAGGAGACACAGGCGGGCGGCAGGGCAGGCAGGCAGGCAGGCAGGTGGGCAGCAGCAGCGGCGTAGCGGGGACGCTTGGCTTGCCGCACGCCGACGACTACTTCGCGGTGAAGTGCGGAAGAAGAGTCCGACCGGACCAGCGTTGTGCGTGCGCCAAGCGCTCGGCGGCCGCAAGCGGCGGTCGACTGTTTCGAACATGGCAAAAGTGGCAGAAATCAACTTCGACATCGCGATTGCTCGCATCGATTCTCACTTGGAGATCGTCTGCAACGTTGCCGGACAAGCGCCGCGTCGGATAGTGTGAAAATGTAGAAAAAAGCAAAGCTTGTTACACGAAACGAGTTCGAAATCTAAGCTGCGAGGAGCGGCGGCGACAACGGTCGGGCGGCGGCGGCGTCAGTCAGCGCGCGCCGGGGCGGCCGGCGTCGGGCGGCAGCGGAAGCGAGCCGGCGCGAGGAGGAGACACAGGCGGGCGGCAGGGCAGGCAGGCAGGCAGGCAGGTGGGCAGCAGCAGCGGCGTAGCGGGGACGCTTGGCTTGCCGCACGCCGACGACTACTTCGCGGTGAAGTGCGGAAGAAGAGTCCGACCGGACCAGCGTTGTGCGTGCGCCAAGCGCTCGGCGGCCGCAAGCGGCGGTCGACTGTTTCGAACATGGCAAAAGTGGCAGAAATCAACTTCGACATCGCGATTGCTCGCATCGATTCTCACTTGGAGATCGTCTGCAACGTTGCCGGACAAGCGCCGCGTCGGATAGTGTGAAAATGTAGAAAAAAGCAAAGCTTGTTACACGAAACGAGTTCGAAATCTAAGCTGCGAGGAGCGGCGGCGACAACGGTCGGGCGGCGGCGGCGTCAGTCAGCGCGCGCCGGGGCGGCCGGCGTCGGGCGGCAGCGGAAGCGAGCCGGCGCGAGGAGGAGACACAGGCGGGCGGCAGGGCAGGCAGGCAGGCAGGCAGGTGGGCAGCAGCAGCGGCGTAGCGGGGACGCTTGGCTTGCCGCACGCCGACGACTACTTCGCGGTGAAGTGCGGAAGAAGAGTCCGACCGGACCAGCGTTGTGCGTGCGCCAAGCGCTCGGCGGCCGCAAGCGGCGGTCGACTGTTTCGAACATGGCAAAAGTGGCAGAAATCAACTTCGACATCGCGATTGCTCGCATCGATTCTCACTTGGAGATCGTCTGCAACGTTGCCGGACAAGCGCCGCGTCGGATAGTGTGAAAATGTAGAAAAAAGCAAAGCTTGTTACACGAAACGAGTTCGAAATCTAAGCTGCGAGGAGCGGCGGCGACAACGGTCGGGCGGCGGCGGCGTCAGTCAGCGCGCGCCGGGGCGGCCGGCGTCGGGCGGCAGCGGAAGCGAGCCGGCGCGAGGAGGAGACACAGGCGGGCGGCAGGGCAGGCAGGCAGGCAGGCAGGTGGGCAGCAGCAGCGGCGTAGCGGGGACGCTTGGCTTGCCGCACGCCGACGACTACTTCGCGGTGAAGTGCGGAAGAAGAGTCCGACCGGACCAGCGTTGTGCGTGCGCCAAGCGCTCGGCGGCCGCAAGCGGCGGTCGACTGTTTCGAACATGGCAAAAGTGGCAGAAATCAACTTCGACATCGCGATTGCTCGCATCGATTCTCACTTGGAGATCGTCTGCAACGTTGCCGGACAAGCGCCGCGTCGGATAGTGTGAAAATGTAGAAAAAAGCAAAGCTTGTTACACGAAACGAGTTCGAAATCTAAGCTGCGAGGAGCGGCGGCGACAACGGTCGGGCGGCGGCGGCGTCAGTCAGCGCGCGCCGGGGCGGCCGGCGTCGGGCGGCAGCGGAAGCGAGCCGGCGCGAGGAGGAGACACAGGCGGGCGGCAGGGCAGGCAGGCAGGCAGGCAGGTGGGCAGCAGCAGCGGCGTAGCGGGGACGCTTGGCTTGCCGCACGCCGACGACTACTTCGCGGTGAAGTGCGGAAGAAGAGTCCGACCGGACCAGCGTTGTGCGTGCGCCAAGCGCTCGGCGGCCGCAAGCGGCGGTCGACTGTTTCGAACATGGCAAAAGTGGCAGAAATCAACTTCGACATCGCGATTGCTCGCATCGATTCTCACTTGGAGATCGTCTGCAACGTTGCCGGACAAGCGCCGCGTCGGATAGTGTGAAAATGTAGAAAAAAGCAAAGCTTGTTACACGAAACGAGTTCGAAATCTAAGCTGCGAGGAGCGGCGGCGACAACGGTCGGGCGGCGGCGGCGTCAGTCAGCGCGCGCCGGGGCGGCCGGCGTCGGGCGGCAGCGGAAGCGAGCCGGCGCGAGGAGGAGACACAGGCGGGCGGCAGGGCAGGCAGGCAGGCAGGCAGGTGGGCAGCAGCAGCGGCGTAGCGGGGACGCTTGGCTTGCCGCACGCCGACGACTACTTCGCGGTGAAGTGCGGAAGAAGAGTCCGACCGGACCAGCGTTGTGCGTGCGCCAAGCGCTCGGCGGCCGCAAGCGGCGGTCGACTGTTTCGAACATGGCAAAAGTGGCAGAAATCAACTTCGACATCGCGATTGCTCGCATCGATTCTCACTTGGAGATCGTCTGCAACGTTGCCGGACAAGCGCCGCGTCGGATAGTGTGAAAATGTAGAAAAAAGCAAAGCTTGTTACACGAAACGAGTTCGAAATCTAAGCTGCGAGGAGCGGCGGCGACAACGGTCGGGCGGCGGCGGCGTCAGTCAGCGCGCGCCGGGGCGGCCGGCGTCGGGCGGCAGCGGAAGCGAGCCGGCGCGAGGAGGAGACACAGGCGGGCGGCAGGGCAGGCAGGCAGGCAGGCAGGTGGGCAGCAGCAGCGGCGTAGCGGGGACGCTTGGCTTGCCGCACGCCGACGACTACTTCGCGGTGAAGTGCGGAAGAAGAGTCCGACCGGACCAGCGTTGTGCGTGCGCCAAGCGCTCGGCGGCCGCAAGCGGCGGTCGACTGTTTCGAACATGGCAAAAGTGGCAGAAATCAACTTCGACATCGCGATTGCTCGCATCGATTCTCACTTGGAGATCGTCTGCAACGTTGCCGGACAAGCGCCGCGTCGGATAGTGTGAAAATGTAGAAAAAAGCAAAGCTTGTTACACGAAACGAGTTCGAAATCTAAGCTGCGAGGAGCGGCGGCGACAACGGTCGGGCGGCGGCGGCGTCAGTCAGCGCGCGCCGGGGCGGCCGGCGTCGGGCGGCAGCGGAAGCGAGCCGGCGCGAGGAGGAGACACAGGCGGGCGGCAGGGCAGGCAGGCAGGCAGGCAGGTGGGCAGCAGCAGCGGCGTAGCGGGGACGCTTGGCTTGCCGCACGCCGACGACTACTTCGCGGTGAAGTGCGGAAGAAGAGTCCGACCGGACCAGCGTTGTGCGTGCGCCAAGCGCTCGGCGGCCGCAAGCGGCGGTCGACTGTTTCGAACATGGCAAAAGTGGCAGAAATCAACTTCGACATCGCGATTGCTCGCATCGATTCTCACTTGGAGATCGTCTGCAACGTTGCCGGACAAGCGCCGCGTCGGATAGTGTGAAAATGTAGAAAAAAGCAAAGCTTGTTACACGAAACGAGTTCGAAATCTAAGCTGCGAGGAGCGGCGGCGACAACGGTCGGGCGGCGGCGGCGTCAGTCAGCGCGCGCCGGGGCGGCCGGCGTCGGGCGGCAGCGGAAGCGAGCCGGCGCGAGGAGGAGACACAGGCGGGCGGCAGGGCAGGCAGGCAGGCAGGCAGGTGGGCAGCAGCAGCGGCGTAGCGGGGACGCTTGGCTTGCCGCACGCCGACGACTACTTCGCGGTGAAGTGCGGAAGAAGAGTCCGACCGGACCAGCGTTGTGCGTGCGCCAAGCGCTCGGCGGCCGCAAGCGGCGGTCGACTGTTTCGAACATGGCAAAAGTGGCAGAAATCAACTTCGACATCGCGATTGCTCGCATCGATTCTCACTTGGAGATCGTCTGCAACGTTGCCGGACAAGCGCCGCGTCGGATAGTGTGAAAATGTAGAAAAAAGCAAAGCTTGTTACACGAAACGAGTTCGAAATCTAAGCTGCGAGGAGCGGCGGCGACAACGGTCGGGCGGCGGCGGCGTCAGTCAGCGCGCGCCGGGGCGGCCGGCGTCGGGCGGCAGCGGAAGCGAGCCGGCGCGAGGAGGAGACACAGGCGGGCGGCAGGGCAGGCAGGCAGGCAGGCAGGTGGGCAGCAGCAGCGGCGTAGCGGGGACGCTTGGCTTGCCGCACGCCGACGACTACTTCGCGGTGAAGTGCGGAAGAAGAGTCCGACCGGACCAGCGTTGTGCGTGCGCCAAGCGCTCGGCGGCCGCAAGCGGCGGTCGACTGTTTCGAACATGGCAAAAGTGGCAGAAATCAACTTCGACATCGCGATTGCTCGCATCGATTCTCACTTGGAGATCGTCTGCAACGTTGCCGGACAAGCGCCGCGTCGGATAGTGTGAAAATGTAGAAAAAAGCAAAGCTTGTTACACGAAACGAGTTCGAAATCTAAGCTGCGAGGAGCGGCGGCGACAACGGTCGGGCGGCGGCGGCGTCAGTCAGCGCGCGCCGGGGCGGCCGGCGTCGGGCGGCAGCGGAAGCGAGCCGGCGCGAGGAGGAGACACAGGCGGGCGGCAGGGCAGGCAGGCAGGCAGGCAGGTGGGCAGCAGCAGCGGCGTAGCGGGGACGCTTGGCTTGCCGCACGCCGACGACTACTTCGCGGTGAAGTGCGGAAGAAGAGTCCGACCGGACCAGCGTTGTGCGTGCGCCAAGCGCTCGGCGGCCGCAAGCGGCGGTCGACTGTTTCGAACATGGCAAAAGTGGCAGAAATCAACTTCGACATCGCGATTGCTCGCATCGATTCTCACTTGGAGATCGTCTGCAACGTTGCCGGACAAGCGCCGCGTCGGATAGTGTGAAAATGTAGAAAAAAGCAAAGCTTGTTACACGAAACGAGTTCGAAATCTAAGCTGCGAGGAGCGGCGGCGACAACGGTCGGGCGGCGGCGGCGTCAGTCAGCGCGCGCCGGGGCGGCCGGCGTCGGGCGGCAGCGGAAGCGAGCCGGCGCGAGGAGGAGACACAGGCGGGCGGCAGGGCAGGCAGGCAGGCAGGCAGGTGGGCAGCAGCAGCGGCGTAGCGGGGACGCTTGGCTTGCCGCACGCCGACGACTACTTCGCGGTGAAGTGCGGAAGAAGAGTCCGACCGGACCAGCGTTGTGCGTGCGCCAAGCGCTCGGCGGCCGCAAGCGGCGGTCGACTGTTTCGAACATGGCAAAAGTGGCAGAAATCAACTTCGACATCGCGATTGCTCGCATCGATTCTCACTTGGAGATCGTCTGCAACGTTGCCGGACAAGCGCCGCGTCGGATAGTGTGAAAATGTAGAAAAAAGCAAAGCTTGTTACACGAAACGAGTTCGAAATCTAAGCTGCGAGGAGCGGCGGCGACAACGGTCGGGCGGCGGCGGCGTCAGTCAGCGCGCGCCGGGGCGGCCGGCGTCGGGCGGCAGCGGAAGCGAGCCGGCGCGAGGAGGAGACACAGGCGGGCGGCAGGGCAGGCAGGCAGGCAGGCAGGTGGGCAGCAGCAGCGGCGTAGCGGGGACGCTTGGCTTGCCGCACGCCGACGACTACTTCGCGGTGAAGTGCGGAAGAAGAGTCCGACCGGACCAGCGTTGTGCGTGCGCCAAGCGCTCGGCGGCCGCAAGCGGCGGTCGACTGTTTCGAACATGGCAAAAGTGGCAGAAATCAACTTCGACATCGCGATTGCTCGCATCGATTCTCACTTGGAGATCGTCTGCAACGTTGCCGGACAAGCGCCGCGTCGGATAGTGTGAAAATGTAGAAAAAAGCAAAGCTTGTTACACGAAACGAGTTCGAAATCTAAGCTGCGAGGAGCGGCGGCGACAACGGTCGGGCGGCGGCGGCGTCAGTCAGCGCGCGCCGGGGCGGCCGGCGTCGGGCGGCAGCGGAAGCGAGCCGGCGCGAGGAGGAGACACAGGCGGGCGGCAGGGCAGGCAGGCAGGCAGGCAGGTGGGCAGCAGCAGCGGCGTAGCGGGGACGCTTGGCTTGCCGCACGCCGACGACTACTTCGCGGTGAAGTGCGGAAGAAGAGTCCGACCGGACCAGCGTTGTGCGTGCGCCAAGCGCTCGGCGGCCGCAAGCGGCGGTCGACTGTTTCGAACATGGCAAAAGTGGCAGAAATCAACTTCGACATCGCGATTGCTCGCATCGATTCTCACTTGGAGATCGTCTGCAACGTTGCCGGACAAGCGCCGCGTCGGATAGTGTGAAAATGTAGAAAAAAGCAAAGCTTGTTACACGAAACGAGTTCGAAATCTCAGCTGCGAGGAGCGGCGGCGACAACGGTCGGGCGGCGGCGGCGTCAGTCAGCGCGCGCCGGGGCGGCCGGCGTCGGGCGGCAGCGGAAGCGAGCCGGCGCGAGGAGGAGACACAGGCGGGCGGCAGGGCAGGCAGGCAGGCAGGCAGGCAGGTGGGCAGCAGCAGCGGCGTAGCGGGGACGCTTGGCTTGCCGCACGCCGACGACTACTTCGCGGTGAAGTGCGGAAGAAGAGTCCGACCGGACCAGCGTTGTGCGTGCGCCAAGCGCTCGGCGGCCGCAAGCGGCGGTCGACTGTTTCGAACATGGCAAAAGTGGCAGAAATCAACTTCGACATCGCGATTGCTCGCATCGATTCTCACTTGGAGATCGTCTGCAACGTTGCCGGACAAGCGCCGCGTCGGATAGTGTGAAAATGTAGAAAAAAGCAAAGCTTGTTACACGAAACGAGTTCGAAATCTAAGCTGCGAGGAGCGGCGGCGACAACGGTCGGGCGGCGGCGGCGTCAGTCAGCGCGCGCCGGGGCGGCCGGCGTCGGGCGGCAGCGGAAGCGAGCCGGCGCGAGGAGGAGACACAGGCGGGCGGCAGGGCAGGCAGGCAGGCAGGCAGGTGGGCAGCAGCAGCGGCGTAGCGGGGACGCTTGGCTTGCCGCACGCCGACGACTACTTCGCGGTGAAGTGCGGAAGAAGAGTCCGACCGGACCAGCGTTGTGCGTGCGCCAAGCGCTCGGCGGCCGCAAGCGGCGGTCGACTGTTTCGAACATGGCAAAAGTGGCAGAAATCAACTTCGACATCGCGATTGCTCGCATCGATTCTCACTTGGAGATCGTCTGCAACGTTGCCGGACAAGCGCCGCGTCGGATAGTGTGAAAATGTAGAAAAAAGCAAAGCTTGTTACACGAAACGAGTTCGAAATCTAAGCTGCGAGGAGCGGCGGCGACAACGGTCGGGCGGCGGCGGCGTCAGTCAGCGCGCGCCGGGGCGGCCGGCGTCGGGCGGCAGCGGAAGCGAGCCGGCGCGAGGAGGAGACACAGGCGGGCGGCAGGGCAGGCAGGCAGGCAGGCAGGTGGGCAGCAGCAGCGGCGTAGCGGGGACGCTTGGCTTGCCGCACGCCGACGACTACTTCGCGGTGAAGTGCGGAAGAAGAGTCCGACCGGACCAGCGTTGTGCGTGCGCCAAGCGCTCGGCGGCCGCAAGCGGCGGTCGACTGTTTCGAACATGGCAAAAGTGGCAGAAATCAACTTCGACATCGCGATTGCTCGCATCGATTCTCACTTGGAGATCGTCTGCAACGTTGCCGGACAAGCGCCGCGTCGGATAGTGTGAAAATGTAGAAAAAAGCAAAGCTTGTTACACGAAACGAGTTCGAAATCTAAGCTGCGAGGAGCGGCGGCGACAACGGTCGGGCGGCGGCGGCGTCAGTCAGCGCGCGCCGGGGCGGCCGGCGTCGGGCGGCAGCGGAAGCGAGCCGGCGCGAGGAGGAGACACAGGCGGGCGGCAGGGCAGGCAGGCAGGCAGGCAGGTGGGCAGCAGCAGCGGCGTAGCGGGGACGCTTGGCTTGCCGCACGCCGACGACTACTTCGCGGTGAAGTGCGGAAGAAGAGTCCGACCGGACCAGCGTTGTGCGTGCGCCAAGCGCTCGGCGGCCGCAAGCGGCGGTCGACTGTTTCGAACATGGCAAAAGTGGCAGAAATCAACTTCGACATCGCGATTGCTCGCATCGATTCTCACTTGGAGATCGTCTGCAACGTTGCCGGACAAGCGCCGCGTCGGATAGTGTGAAAATGTAGAAAAAAGCAAAGCTTGTTACACGAAACGAGTTCGAAATCTAAGCTGCGAGGAGCGGCGGCGACAACGGTCGGGCGGCGGCGGCGTCAGTCAGCGCGCGCCGGGGCGGCCGGCGTCGGGCGGCAGCGGAAGCGAGCCGGCGCGAGGAGGAGACACAGGCGGGCGGCAGGGCAGGCAGGCAGGCAGGCAGGTGGGCAGCAGCAGCGGCGTAGCGGGGACGCTTGGCTTGCCGCACGCCGACGACTACTTCGCGGTGAAGTGCGGAAGAAGAGTCCGACCGGACCAGCGTTGTGCGTGCGCCAAGCGCTCGGCGGCCGCAAGCGGCGGTCGACTGTTTCGAACATGGCAAAAGTGGCAGAAATCAACTTCGACATCGCGATTGCTCGCATCGATTCTCACTTGGAGATCGTCTGCAACGTTGCCGGACAAGCGCCGCGTCGGATAGTGTGAAAATGTAGAAAAAAGCAAAGCTTGTTACACGAAACGAGTTCGAAATCTAAGCTGCGAGGAGCGGCGGCGACAACGGTCGGGCGGCGGCGGCGTCAGTCAGCGCGCGCCGGGGCGGCCGGCGTCGGGCGGCAGCGGAAGCGAGCCGGCGCGAGGAGGAGACACAGGCGGGCGGCAGGGCAGGCAGGCAGGCAGGCAGGTGGGCAGCAGCAGCGGCGTAGCGGGGACGCTTGGCTTGCCGCACGCCGACGACTACTTCGCGGTGAAGTGCGGAAGAAGAGTCCGACCGGACCAGCGTTGTGCGTGCGCCAAGCGCTCGGCGGCCGCAAGCGGCGGTCGACTGTTTCGAACATGGCAAAAGTGGCAGAAATCAACTTCGACATCGCGATTGCTCGCATCGATTCTCACTTGGAGATCGTCTGCAACGTTGCCGGACAAGCGCCGCGTCGGATAGTGTGAAAATGTAGAAAAAAGCAAAGCTTGTTACACGAAACGAGTTCGAAATCTAAGCTGCGAGGAGCGGCGGCGACAACGGTCGGGCGGCGGCGGCGTCAGTCAGCGCGCGCCGGGGCGGCCGGCGTCGGGCGGCAGCGGAAGCGAGCCGGCGCGAGGAGGAGACACAGGCGGGCGGCAGGGCAGGCAGGCAGGCAGGCAGGTGGGCAGCAGCAGCGGCGTAGCGGGGACGCTTGGCTTGCCGCACGCCGACGACTACTTCGCGGTGAAGTGCGGAAGAAGAGTCCGACCGGACCAGCGTTGTGCGTGCGCCAAGCGCTCGGCGGCCGCAAGCGGCGGTCGACTGTTTCGAACATGGCAAAAGTGGCAGAAATCAACTTCGACATCGCGATTGCTCGCATCGATTCTCACTTGGAGATCGTCTGCAACGTTGCCGGACAAGCGCCGCGTCGGATAGTGTGAAAATGTAGAAAAAAGCAAAGCTTGTTACACGAAACGAGTTCGAAATCTAAGCTGCGAGGAGCGGCGGCGACAACGGTCGGGCGGCGGCGGCGTCAGTCAGCGCGCGCCGGGGCGGCCGGCGTCGGGCGGCAGCGGAAGCGAGCCGGCGCGAGGAGGAGACACAGGCGGGCGGCAGGGCAGGCAGGCAGGCAGGCAGGTGGGCAGCAGCAGCGGCGTAGCGGGGACGCTTGGCTTGCCGCACGCCGACGACTACTTCGCGGTGAAGTGCGGAAGAAGAGTCCGACCGGACCAGCGTTGTGCGTGCGCCAAGCGCTCGGCGGCCGCAAGCGGCGGTCGACTGTTTCGAACATGGCAAAAGTGGCAGAAATCAACTTCGACATCGCGATTGCTCGCATCGATTCTCACTTGGAGATCGTCTGCAACGTTGCCGGACAAGCGCCGCGTCGGATAGTGTGAAAATGTAGAAAAAAGCAAAGCTTGTTACACGAAACGAGTTCGAAATCTAAGCTGCGAGGAGCGGCGGCGACGAACGACGACAGTCGGGCGTCAGCGCGCGCCGGCTGGCCGGCAGCGGAAGCGAGCCGGCGCGGTCGGAGGCGGCTGCGAGGACAGCGACCGAGGTCGTGCCGCCGCCACCGGCAGCGGGCGTGTTACGGACGCTGAGGCGCCGGTCTGCAATGCGACCGACCGAAGTCGGGTCATTGGCGGGAGTAACTCTGGTGAACTTATTGTTGGCAGATGCCTCGTCATCTCGCCAGTACGTGAGTAACGCGGCGGAATGCGGAAATTGTAATGCTTCTCGCACGTCATGGATTCGCGGTTTCACGGCCGGCAGTAGGCGTTACGGGCACGCTGCCGCATGCCGATTTCGTGGCAAAGTTTTGAAAAACGGCGGACCAGCGTTGTGCGTGCGCGACGCGCTCGGCGGCTGTAAGCGTTGGTCGAAATTTGAAAAAGTGCCGATTTTGAAATTTATGGAAAAAATTAAAAAAATAAAATTCGATTTTGCAATTACTCATATTTATCCTTGCTTTTGTATCGTTTGCAACGTTCCTGAACAAAAATTGCATGTAACAGTATGCAAATTTAGAAAAAAGCAAAGGTTGTTACACGAAATGAGTTCAAAGCATAAGTTGGTAGGAAGTGCGAGCTTGTTCGGTTGGCGTCGCGGAAGAGCACTTTTACGCGTATCGCTGGACTTCTTCTTGGGCCGTCGTCTGTTAGTCTTCGTGCGTGTTTCAGTTGCTTTTTCTCGCTTTCACTGGTCGTTCAGCTTATATCTTCTTTACCATCGCGTGCGCCCGTAACTTGAATGCTGTCTTCGCCGTTTACGTTGTCGCCGTCGCCGTCATCGTCGACTTCGCCTGAGCCGGCATTCCTTCGGAGGAGAGAGAGCTTATCCGCACAATTCTCCCTGGACGCCGCCTTTTCTCTATGGGAACCGTTGTTCGGACGCCGCTCGGCTCGCTTCTTTCGTTTTCTGCTCGGACGTTCGTGCTTGTTCGGTTGGCGTAGCTGAGAGGCAATTTTACGCGTATCGCTGGACCGCTCGTCTTCGTGCGTGTTTCATTTGCTTTTTCTCGCTTTCGCTGATCGTTCACGTTCCTCTTGAACGTAAATGCCGTCTTCGCCGTCTGCGCCGTCGCCGTCATGGTCGCCGTCGTCTTCGCCTGGGCCGGCATTCCTTCGGAGGAGAAAGCGTGTCCGCACAACACTCCCTGGACGCCGCCTCCTCCTCTCTACGGGAACCGTTGTTCGGACACTCTCCTCCCGGACCAACCACTTGGCTCGCTCCTTCGCCTCATCTGCCTGTTTTAGATCTAACCCTTTATCGCTCGCCGTATGTCGTGGAGGGCCATCGTTTTTTGGCAGGCAGATGTGAGGGTCCAGTGCTGCCAAATCGCTCGTCGTCGTCGTCAGTTTGTTTCTTCGCGTACCGCATTCCCCACCGAAGAAGCTGTCGACGCGCTGCATCAACTACTTCCCTAGTCCGGTTGATGGCACCAAGGTCGGATATTGTTTCCGTGAACGCGTTCGCATGGTCATCAGCGTTAGCGGCCGCCGTCTTTGACGACACCTTCGTTGCTGCTGCTGCTCTAACATCGTTGCCGCCGCCGCCGCCGCGCACTCCTGACGTACCGTTGGCGCGTTTGTCTTATCGGTCGGCCGCCGCCTCAGTGTGATTCGCTTATCGCCGGCTAAGTCGAACCACTCGCCACCGTCGCCGTTGACATTGCCTTTCGCCGCCGACGCCGCCGCCTCCTTTCGTCAGCCAGTTGCCGATGTTGCAGCTCTTCCCCGTCGGTGTCGTCCGTTGCTTTCGTTCGGTCCCGTGCTCGTCGCCAAATTGTCGTTTGCCGTCCGAAAATCCCGTCGTGCATGTTTCACAGTCCGGAGGTCATCTCGGTCGAGGGAGACATGTCGTGGAGTAATCCTCCTCGCGTCCCTTCCAAGCGCTCGCTTCAGTGATCGATACTTGTGTCGAAAGTCCTTGCGACTCGATGCTCGAATCGGACTCGTTCGTCTTGTAAATGCGATCAGGAATGAGGAGAGTTCGAACGCGCTGCCGCGCTCGTGCGTCATTTCCATCGTTTGCCAGCTTGTCGTATCGTCGGTCTCCAATTGCCGAGTGCTGCTGCTGCTGCTGCTGCTGCTGCTGCTGCTGCTGCTGCTGCTGCTGCTGCTGCTGCTGCTGTTCTACCGACGCGTCTTGGCCGCCTTTCTTACGCGTCTGGGAAGAACAGTTTGACGGACCGCGTACGCGTCGCGAACCTTCTAACCGCGATGCCGCCGCCTACGCCGCCTACGCTGCCGCCGCCCCGCAGCTCCGTCAGTCGCCGCCGTCTTAGCGCAGTCGAACGTTCTGTGGGCCGAAATAGCCGTCCGCCTTCCTACCTTTAACCGGCTGCCGTCTTCCAGCAGTTACCCGCGTGTGCCGACATCATCCCGCGTCGGCGACTGGAGCAGCCACCACATGCTACCGTTCGTCGTCGTCGTGAGTCACGCGTCCACTGCTCGTCGGTTAAATGGCGGTCGCTTCCCGGAACTTTCGATAGCTAGCACGCTCGCGTAGACTGGTGCTGGTGTACGATAGTCGCGCGACGCCCAGTCGACTCGTCTCTCCTTCGGTCACCCGACTTCGCGTCTCTCGCGCCAGCGCCGCGTGTTGACGACGCGAAAGCGTGGAAGTGCCGTAAACAAAGTGTTCGTCGTTTAGCGATTAAGCCGGGAGCCCCGCCGCCGCCGTCGCCGCCGCCGCCGCCGTCGCATGGAACGATGTCGCGTCCGTTTTGCGCTCATCGATCCTGCCGAAAATGCGTCGCCGTCGTCGTCGTCGTCGTTGTCGTCGGCGGCTTGCGCTTCCCGCGCGGCCGCGTTCGTCGTCACACGAACGCGCGCACGAAATCCCCCAGAACAAAAAAACGATACCTGGTTGATCCTGCCAGTAGTCATATGCTTGTCTCAAAGCTTAAGCCATGCAAGTGTAAGTTCACGCCACGCATTAGAACGGGCGAAACCGCGAATGGCTCAGGAACCGGACCTAATCCTCGGGACCGTAATCCTCCTCGGAGGCGATGGATAACTGTGGCAATTCTAGAGCTAATACATGTGACACATGCCGCGATCGGTCGGCGCGTTGCCGTCGCCTGCGCGCCGTCACGCGCGTGGGCACCCGCGTCGTCCGTTACGGGTCGCGGCGCTACATATTAGACTGAGACCGATGCGCGTCATTCCGTCCTCTCGTCGCGGTCGCCGTCGTGCGGTCGTCTTCCGCCCTCCGGGTGTTGGCGGTCTGCGGCGGCGTTCTTGTGGCGGGGCTAAAGGGCGGCGCGCTCCGCTTTGGTGACTCTGGATAACTCACTGGTCGATCGCACTGGCTTTCACGCCTGGCGACGGGTCTCTCGAGGGTCCGCCCTATCAACTGTCGACGGTCGGTTAAGTGCCTACCGTGGTTACTACGGGTAACGGGGAATCGGGGTTCGATTCCGGAGAGGGAGCATGCGAAACGGCTACCACATCCAAGGAAGGCAGCAGGCGCGCAAATTACCCACTCCCGGCACGGGGAGGTAGTGACGAAAAATAACGACGCGGGACTCTGTCGAGGCCCCGCGATCGGAATGAGTACACTTCAAATCCGTTAACGAGGACCAACCGGAGGGCAAGTCTGGTGCCAGCAGCCGCGGTAATTCCAGCTCCGGTAGCGTATATTAAAGTTGTTGCGGTTAAAAAGCTCGTAGTCCGAACTCGGGTTCGTGGTCGCGTTCGCGGCCCCGGGGCGGCGGCGCCATCGTCCGTCGTTGACTTTGGTCGTCCGTGCGCATTCCCGGCCCTTTCCGCCGGTGTCAACCGCTTGTACATCCGCCACGCGGTCCTGCCGGCGAAGTTACGCGGGGGAGTAGTGGGTGTTTTTTCCGACGGGTTTGCCGCGGAGGTGCGGGGGGTCCCGCGAGCGTCGCCGTCGTCGGCGGCGCCGGGTTTCCGTTCCGTCTGGCGCGCGCGGTCAAAAGGCGGTGCGATTCGCGCGGCGTCTCTTCCCTGTCGGCGGCGGCCAGCGGCGTTTGCTCGTCGTCTGCGTCGCCGTCGTCGCCTAAAAGGGCGGTTGCGTCGCGTCGTTCCGTCTCGCGTTCAACGTCACGGGGGAGCGTTCTTCCCTGCCGCTGGTACGCGCGGTGGCCTCCTCTTCCCTCACCGTCCTCCAATCTGCCCTCGGTTGCCCTGCTATACCTACCTCCGCGTCTATCTTCGCGTCTGTTCTGCGCGCGTGCGCGGTCGGCGGTTTCTCCTCCAAGGGTGCTCTTGACCGAGTGTCCGCGGCGGCCGGTACGTTCACTTTGAAAAAATTAGAGTGCTCAGAGCGGGCTGTTCAAGCTTGCATACGATAAGCATGGAATGATGGAAGAGGGCCTCGTCTACGTCTGTCGGTCTCCGTCTACGGCGAGGCAATGATCGAAGGGAGCGGTCGGGGCCACTCGTATTGCGACGTTAGAGGTGAAATTCTTGGATCGTCGCAAGACGAACTGCAGCGATGGCGTGTGGCAAGCACGTTTTCCTCGATCAAGAGCGAAAGTCGGAGGTTCGAAGACGATCAGATACCGTCGTAGTTCCGACCGTAAACGATGCCGACCGGCGATCCGCCGGCGTTCGCTTCCATGACCCGGCGGGTAGCCTGCGGGAAACCAGAGTTCGGTTCCGGGGGGAGTATGGTTGCAAAGCTGAAACTTAAAGGAATTGACGGAAGGGCACCACCAGGAGTGGAGCCTGCGGCTTAATTTGACTCAACACGGGAAAACTCACCCGGTCCGGACACCGGTAGGATTGACAGATCGATAGCTCTTTCTCGATTCGGTGGGTGGTGGTGCATGGCCGTTCTTAGTTGGTGGAGCGATCCGTCTGGTTGATTCCGATAACGAACGAGACTCCGGCCTGCTAACTAGTGCGCCGATGTGTGTGTTTATTCAACGGCGGGCTCGGCGTTCATCGCAGCGCCCGGGTCCGGGTCGGTTTTCTCACGCACTTCTTAGAGGGACGGGTGGCAGAAAGCCACACGAGGCGGAGCGATAACAGGTCTGTGATGCCCTTAGATGTCCGGGGCCGCACGCGCGCTACACTGGAGGTATCAGCGGGGACTTCGCCCCGGCCCGAGAGGGTCGGGAAACCTCTTAACCACCTCCCGTGATAGGGATCGGGGCCTGTAACCAACCCCGTGAACGAGGAATTCCCGGTAGGCGCGGGTCAACAGCCCGCGTCGATCACGTCCCTGCCCTTTGTACACACCGCCCGTCGCTACTACCGATCGAACGGTCCGGTGAGGTCCTCGGATCTGGCCGACGACGCCGCCGGGCAGCGTGCACGTGGCGCAGCGGCGGCGGTCTCCGCTGCCGTTTCACGCGCGTGCCGTACTCGCCTCGGCGTTCGATGCCTGGAGAAGACGACCGAACCCGATCGTTTAGAGGAAGTAAAAGTCGTAACAAGGTTTCCGTAGGTGAACCTGCGGAAGGATCATTATCGGTGAAAAACGCTCGCTGTTTTGACCGTTTCCTTTGTTCGAAATGCCGTCGAGTTACCGTCTCTCGCTGCTGCTGCTGCTGCCACCGCCGTCTATCGGCGGCGGCGGCGGCGGCGGGAATGACGTCTCGACGGTCGGGACATGAAGCGAAAACTGGTCGGTCGCGGGTAGCGCGTTTTGTCGTCGTCGGCGAGTTGGTAGCAACTAACAGAGAGGCCGCGCCACCGTCGCATGGACGGCCCCCCCCGCCGATGTTGTCACCACTGCCGCCTCTCTCGCCCGGCGCAAATCGACTGCTACCCGCGCGAGACGGTCGCCGTCACATCATCCGTCTCCCGCCTTACTCACGTCCGGCCATATCGTTTTTGCACCGCCGTTACGTCCCAGATCGGGAGGTCGAGTGTCGGTTATACGTGCCACGCCATGATCGCGAGATGGATGACGCCGCCGGCCGCCGTCACGCCTCCTTCTCCGTCTCCCGCCGTTTCTGGTCTACGCCGTACGGTCCACGCCGCCGATGTCCCTGACAATTGTGGTGGTTGTCGGGGTGCCTGTCTGCTGTGGACGTCGGCCGCCGCTGCCGTGGTGGCACGTCGCTACGCCTTACGGTCCACGCCGCCGATGTCCCCGACGAAATTGTGGTGTTTGTCGGGGTGCCTGTCTGCTGTGGACGTCGGCCGCCGCTGCGCCCGTTCTCGACCTCCTCCTCCTCCTCGCACACTATTTTTTTTTTTTAAAACCAGTCTCGAAAATAAACCGAAAAACTAAACTGAAAAACCCTGGACGGGGGATCACTCGGCTCGTCCGTCGATGAAGAGCGCGGCCAGCCGCGAGAACTGATGCGAATTGCAGGACTCAGTGAACATCGACACCTCGAACGCACATTGCGGCCTCGAGATCCCTTGTCTCGGGGCCCCGTCCGGTCGAGAGGCGGAAAATGGCATGTCTTCTCACTCGTTAGTCGAGAGGCATCTCACCGTCCCCCGCGTCATTATTCTCGAATTCGGGAATCAATTGCCTTTCTAACGCGGAGGAAACCGGGACGTCGCAGGATGGAAGTCGCTAGACTCTCACCTTCGTCTCCCGCTTGCAGACCGCGGGGTCGCTTCCGTTACGACCGCGAGCAGTCATTGATTGCAAGACGACCACGGCCGCGCGCGCGTGCGCAAACAGCGGCGGCAACGTCGTTTCGCTCTCGGAGGTCGAAATACAAACCTTGGGCGTCTCGATTGCCAGTCTCTGCCGCCGCCGCCTGCCTTGCCACTGCCGTCACAGTGCGCGCGCGGTCTACGTCGTTTTGTCTAAATACGCACACACACAAAACCGCCGCCCTCGGCTCGGACGAGACGACCCGCTGAACTTAAGCATATCGCTAAGCGGAGGAAAAGAAACCAACCGGGATTCCCTTAGTAACGGCGAGTGAACCGGGAGAAGCCCAACGCCGAATCCCGTCGCCAGTAAACGGCTTCGGGACGTGTGGCGCATGGGTCGAAGGCAGCCGCTCGTTTTCGTCTCGCGTAGTTCGGAGTTCCCTCGATCGGGGCCGCCCGCGGCGGGTGCCAGGCCCATTCGGTGCGGACGACGCGCGACGGCCTTCGATCCGAGAGTCGGGTTGCTTGGGAACGCAGCCCAAATCGGGTGGTGGTAAGCTCCATCCAAGGCTAAATACCGGGACGAGTCCGATAGTCGACAAGTACCGTGAGGGAAAGTTGAAAAGAACTTTGGAGAGAGAGTTCAAGAGAACGTGAAACCGCCCAGGGGTAAACGGGTGGGACCGCTCACCGCGATCGCGGGGGGACTCAGTCCGGTGCTGCCGAACGTGGCCCAAACTCGATTTGGTTGTTGTCCGGGTATTACTACTCGGGCGGCGGCGCCCATCACAGGCCGGCGCGGACGTCGTTTCGGAGGTCACCGGCGGGGGCTACGTTTCGGTTGGTGGTTTCCGCCTCCTTCCGCTCGTGTCCCCGTCGCCCTCCGGATTCTGCTTTTGCGCTCGCGTCGCCGACGAGAGAGACGGGCCGCGGGGAACGAGGAGAGCGCGGCGGTCGCCGCTGTCGCTGCTGCCGCCGCTGTGGCGGCGATTCGCGTCGCTGCTGCTGCTGCTGCCGCCGTGGCCGCCGTCGCTGCCGTCGTGGCTTCTCCTCACCATTCCACGCGATCACCCGCACCTCTTCTTCGCTCGGCATCATATGGCGCGGGCGCTTCGGCGCGACGCTCACATCCGCACGGCCGGCACCGGACGCACTTCCCCTCCGGTCCGTCGTCGCGACCCGTTCCCGGCGTGCAGGTCGACGCGCGGTGTCCGTGGGCGGAAGGCGCACTCTAAACTCCACCCTTCACGTTCGCGTGTCGGGCCGGAGGCGTCTTCTGTCGGGCCCGCGAGCGTACTGCCCCCTTCTGCCGGGGACGGAGGAAACGAAAACGCGATCCGTTACACGTGGCGATCCGGTTTCTTCTCGTCGGACGATCCGCGCGGCGCTTCGCGCGCCCTCGGCGCCCCACCGTCTCGGGCGTGCGCGGGACAGTGTTCGCGGGAGCTTCGAAACCGGTGCGGCCGCGCCGATTCCCGTGCCGGCGCGCGACGTCGTCTCGTCGCGTCGTCTTTCTCCGCGTTGCCGGGATCCAAAAGGTTCCGGTCGCGCGCGGGAGGGGCCCTGCTAGCGCGGTAGGTCGGCGAGCCTTTGGTGCCGCCCGTCACCTCGGGTCCGCGACGTGCATCGGCAACCCACCCGACCCGTCTTGAAACACGGACCGAGGAGTCCTGGCCGTTCGCGAGTCGTAGGGGCCCCGAAGAACCCCGAAGGCGCAGCGAAAGCGAGAGAGCGCGTGGGAGGGCACCGGTCCGGGAGAGGTGTCTCGGCGAAAGCGGTTTTCGGCGGGGAGCTTCTCGCTTCCTTCCGCCGCCTAGCCGTGCCCGATTCCGCCGGCGCTTGCCGTCTTCGTCCCGCCGTCCTTTCCCTCTTTTCCCTCGTCCGTTCCGAGTCGAAAATTCCCCACGATTTTCCCGTCGCCGGGAGATGACGAGGTGGCTCGGGCGCCTGTGGCGGGGGGAAAACTCACGGGGGTCTGTCGACGTTTGCGGGGTGCAGCCTCAAACTTTCCTCCCACCGCCCACCGGTGAGATCCCGCGGCTTGAACTAGTCACGATTTATGTCGTCGAGTTTAGGCGCTGCGCGCGGGCGCATCACCCCCGGGTCGGTAATTTTTTTCTCCGAGTACGACTCGGCCGACTCTGGCGTAGCGAGCGGCCAGGGACCCGAAAGATGGCGATCCACGCCCGGTCGGGATGAAGCCAGAGGAAACTCTGGTGGAAGTCCGAAGCGCCTCTGACGTGCAAATCGATCGTCGGAACCGGGTGTAGGGGCGAAAGACCAATCGAGCCGTCTAGTAGCTGGTTCCCTCCGAAGTTTCCCTCAGGATAGCTGGCGTTCGATCGTCGCAATTCCATCCGGTAAAGCGAACGATTGGAGGCCCCGGGGCCGTTCACGGCCTCGACCTACTCTCGAACTCGGAACGGGTGGAACGGGTCGACTCTCCCGAATACGGAGCCGTCCCACTTCTCTGCCGCCTGTCGTCGTCGTCGTCCTCGCGGGCGGCGGCGGCGGTGTCAGAAACGAATGCGAATGCCAAGTGGGCCACTTTTGGTAAGCAGAACTGGCGCTGTGGGATGAACCAAACGTCCGGCTAAGGTGCCTAACGCGACGCCCATGAGATCCCCGAAAGGGTGTCGGTCGATATAGACAGCAGGACGGTGGCCACGGAAGTCGGAATCCGCTAAGGAGTGTGTAACAACTCACCTGCCGAATCGACCGGCCCCGAAAATGGATGGCGCTGGAGCGACGGACCGATGCCGGACCGTCGCGGCGAGGAGCGCTTGCGCTAGAACAATGCGCGCGCCTGACCGATGCCGCGACGAGTAGGAGGGCGCCGCGGTGTGCACGGAAGCCTAGGGCGCGAGCCCGGGTGGAGCCGACCGCGGGTGCAGATCTCGGTGGTAGTAGCAAATATTCGAACGAGACCTTCGAAGACCGAAGTGGAGAAGGGTTCCGTGCCAACGGCGGTCGAGCACGGGTCAGTCGGTCCTAAGACGCAGGCGAAAGTCTTCCCGAAAGGCGCCGGATCCGTAAGTCTCGCCAACGGGTGGCGGAGGAGGAGAAGGAGCGTCGTCGTCGACGTCGTCGTTGTCTTCTTCGACGATGCTACCGACTTAACTTCACACCCGTACAGTTTTTCTCGAAAAATCTTGAACGCGTTGAAAGACGAGCGGCCGGCCTTCCGTCGAAAGGGAATCGGGTTAATATTCCCGAACCCGGACTCGGAGAGTGCCCGGGGGTGGTGGCGGCGCTGCTGGCAGC
>CAXIWW010000021.1:112500-127500 GCA_964036315.1 Acanthosepion esculentum | reverse complement strand
TTGTGCGTGCGCCAAGCGCTCGGCGGCCGCAAGCGGCGGTCGACTGTTTCGAACATGGCAAAAGTGGCAGAAATCAACTTCGACATCGCGATTGCTCGCATCGATTCTCACTTGGAGATCGTCTGCAACGTTGCCGGACAAGCGCCGCGTCGGATAGTGTGAAAATGTAGAAAAAAGCAAAGCTTGTTACACGAAACGAGTTCGAAATCTAAGCTGCGAGGAGCGGCGGCGACAACGGTCGGGCGGCGGCGGCGTCAGTCAGCGCGCGCCGGGGCGGCCGGCGTCGGGCGGCAGCGGAAGCGAGCCGGCGCGAGGAGGAGACACAGGCGGGCGGCAGGGCAGGCAGGCAGGCAGGCAGGTGGGCAGCAGCAGCGGCGTAGCGGGGACGCTTGGCTTGCCGCACGCCGACGACTACTTCGCGGTGAAGTGCGGAAGAAGAGTCCGACCGGACCAGCGTTGTGCGTGCGCCAAGCGCTCGGCGGCCGCAAGCGGCGGTCGACTGTTTCGAACATGGCAAAAGTGGCAGAAATCAACTTCGACATCGCGATTGCTCGCATCGATTCTCACTTGGAGATCGTCTGCAACGTTGCCGGACAAGCGCCGCGTCGGATAGTGTGAAAATGTAGAAAAAAGCAAAGCTTGTTACACGAAACGAGTTCGAAATCTAAGCTGCGAGGAGCGGCGGCGACAACGGTCGGGCGGCGGCGGCGTCAGTCAGCGCGCGCCGGGGCGGCCGGCGTCGGGCGGCAGCGGAAGCGAGCCGGCGCGAGGAGGAGACACAGGCGGGCGGCAGCAGGCAGGCAGGCAGGCAGGCAGGTGGGCAGCAGCAGCGGCGTAGCGGGGACGCTTGGCTTGCCGCACGCCGACGACTACTTCGCGGTGAAGTGCGGAAGAAGAGTCCGACCGGACCAGCGTTGTGCGTGCGCCAAGCGCTCGGCGGCCGCAAGCGGCGGTCGACTGTTTCGAACATGGCAAAAGTGGCAGAAATCAACTTCGACATCGCGATTGCTCGCATCGATTCACTTGGAGATCGTCTGCAACGTTGCCGGACAAGCGCCGCGTCGGATAGTGTGAAAATGTAGAAAAAAGCAAAGCTTGTTACACGAAACGAGTTCGAAATCTAAGCTGCGAGGAGCGGCGGCGACAACGGTCGGGCGGCGGCGGCGTCAGTCAGCGCGCGCCGGGGCGGCCGGCGTCGGGCGGCAGCGGAAGCGAGCCGGCGCGAGGAGGAGACACAGGCGGGCGGCAGGGCAGGCAGGCAGGCAGGCAGGTGGGCAGCAGCAGCGGCGTAGCGGGGACGCTTGGCTTGCCGCACGCCGACGACTACTTCGCGGTGAAGTGCGGAAGAAGAGTCCGACCGGACCAGCGTTGTGCGTGCGCCAAGCGCTCGGCGGCCGCAAGCGGCGGTCGACTGTTTCGAACATGGCAAAAGTGGCAGAAATCAACTTCGACATCGCGATTGCTCGCATCGATTCTCACTTGGAGATCGTCTGCAACGTTGCCGGACAAGCGCCGCGTCGGATAGTGTGAAAATGTAGAAAAAAGCAAAGCTTGTTACACGAAACGAGTTCGAAATCTAAGCTGCGAGGAGCGGCGGCGACAACGGTCGGGCGGCGGCGGCGTCAGTCAGCGCGCGCCGGGGCGGCCGGCGTCGGGCGGCAGCGGAAGCGAGCCGGCGCGAGGAGGAGACACAGGCGGGCGGCAGGGCAGGCAGGCAGGCAGGCAGGCAGGTGGGCAGCAGCAGCGGCGTAGCGGGGACGCTTGGCTTGCCGCACGCCGACGACTACTTCGCGGTGAAGTGCGGAAGAAGAGTCCGACCGGACCAGCGTTGTGCGTGCGCCAAGCGCTCGGCGGCCGCAAGCGGCGGTCGACTGTTTCGAACATGGCAAAAGTGGCAGAAATCAACTTCGACATCGCGATTGCTCGCATCGATTCTCACTTGGAGATCGTCTGCAACGTTGCCGGACAAGCGCCGCGTCGGATAGTGTGAAAATGTAGAAAAAAGCAAAGCTTGTTACACGAAACGAGTTCGAAATCTAAGCTGCGAGGAGCGGCGGCGACAACGGTCGGGCGGCGGCGGCGTCAGTCAGCGCGCGCCGGGGCGGCCGGCGTCGGGCGGCAGCGGAAGCGAGCCGGCGCGAGGAGGAGACACAGGCGGGCGGCAGGGCAGGCAGGCAGGCAGGCAGGTGGGCAGCAGCAGCGGCGTAGCGGGGACGCTTGGCTTGCCGCACGCCGACGACTACTTCGCGGTGAAGTGCGGAAGAAGAGTCCGACCGGACCAGCGTTGTGCGTGCGCCAAGCGCTCGGCGGCCGCAAGCGGCGGTCGACTGTTTCGAACATGGCAAAAGTGGCAGAAATCAACTTCGACATCGCGATTGCTCGCATCGATTCTCACTTGGAGATCGTCTGCAACGTTGCCGGACAAGCGCCGCGTCGGATAGTGTGAAAATGTAGAAAAAAGCAAAGCTTGTTACACGAAACGAGTTCGAAATCTAAGCTGCGAGGAGCGGCGGCGACAACGGTCGGGCGGCGGCGGCGTCAGTCAGCGCGCGCCGGGGCGGCCGGCGTCGGGCGGCAGCGGAAGCGAGCCGGCGCGAGGAGGAGACACAGGCGGGCGGCAGGGCAGGCAGGCAGGCAGGCAGGTGGGCAGCAGCAGCGGCGTAGCGGGGACGCTTGGCTTGCCGCACGCCGACGACTACTTCGCGGTGAAGTGCGGAAGAAGAGTCCGACCGGACCAGCGTTGTGCGTGCGCCAAGCGCTCGGCGGCCGCAAGCGGCGGTCGACTGTTTCGAACATGGCAAAAGTGGCAGAAATCAACTTCGACATCGCGATTGCTCGCATCGATTCTCACTTGGAGATCGTCTGCAACGTTGCCGGACAAGCGCCGCGTCGGATAGTGTGAAAATGTAGAAAAAAGCAAAGCTTGTTACACGAAACGAGTTCGAAATCTAAGCTGCGAGGAGCGGCGGCGACAACGGTCGGGCGGCGGCGGCGTCAGTCAGCGCGCGCCGGGGCGGCCGGCGTCGGGCGGCAGCGGAAGCGAGCCGGCGCGAGGAGGAGACACAGGCGGGCGGCAGGGCAGGCAGGCAGGCAGGCAGGTGGGCAGCAGCAGCGGCGTAGCGGGGACGCTTGGCTTGCCGCACGCCGACGACTACTTCGCGGTGAAGTGCGGAAGAAGAGTCCGACCGGACCAGCGTTGTGCGTGCGCCAAGCGCTCGGCGGCCGCAAGCGGCGGTCGACTGTTTCGAACATGGCAAAAGTGGCAGAAATCAACTTCGACATCGCGATTGCTCGCATCGATTCTCACTTGGAGATCGTCTGCAACGTTGCCGGACAAGCGCCGCGTCGGATAGTGTGAAAATGTAGAAAAAAGCAAAGCTTGTTACACGAAACGAGTTCGAAATCTAAGCTGCGAGGAGCGGCGGCGACAACGGTCGGGCGGCGGCGGCGTCAGTCAGCGCGCGCCGGGGCGGCCGGCGTCGGGCGGCAGCGGAAGCGAGCCGGCGCGAGGAGGAGACACAGGCGGGCGGCAGGGCAGGCAGGCAGGCAGGCAGGCAGGTGGGCAGCAGCAGCGGCGTAGCGGGGACGCTTGGCTTGCCGCACGCCGACGACTACTTCGCGGTGAAGTGCGGAAGAAGAGTCCGACCGGACCAGCGTTGTGCGTGCGCCAAGCGCTCGGCGGCCGCAAGCGGCGGTCGACTGTTTCGAACATGGCAAAAGTGGCAGAAATCAACTTCGACATCGCGATTGCTCGCATCGATTCTCACTTGGAGATCGTCTGCAACGTTGCCGGACAAGCGCCGCGTCGGATAGTGTGAAAATGTAGAAAAAAGCAAAGCTTGTTACACGAAACGAGTTCGAAATCTAAGCTGCGAGGAGCGGCGGCGACAACGGTCGGGCGGCGGCGGCGTCAGTCAGCGCGCGCCGGGGCGGCCGGCGTCGGGCGGCAGCGGAAGCGAGCCGGCGCGAGGAGGAGACACAGGCGGGCGGCAGGGCAGGCAGGCAGGCAGGCAGGTGGGCAGCAGCAGCGGCGTAGCGGGGACGCTTGGCTTGCCGCACGCCGACGACTACTTCGCGGTGAAGTGCGGAAGAAGAGTCCGACCGGACCAGCGTTGTGCGTGCGCCAAGCGCTCGGCGGCCGCAAGCGGCGGTCGACTGTTTCGAACATGGCAAAAGTGGCAGAAATCAACTTCGACATCGCGATTGCTCGCATCGATTCTCACTTGGAGATCGTCTGCAACGTTGCCGGACAAGCGCCGCGTCGGATAGTGTGAAAATGTAGAAAAAAGCAAAGCTTGTTACACGAAACGAGTTCGAAATCTAAGCTGCGAGGAGCGGCGGCGACAACGGTCGGGCGGCGGCGGCGTCAGTCAGCGCGCGCCGGGGCGGCCGGCGTCGGGCGGCAGCGGAAGCGAGCCGGCGCGAGGAGGAGACACAGGCGGGCGGCAGGGCAGGCAGGCAGGCAGGCAGGTGGGCAGCAGCAGCGGCGTAGCGGGGACGCTTGGCTTGCCGCACGCCGACGACTACTTCGCGGTGAAGTGCGGAAGAAGAGTCCGACCGGACCAGCGTTGTGCGTGCGCCAAGCGCTCGGCGGCCGCAAGCGGCGGTCGACTGTTTCGAACATGGCAAAAGTGGCAGAAATCAACTTCGACATCGCGATTGCTCGCATCGATTCTCACTTGGAGATCGTCTGCAACGTTGCCGGACAAGCGCCGCGTCGGATAGTGTGAAAATGTAGAAAAAAGCAAAGCTTGTTACACGAAACGAGTTCGAAATCTAAGCTGCGAGGAGCGGCGGCGACAACGGTCGGGCGGCGGCGGCGTCAGTCAGCGCGCGCCGGGGCGGCCGGCGTCGGGCGGCAGCGGAAGCGAGCCGGCGCGAGGAGGAGACACAGGCGGGCGGCAGGGCAGGCAGGCAGGCAGGCAGGTGGGCAGCAGCAGCGGCGTAGCGGGGACGCTTGGCTTGCCGCACGCCGACGACTACTTCGCGGTGAAGTGCGGAAGAAGAGTCCGACCGGACCAGCGTTGTGCGTGCGCCAAGCGCTCGGCGGCCGCAAGCGGCGGTCGACTGTTTCGAACATGGCAAAAGTGGCAGAAATCAACTTCGACATCGCGATTGCTCGCATCGATTCTCACTTGGAGATCGTCTGCAACGTTGCCGGACAAGCGCCGCGTCGGATAGTGTGAAAATGTAGAAAAAAGCAAAGCTTGTTACACGAAACGAGTTCGAAATCTAAGCTGCGAGGAGCGGCGGCGACGAACGACGACAGTCGGGCGTCAGCGCGCGCCGGCTGGCCGGCAGCGGAAGCGAGCCGGCGCGGTCGGAGGCGGCTGCGAGGACAGCGACCGAGGTCGTGCCGCCGCCACCGGCAGCGGGCGTGTTACGGACGCTGAGGCGCCGGTCTGCAATGCGACCGACCGAAGTCGGGTCATTGGCGGGAGTAACTCTGGTGAACTTATTGTTGGCAGATGCCTCGTCATCTCGCCAGTACGTGAGTAACGCGGCGGAATGCGGAAATTGTAATGCTTCTCGCACGTCATGGATTCGCGGTTTCACGGCCGGCAGTAGGCGTTACGGGCACGCTGCCGCATGCCGATTTCGTGGCAAAGTTTTGAAAAACGGCGGACCAGCGTTGTGCGTGCGCGACGCGCTCGGCGGCTGTAAGCGTTGGTCGAAATTTGAAAAAGTGCCGATTTTGAAATTTATGGAAAAAATTAAAAAAATAAAATTCGATTTTGCAATTACTCATATTTATCCTTGCTTTTGTATCGTTTGCAACGTTCCTGAACAAAAATTGCATGTAACAGTATGCAAATTTAGAAAAAAGCAAAGGTTGTTACACGAAATGAGTTCAAAGCATAAGTTGGTAGGAAGTGCGAGCTTGTTCGGTTGGCGTCGCGGAAGAGCACTTTTACGCGTATCGCTGGACTTCTTCTTGGGCCGTCGTCTGTTAGTCTTCGTGCGTGTTTCAGTTGCTTTTTCTCGCTTTCACTGGTCGTTCAGCTTATATCTTCTTTACCATCGCGTGCGCCCGTAACTTGAATGCTGTCTTCGCCGTTTACGTTGTCGCCGTCGCCGTCATCGTCGACTTCGCCTGAGCCGGCATTCCTTCGGAGGAGAGAGAGCTTATCCGCACAATTCTCCCTGGACGCCGCCTTTTCTCTATGGGAACCGTTGTTCGGACGCCGCTCGGCTCGCTTCTTTCGTTTTCTGCTCGGACGTTCGTGCTTGTTCGGTTGGCGTAGCTGAGAGGCAATTTTACGCGTATCGCTGGACCGCTCGTCTTCGTGCGTGTTTCATTTGCTTTTTCTCGCTTTCGCTGATCGTTCACGTTCCTCTTGAACGTAAATGCCGTCTTCGCCGTCTGCGCCGTCGCCGTCATGGTCGCCGTCGTCTTCGCCTGGGCCGGCATTCCTTCGGAGGAGAAAGCGTGTCCGCACAACACTCCCTGGACGCCGCCTCCTCCTCTCTACGGGAACCGTTGTTCGGACACTCTCCTCCCGGACCAACCACTTGGCTCGCTCCTTCGCCTCATCTGCCTGTTTTAGATCTAACCCTTTATCGCTCGCCGTATGTCGTGGAGGGCCATCGTTTTTTGGCAGGCAGATGTGAGGGTCCAGTGCTGCCAAATCGCTCGTCGTCGTCGTCAGTTTGTTTCTTCGCGTACCGCATTCCCCACCGAAGAAGCTGTCGACGCGCTGCATCAACTACTTCCCTAGTCCGGTTGATGGCACCAAGGTCGGATATTGTTTCCGTGAACGCGTTCGCATGGTCATCAGCGTTAGCGGCCGCCGTCTTTGACGACACCTTCGTTGCTGCTGCTGCTCTAACATCGTTGCCGCCGCCGCCGCCGCGCACTCCTGACGTACCGTTGGCGCGTTTGTCTTATCGGTCGGCCGCCGCCTCAGTGTGATTCGCTTATCGCCGGCTAAGTCGAACCACTCGCCACCGTCGCCGTTGACATTGCCTTTCGCCGCCGACGCCGCCGCCTCCTTTCGTCAGCCAGTTGCCGATGTTGCAGCTCTTCCCCGTCGGTGTCGTCCGTTGCTTTCGTTCGGTCCCGTGCTCGTCGCCAAATTGTCGTTTGCCGTCCGAAAATCCCGTCGTGCATGTTTCACAGTCCGGAGGTCATCTCGGTCGAGGGAGACATGTCGTGGAGTAATCCTCCTCGCGTCCCTTCCAAGCGCTCGCTTCAGTGATCGATACTTGTGTCGAAAGTCCTTGCGACTCGATGCTCGAATCGGACTCGTTCGTCTTGTAAATGCGATCAGGAATGAGGAGAGTTCGAACGCGCTGCCGCGCTCGTGCGTCATTTCCATCGTTTGCCAGCTTGTCGTATCGTCGGTCTCCAATTGCCGAGTGCTGCTGCTGCTGCTGCTGCTGCTGCTGCTGCTGCTGCTGCTGCTGCTGCTGCTGCTGCTGCTGTTCTACCGACGCGTCTTGGCCGCCTTTCTTACGCGTCTGGGAAGAACAGTTTGACGGACCGCGTACGCGTCGCGAACCTTCTAACCGCGATGCCGCCGCCTACGCCGCCTACGCTGCCGCCGCCCCGCAGCTCCGTCAGTCGCCGCCGTCTTAGCGCAGTCGAACGTTCTGTGGGCCGAAATAGCCGTCCGCCTTCCTACCTTTAACCGGCTGCCGTCTTCCAGCAGTTACCCGCGTGTGCCGACATCATCCCGCGTCGGCGACTGGAGCAGCCACCACATGCTACCGTTCGTCGTCGTCGTGAGTCACGCGTCCACTGCTCGTCGGTTAAATGGCGGTCGCTTCCCGGAACTTTCGATAGCTAGCACGCTCGCGTAGACTGGTGCTGGTGTACGATAGTCGCGCGACGCCCAGTCGACTCGTCTCTCCTTCGGTCACCCGACTTCGCGTCTCTCGCGCCAGCGCCGCGTGTTGACGACGCGAAAGCGTGGAAGTGCCGTAAACAAAGTGTTCGTCGTTTAGCGATTAAGCCGGGAGCCCCGCCGCCGCCGCCGCCGTCGCCGCCGCCGCCGCCGTCGCATGGAACGATGTCGCGTCCGTTTTGCGCTCATCGATCCTGCCGAAAATGCGTCGCCGTCGTCGTCGTCGTCGTTGTCGTCGGCGGCTTGCGCTTCCCGCGCGGCCGCGTTCGTCGTCACACGAACGCGCGCACGAAATCCCCCAGAACAAAAAAACGATACCTGGTTGATCCTGCCAGTAGTCATATGCTTGTCTCAAAGCTTAAGCCATGCAAGTGTAAGTTCACGCCACGCATTAGAACGGGCGAAACCGCGAATGGCTCAGGAACCGGACCTAATCCTCGGGACCGTAATCCTCCTCGGAGGCGATGGATAACTGTGGCAATTCTAGAGCTAATACATGTGACACATGCCGCGATCGGTCGGCGCGTTGCCGTCGCCTGCGCGCCGTCACGCGCGTGGGCACCCGCGTCGTCCGTTACGGGTCGCGGCGCTACATATTAGACTGAGACCGATGCGCGTCATTCCGTCCTCTCGTCGCGGTCGCCGTCGTGCGGTCGTCTTCCGCCCTCCGGGTGTTGGCGGTCTGCGGCGGCGTTCTTGTGGCGGGGCTAAAGGGCGGCGCGCTCCGCTTTGGTGACTCTGGATAACTCACTGGTCGATCGCACTGGCTTTCACGCCTGGCGACGGGTCTCTCGAGGGTCCGCCCTATCAACTGTCGACGGTCGGTTAAGTGCCTACCGTGGTTACTACGGGTAACGGGGAATCGGGGTTCGATTCCGGAGAGGGAGCATGCGAAACGGCTACCACATCCAAGGAAGGCAGCAGGCGCGCAAATTACCCACTCCCGGCACGGGGAGGTAGTGACGAAAAATAACGACGCGGGACTCTGTCGAGGCCCCGCGATCGGAATGAGTACACTTCAAATCCGTTAACGAGGACCAACCGGAGGGCAAGTCTGGTGCCAGCAGCCGCGGTAATTCCAGCTCCGGTAGCGTATATTAAAGTTGTTGCGGTTAAAAAGCTCGTAGTCCGAACTCGGGTTCGTGGTCGCGTTCGCGGCCCCGGGGCGGCGGCGCCATCGTCCGTCGTTGACTTTGGTCGTCCGTGCGCATTCCCGGCCCTTTCCGCCGGTGTCAACCGCTTGTACATCCGCCACGCGGTCCTGCCGGCGAAGTTACGCGGGGGAGTAGTGGGTGTTTTTTCCGACGGGTTTGCCGCGGAGGTGCGGGGGGTCCCGCGAGCGTCGCCGTCGTCGGCGGCGCCGGGTTTCCGTTCCGTCTGGCGCGCGCGGTCAAAAGGCGGTGCGATTCGCGCGGCGTCTCTTCCCTGTCGGCGGCGGCCAGCGGCGTTTGCTCGTCGTCTGCGTCGCCGTCGTCGCCTAAAAGGGCGGTTGCGTCGCGTCGTTCCGTCTCGCGTTCAACGTCACGGGGGAGCGTTCTTCCCTGCCGCTGGTACGCGCGGTGGCCTCCTCTTCCCTCACCGTCCTCCAATCTGCCCTCGGTTGCCCTGCTATACCTACCTCCGCGTCTATCTTCGCGTCTGTTCTGCGCGCGTGCGCGGTCGGCGGTTTCTCCTCCAAGGGTGCTCTTGACCGAGTGTCCGCGGCGGCCGGTACGTTCACTTTGAAAAAATTAGAGTGCTCAGAGCGGGCTGTTCAAGCTTGCATACGATAAGCATGGAATGATGGAAGAGGGCCTCGTCTACGTCTGTCGGTCTCCGTCTACGGCGAGGCAATGATCGAAGGGAGCGGTCGGGGCCACTCGTATTGCGACGTTAGAGGTGAAATTCTTGGATCGTCGCAAGACGAACTGCAGCGATGGCGTGTGGCAAGCACGTTTTCCTCGATCAAGAGCGAAAGTCGGAGGTTCGAAGACGATCAGATACCGTCGTAGTTCCGACCGTAAACGATGCCGACCGGCGATCCGCCGGCGTTCGCTTCCATGACCCGGCGGGTAGCCTGCGGGAAACCAGAGTTCGGTTCCGGGGGGAGTATGGTTGCAAAGCTGAAACTTAAAGGAATTGACGGAAGGGCACCACCAGGAGTGGAGCCTGCGGCTTAATTTGACTCAACACGGGAAAACTCACCCGGTCCGGACACCGGTAGGATTGACAGATCGATAGCTCTTTCTCGATTCGGTGGGTGGTGGTGCATGGCCGTTCTTAGTTGGTGGAGCGATCCGTCTGGTTGATTCCGATAACGAACGAGACTCCGGCCTGCTAACTAGTGCGCCGATGTGTGTGTTTATTCAACGGCGGGCTCGGCGTTCATCGCAGCGCCCGGGTCCGGGTCGGTTTTCTCACGCACTTCTTAGAGGGACGGGTGGCAGAAAGCCACACGAGGCGGAGCGATAACAGGTCTGTGATGCCCTTAGATGTCCGGGGCCGCACGCGCGCTACACTGGAGGTATCAGCGGGGACTTCGCCCCGGCCCGAGAGGGTCGGGAAACCTCTTAACCACCTCCCGTGATAGGGATCGGGGCCTGTAACCAACCCCGTGAACGAGGAATTCCCGGTAGGCGCGGGTCAACAGCCCGCGTCGATCACGTCCCTGCCCTTTGTACACACCGCCCGTCGCTACTACCGATCGAACGGTCCGGTGAGGTCCTCGGATCTGGCCGACGACGCCGCCGGGCAGCGTGCACGTGGCGCAGCGGCGGCGGTCTCCGCTGCCGTTTCACGCGCGTGCCGTACTCGCCTCGGCGTTCGATGCCTGGAGAAGACGACCGAACCCGATCGTTTAGAGGAAGTAAAAGTCGTAACAAGGTTTCCGTAGGTGAACCTGCGGAAGGATCATTATCGGTGAAAAACGCTCGCTGTTTTGACCGTTTCCTTTGTTCGAAATGCCGTCGAGTTACCGTCTCTCGCTGCTGCTGCTGCTGCCACCGCCGTCTATCGGCGGCGGCGGCGGCGGCGGGAATGACGTCTCGACGGTCGGGACATGAAGCGAAAACTGGTCGGTCGCGGGTAGCGCGTTTTGTCGTCGTCGGCGAGTTGGTAGCAACTAACAGAGAGGCCGCGCCACCGTCGCATGGACGGCCCCCCCCGCCGATGTTGTCACCACTGCCGCCTCTCTCGCCCGGCGCAAATCGACTGCTACCCGCGCGAGACGGTCGCCGTCACATCATCCGTCTCCCGCCTTACTCACGTCCGGCCATATCGTTTTTGCACCGCCGTTACGTCCCAGATCGGGAGGTCGAGTGTCGGTTATACGTGCCACGCCATGATCGCGAGATGGATGACGCCGCCGGCCGCCGTCACGCCTCCTTCTCCGTCTCCCGCCGTTTCTGGTCTACGCCGTACGGTCCACGCCGCCGATGTCCCTGACAATTGTGGTGGTTGTCGGGGTGCCTGTCTGCTGTGGACGTCGGCCGCCGCTGCCGTGGTGGCACGTCGCTACGCCTTACGGTCCACGCCGCCGATGTCCCCGACGAAATTGTGGTGTTTGTCGGGGTGCCTGTCTGCTGTGGACGTCGGCCGCCGCTGCGCCCGTTCTCGACCTCCTCCTCCTCCTCGCACACTATTTTTTTTTTTTAAAACCAGTCTCGAAAATAAACCGAAAAACTAAACTGAAAAACCCTGGACGGGGGATCACTCGGCTCGTCCGTCGATGAAGAGCGCGGCCAGCCGCGAGAACTGATGCGAATTGCAGGACTCAGTGAACATCGACACCTCGAACGCACATTGCGGCCTCGAGATCCCTTGTCTCGGGGCCCCGTCCGGTCGAGAGGCGGAAAATGGCATGTCTTCTCACTCGTTAGTCGAGAGGCATCTCACCGTCCCCCGCGTCATTATTCTCGAATTCGGGAATCAATTGCCTTTCTAACGCGGAGGAAACCGGGACGTCGCAGGATGGAAGTCGCTAGACTCTCACCTTCGTCTCCCGCTTGCAGACCGCGGGGTCGCTTCCGTTACGACCGCGAGCAGTCATTGATTGCAAGACGACCACGGCCGCGCGCGCGTGCGCAAACAGCGGCGGCAACGTCGTTTCGCTCTCGGAGGTCGAAATACAAACCTTGGGCGTCTCGATTGCCAGTCTCTGCCGCCGCCGCCTGCCTTGCCACTGCCGTCACAGTGCGCGCGCGGTCTACGTCGTTTTGTCTAAATACGCACACACACAAAACCGCCGCCCTCGGCTCGGACGAGACGACCCGCTGAACTTAAGCATATCGCTAAGCGGAGGAAAAGAAACCAACCGGGATTCCCTTAGTAACGGCGAGTGAACCGGGAGAAGCCCAACGCCGAATCCCGTCGCCAGTAAACGGCTTCGGGACGTGTGGCGCATGGGTCGAAGGCAGCCGCTCGTTTTCGTCTCGCGTAGTTCGGAGTTCCCTCGATCGGGGCCGCCCGCGGCGGGTGCCAGGCCCATTCGGTGCGGACGACGCGCGACGGCCTTCGATCCGAGAGTCGGGTTGCTTGGGAACGCAGCCCAAATCGGGTGGTAAGCTCCATCCAAGGCTAAATACCGGGACGAGTCCGATAGTCGACAAGTACCGTGAGGGAAAGTTGAAAAGAACTTTGGAGAGAGAGTTCAAGAGAACGTGAAACCGCCCAGGGGTAAACGGGTGGGACCGCTCACCGCGATCGCGGGGGGACTCAGTCCGGTGCTGCCGAACGTGGCCCAAACTCGATTTGGTTGTTGTCCGGGTATTACTACTCGGGCGGCGGCGCCCATCACAGGCCGGCGCGGACGTCGTTTCGGAGGTCACCGGCGGGGGCTACGTTTCGGTTGGTGGTTTCCGCCTCCTTCCGCTCGTGTCCCCGTCGCCCTCCGGATTCTGCTTTTGCGCTCGCGTCGCCGACGAGAGAGACGGGCCGCGGGGAACGAGGAGAGCGCGGCGGTCGCCGCTGTCGCTGCTGCCGCCGCTGTGGCGGCGATTCGCGTCGCTGCTGCTGCTGCTGCCGCCGTGGCCGCCGTCGCTGCCGTCGTGGCTTCTCCTCACCATTCCACGCGATCACCCGCACCTCTTCTTCGCTCGGCATCATATGGCGCGGGCGCTTCGGCGCGACGCTCACATCCGCACGGCCGGCACCGGACGCACTTCCCCTCCGGTCCGTCGTCGCGACCCGTTCCCGGCGTGCAGGTCGACGCGCGGTGTCCGTGGGCGGAAGGCGCACTCTAAACTCCACCCTTCACGTTCGCGTGTCGGGCCGGAGGCGTCTTCTGTCGGGCCCGCGAGCGTACTGCCCCCTTCTGCCGGGGACGGAGGAAACGAAAACGCGATCCGTTACACGTGGCGATCCGGTTTCTTCTCGTCGGACGATCCGCGCGGCGCTTCGCGCGCCCTCGGCGCCCCACCGTCTCGGGCGTGCGCGGGACAGTGTTCGCGGGAGCTTCGAAACCGGTGCGGCCGCGCCGATTCCCGTGCCGGCGCGCGACGTCGTCTCGTCGCGTCGTCTTTCTCCGCGTTGCCGGGATCCAAAAGGTTCCGGTCGCGCGCGGGAGGGGCCCTGCTAGCGCGGTAGGTCGGCGAGCCTTTGGTGCCGCCCGTCACCTCGGGTCCGCGACGTGCATCGGCAACCCACCCGACCCGTCTTGAAACACGGACCGAGGAGTCCTGGCCGTTCGCGAGTCGTAGGGGCCCCGAAGAACCCCGAAGGCGCAGCGAAAGCGAGAGAGCGCGTGGGAGGGCACCGGTCCGGGAGAGGTGTCTCGGCGAAAGCGGTTTTCGGCGGGGAGCTTCTCGCTTCCTTCCGCCGCCTAGCCGTGCCCGATTCCGCCGGCGCTTGCCGTCTTCGTCCCGCCGTCCTTTCCCTCTTTTCCCTCGTCCGTTCCGAGTCGAAAATTCCCCACGATTTTCCCGTCGCCGGGAGATGACGAGGTGGCTCGGGCGCCTGTGGCGGGGGGAAAACTCACGGGGGTCTGTCGACGTTTGCGGGGTGCAGCCTCAAACTTTCCTCCCACCGCCCACCGGTGAGATCCCGCGGCTTGAACTAGTCACGATTTATGTCGTCGAGTTTAGGCGCTGCGCGCGGGCGCATCACCCCCGGGTCGGTAATTTTTTTCTCCGAGTACGACTCGGCCGACTCTGGCGTAGCGAGCGGCCAGGGACCCGAAAGATGGCGATCCACGCCCGGTCGGGATGAAGCCAGAGGAAACTCTGGTGGAAGTCCGAAGCGCCTCTGACGTGCAAATCGATCGTCGGAACCGGGTGTAGGGGCGAAAGACCAATCGAGCCGTCTAGTAGCTGGTTCCCTCCGAAGTTTCCCTCAGGATAGCTGGCGTTCGATCGTCGCAATTCCATCCGGTAAAGCGAACGATTGGAGGCCCCGGGGCCGTTCACGGCCTCGACCTACTCTCGAACTCGGAACGGGTGGAACGGGTCGACTCTCCCGAATACGGAGCCGTCCCACTTCTCTGCCGCCTGTCGTCGTCGTCGTCCTCGCGGGCGGCGGCGGCGGTGTCAGAAACGAATGCGAATGCCAAGTGGGCCACTTTTGGTAAGCAGAACTGGCGCTGTGGGATGAACCAAACGTCCGGCTAAGGTGCCTAACGCGACGCCCATGAGATCCCCGAAAGGGTGTCGGTCGATATAGACAGCAGGACGGTGGCCACGGAAGTCGGAATCCGCTAAGGAGTGTGTAACAACTCACCTGCCGAATCGACCGGCCCCGAAAATGGATGGCGCTGGAGCGACGGACCGATGCCGGACCGTCGCGGCGAGGAGCGCTTGCGCTAGAACAATGCGCGCGCCTGACCGATGCCGCGACGAGTAGGAGGGCGCCGCGGTGTGCACGGAAGCCTAGGGCGCGAGCCCGGGTGGAGCCGACCGCGGGTGCAGATCTCGGTGGTAGTAGCAAATATTCGAACGAGACCTTCGAAGACCGAAGTGGAGAAGGGTTCCGTGCCAACGGCGGTCGAGCACGGGTCAGTCGGTCCTAAGACGCAGGCGAAAGTCTTCCCGAAAGGCGCCGGATCCGTAAGTCTCGCCAACGGGTGGCGGAGGAGGAGAAGGAGCGTCGTCGTCGACGTCGTCGTTGTCTTCTTCGACGATGCTACCGACTTAACTTCACACCCGTACAGTTTTTCTCGAAAAATCTTGAACGCGTTGAAAGA
>CAXIWW010000021.1:95000-107500 GCA_964036315.1 Acanthosepion esculentum | reverse complement strand
GCAGCAGCAGCGGCGTAGCGGGGACGCTTGGCTTGCCGCACGCCGACGACTACTTCGCGGTGAAGTGCGGAAGAAGAGTCCGACCGGACCAGCGTTGTGCGTGCGCCAAGCGCTCGGCGGCCGCAAGCGGCGGTCGACTGTTTCGAACATGGCAAAAGTGGCAGAAATCAACTTCGACATCGCGATTGCTCGCATCGATTCTCACTTGGAGATCGTCTGCAACGTTGCCGGACAAGCGCCGCGTCGGATAGTGTGAAAATGTAGAAAAAAGCAAAGCTTGTTACACGAAACGAGTTCGAAATCTAAGCTGCGAGGAGCGGCGGCGACAACGGTCGGGCGGCGGCGGCGTCAGTCAGCGCGCGCCGGGGCGGCCGGCGTCGGGCGGCAGCGGAAGCGAGCCGGCGCGAGGAGGAGACACAGGCGGGCGGCAGGGCAGGCAGGCAGGCAGGCAGGTGGGCAGCAGCAGCGGCGTAGCGGGGACGCTTGGCTTGCCGCACGCCGACGACTACTTCGCGGTGAAGTGCGGAAGAAGAGTCCGACCGGACCAGCGTTGTGCGTGCGCCAAGCGCTCGGCGGCCGCAAGCGGCGGTCGACTGTTTCGAACATGGCAAAAGTGGCAGAAATCAACTTCGACATCGCGATTGCTCGCATCGATTCTCACTTGGAGATCGTCTGCAACGTTGCCGGACAAGCGCCGCGTCGGATAGTGTGAAAATGTAGAAAAAAGCAAAGCTTGTTACACGAAACGAGTTCGAAATCTAAGCTGCGAGGAGCGGCGGCGACAACGGTCGGGCGGCGGCGGCGTCAGTCAGCGCGCGCCGGGGCGGCCGGCGTCGGGCGGCAGCGGAAGCGAGCCGGCGCGAGGAGGAGACACAGGCGGGCGGCAGGCAGGCAGGCAGGCAGGCAGGCAGGCAGGTGGGCAGCAGCAGCGGCGTAGCGGGGACGCTTGGCTTGCCGCACGCCGACGACTACTTCGCGGTGAAGTGCGGAAGAAGAGTCCGACCGGACCAGCGTTGTGCGTGCGCCAAGCGCTCGGCGGCCGCAAGCGGCGGTCGACTGTTTCGAACATGGCAAAAGTGGCAGAAATCAACTTCGACATCGCGATTGCTCGCATCGATTCTCACTTGGAGATCGTCTGCAACGTTGCCGGACAAGCGCCGCGTCGGATAGTGTGAAAATGTAGAAAAAAGCAAAGCTTGTTACACGAAACGAGTTCGAAATCTAAGCTGCGAGGAGCGGCGGCGACAACGGTCGGGCGGCGGCGGCGTCAGTCAGCGCGCGCCGGGGCGGCCGGCGTCGGGCGGCAGCGGAAGCGAGCCGGCGCGAGGAGGAGACACAGGCGGGCGGCAGGGCAGGCAGGCAGGCAGGCAGGTGGGCAGCAGCAGCGGCGTAGCGGGGACGCTTGGCTTGCCGCACGCCGACGACTACTTCGCGGTGAAGTGCGGAAGAAGAGTCCGACCGGACCAGCGTTGTGCGTGCGCCAAGCGCTCGGCGGCCGCAAGCGGCGGTCGACTGTTTCGAACATGGCAAAAGTGGCAGAAATCAACTTCGACATCGCGATTGCTCGCATCGATTCTCACTTGGAGATCGTCTGCAACGTTGCCGGACAAGCGCCGCGTCGGATAGTGTGAAAATGTAGAAAAAAGCAAAGCTTGTTACACGAAACGAGTTCGAAATCTAAGCTGCGAGGAGCGGCGGCGACAACGGTCGGGCGGCGGCGGCGTCAGTCAGCGCGCGCCGGGGCGGCCGGCGTCGGGCGGCAGCGGAAGCGAGCCGGCGCGAGGAGGAGACACAGGCGGGCGGCAGGGCAGGCAGGCAGGCAGGCAGGCAGGTGGGCAGCAGCAGCGGCGTAGCGGGGACGCTTGGCTTGCCGCACGCCGACGACTACTTCGCGGTGAAGTGCGGAAGAAGAGTCCGACCGGACCAGCGTTGTGCGTGCGCCAAGCGCTCGGCGGCCGCAAGCGGCGGTCGACTGTTTCGAACATGGCAAAAGTGGCAGAAATCAACTTCGACATCGCGATTGCTCGCATCGATTCTCACTTGGAGATCGTCTGCAACGTTGCCGGACAAGCGCCGCGTCGGATAGTGTGAAAATGTAGAAAAAAGCAAAGCTTGTTACACGAAACGAGTTCGAAATCTAAGCTGCGAGGAGCGGCGGCGACAACGGTCGGGCGGCGGCGGCGTCAGTCAGCGCGCGCCGGGGCGGCCGGCGTCGGGCGGCAGCGGAAGCGAGCCGGCGCGAGGAGGAGACACAGGCGGGCGGCAGCAGGCAGGCAGGCAGGCAGGCAGGTGGGCAGCAGCAGCGGCGTAGCGGGGACGCTTGGCTTGCCGCACGCCGACGACTACTTCGCGGTGAAGTGCGGAAGAAGAGTCCGACCGGACCAGCGTTGTGCGTGCGCCAAGCGCTCGGCGGCCGCAAGCGGCGGTCGACTGTTTCGAACATGGCAAAAGTGGCAGAAATCAACTTCGACATCGCGATTGCTCGCATCGATTCTCACTTGGAGATCGTCTGCAACGTTGCCGGACAAGCGCCGCGTCGGATAGTGTGAAAATGTAGAAAAAAGCAAAGCTTGTTACACGAAACGAGTTCGAAATCTAAGCTGCGAGGAGCGGCGGCGACAACGGTCGGGCGGCGGCGGCGTCAGTCAGCGCGCGCCGGGGCGGCCGGCGTCGGGCGGCAGCGGAAGCGAGCCGGCGCGAGGAGGAGACACAGGCGGGCGGCAGGGCAGGCAGGCAGGCAGGCAGGTGGGCAGCAGCAGCGGCGTAGCGGGGACGCTTGGCTTGCCGCACGCCGACGACTACTTCGCGGTGAAGTGCGGAAGAAGAGTCCGACCGGACCAGCGTTGTGCGTGCGCCAAGCGCTCGGCGGCCGCAAGCGGCGGTCGACTGTTTCGAACATGGCAAAAGTGGCAGAAATCAACTTCGACATCGCGATTGCTCGCATCGATTCTCACTTGGAGATCGTCTGCAACGTTGCCGGACAAGCGCCGCGTCGGATAGTGTGAAAATGTAGAAAAAAGCAAAGCTTGTTACACGAAACGAGTTCGAAATCTAAGCTGCGAGGAGCGGCGGCGACAACGGTCGGGCGGCGGCGGCGTCAGTCAGCGCGCGCCGGGGCGGCCGGCGTCGGGCGGCAGCGGAAGCGAGCCGGCGCGAGGAGGAGACACAGGCGGGCGGCAGGGCAGGCAGGCAGGCAGGCAGGTGGGCAGCAGCAGCGGCGTAGCGGGGACGCTTGGCTTGCCGCACGCCGACGACTACTTCGCGGTGAAGTGCGGAAGAAGAGTCCGACCGGACCAGCGTTGTGCGTGCGCCAAGCGCTCGGCGGCCGCAAGCGGCGGTCGACTGTTTCGAACATGGCAAAAGTGGCAGAAATCAACTTCGACATCGCGATTGCTCGCATCGATTCTCACTTGGAGATCGTCTGCAACGTTGCCGGACAAGCGCCGCGTCGGATAGTGTGAAAATGTAGAAAAAAGCAAAGCTTGTTACACGAAACGAGTTCGAAATCTAAGCTGCGAGGAGCGGCGGCGACGAACGACGACAGTCGGGCGTCAGCGCGCGCCGGCTGGCC
The DNA here is from genome assembly GCA_964036315.1 of Acanthosepion esculentum. Lineage (NCBI taxonomy): Eukaryota > Metazoa > Mollusca > Cephalopoda > Sepiida > Sepiidae > Acanthosepion > Acanthosepion esculentum. Next base: position 103,929 of record CAXIWW010000021.1, on the reverse strand, counting down.
GGCAGCGGAAGCGAGCCGGCGCGGTCGGAGGCGGCTGCGAGGACAGCGACCGAGGTCGTGCCGCCGCCACCGGCAGCGGGCGTGTTACGGACGCTGAGGCGCCGGTCTGCAATGCGACCGACCGAAGTCGGGTCATTGGCGGGAGTAACTCTGGTGAACTTATTGTTGGCAGATGCCTCGTCATCTCGCCAGTACGTGAGTAACGCGGCGGAATGCGGAAATTGTAATGCTTCTCGCACGTCATGGATTCGCGGTTTCACGGCCGGCAGTAGGCGTTACGGGCACGCTGCCGCATGCCGATTTCGTGGCAAAGTTTTGAAAAACGGCGGACCAGCGTTGTGCGTGCGCGACGCGCTCGGCGGCTGTAAGCGTTGGTCGAAATTTGAAAAAGTGCCGATTTTGAAATTTATGGAAAAAATTAAAAAAATAAAATTCGATTTTGCAATTACTCATATTTATCCTTGCTTTTGTATCGTTTGCAACGTTCCTGAACAAAAATTGCATGTAACAGTATGCAAATTTAGAAAAAAGCAAAGGTTGTTACACGAAATGAGTTCAAAGCATAAGTTGGTAGGAAGTGCGAGCTTGTTCGGTTGGCGTCGCGGAAGAGCACTTTTACGCGTATCGCTGGACTTCTTCTTGGGCCGTCGTCTGTTAGTCTTCGTGCGTGTTTCAGTTGCTTTTTCTCGCTTTCACTGGTCGTTCAGCTTATATCTTCTTTACCATCGCGTGCGCCCGTAACTTGAATGCTGTCTTCGCCGTTTACGTTGTCGCCGTCGCCGTCATCGTCGACTTCGCCTGAGCCGGCATTCCTTCGGAGGAGAGAGAGCTTATCCGCACAATTCTCCCTGGACGCCGCCTTTTCTCTATGGGAACCGTTGTTCGGACGCCGCTCGGCTCGCTTCTTTCGTTTTCTGCTCGGACGTTCGTGCTTGTTCGGTTGGCGTAGCTGAGAGGCAATTTTACGCGTATCGCTGGACCGCTCGTCTTCGTGCGTGTTTCATTTGCTTTTTCTCGCTTTCGCTGATCGTTCACGTTCCTCTTGAACGTAAATGCCGTCTTCGCCGTCTGCGCCGTCGCCGTCATGGTCGCCGTCGTCTTCGCCTGGGCCGGCATTCCTTCGGAGGAGAAAGCGTGTCCGCACAACACTCCCTGGACGCCGCCTCCTCCTCTCTACGGGAACCGTTGTTCGGACACTCTCCTCCCGGACCAACCACTTGGCTCGCTCCTTCGCCTCATCTGCCTGTTTTAGATCTAACCCTTTATCGCTCGCCGTATGTCGTGGAGGGCCATCGTTTTTTGGCAGGCAGATGTGAGGGTCCAGTGCTGCCAAATCGCTCGTCGTCGTCGTCAGTTTGTTTCTTCGCGTACCGCATTCCCCACCGAAGAAGCTGTCGACGCGCTGCATCAACTACTTCCCTAGTCCGGTTGATGGCACCAAGGTCGGATATTGTTTCCGTGAACGCGTTCGCATGGTCATCAGCGTTAGCGGCCGCCGTCTTTGACGACACCTTCGTTGCTGCTGCTGCTCTAACATCGTTGCCGCCGCCGCCGCCGCGCACTCCTGACGTACCGTTGGCGCGTTTGTCTTATCGGTCGGCCGCCGCCTCAGTGTGATTCGCTTATCGCCGGCTAAGTCGAACCACTCGCCACCGTCGCCGTTGACATTGCCTTTCGCCGCCGACGCCGCCGCCTCCTTTCGTCAGCCAGTTGCCGATGTTGCAGCTCTTCCCCGTCGGTGTCGTCCGTTGCTTTCGTTCGGTCCCGTGCTCGTCGCCAAATTGTCGTTTGCCGTCCGAAAATCCCGTCGTGCATGTTTCACAGTCCGGAGGTCATCTCGGTCGAGGGAGACATGTCGTGGAGTAATCCTCCTCGCGTCCCTTCCAAGCGCTCGCTTCAGTGATCGATACTTGTGTCGAAAGTCCTTGCGACTCGATGCTCGAATCGGACTCGTTCGTCTTGTAAATGCGATCAGGAATGAGGAGAGTTCGAACGCGCTGCCGCGCTCGTGCGTCATTTCCATCGTTTGCCAGCTTGTCGTATCGTCGGTCTCCAATTGCCGAGTGCTGCTGCTGCTGCTGCTGCTGCTGCTGCTGCTGCTGCTGCTGCTGCTGTTCTACCGACGCGTCTTGGCCGCCTTTCTTACGCGTCTGGGAAGAACAGTTTGACGGACCGCGTACGCGTCGCGAACCTTCTAACCGCGATGCCGCCGCCTACGCCGCCTCCGCTGCCGCCGCCCCGCAGCTCCGTCAGTCGCCGCCGTCTTAGCGCAGTCGAACGTTCTGTGGGCCGAAATAGCCGTCCGCCTTCCTACCTTTAACCGGCTGCCGTCTTCCAGCAGTTACCCGCGTGTGCCGACATCATCCCGCGTCGGCGACTGGAGCAGCCACCACATGCTACCGTTCGTCGTCGTCGTGAGTCACGCGTCCACTGCTCGTCGGTTAAATGGCGGTCGCTTCCCGGAACTTTCGATAGCTAGCACGCTCGCGTAGACTGGTGCTGGTGTACGATAGTCGCGCGACGCCCAGTCGACTCGTCTCTCCTTCGGTCACCCGACTTCGCGTCTCTCGCGCCAGCGCCGCGTGTTGACGACGCGAAAGCGTGGAAGTGCCGTAAACAAAGTGTTCGTCGTTTAGCGATTAAGCCGGGAGCCCCGCCGCCGCCGCCGCCGTCGCCGCCGCCGCCGCCGTCGCATGGAACGATGTCGCGTCCGTTTTGCGCTCATCGATCCTGCCGAAAATGCGTCGCCGTCGTCGTCGTCGTCGTTGTCGTCGGCGGCTTGCGCTTCCCGCGCGGCCGCGTTCGTCGTCACACGAACGCGCGCACGAAATCCCCCAGAACAAAAAAACGATACCTGGTTGATCCTGCCAGTAGTCATATGCTTGTCTCAAAGCTTAAGCCATGCAAGTGTAAGTTCACGCCACGCATTAGAACGGGCGAAACCGCGAATGGCTCAGGAACCGGACCTAATCCTCGGGACCGTAATCCTCCTCGGAGGCGATGGATAACTGTGGCAATTCTAGAGCTAATACATGTGACACATGCCGCGATCGGTCGGCGCGTTGCCGTCGCCTGCGCGCCGTCACGCGCGTGGGCACCCGCGTCGTCCGTTACGGGTCGCGGCGCTACATATTAGACTGAGACCGATGCGCGTCATTCCGTCCTCTCGTCGCGGTCGCCGTCGTGCGGTCGTCTTCCGCCCTCCGGGTGTTGGCGGTCTGCGGCGGCGTTCTTGTGGCGGGGCTAAAGGGCGGCGCGCTCCGCTTTGGTGACTCTGGATAACTCACTGGTCGATCGCACTGGCTTTCACGCCTGGCGACGGGTCTCTCGAGGGTCCGCCCTATCAACTGTCGACGGTCGGTTAAGTGCCTACCGTGGTTACTACGGGTAACGGGGAATCGGGGTTCGATTCCGGAGAGGGAGCATGCGAAACGGCTACCACATCCAAGGAAGGCAGCAGGCGCGCAAATTACCCACTCCCGGCACGGGGAGGTAGTGACGAAAAATAACGACGCGGGACTCTGTCGAGGCCCCGCGATCGGAATGAGTACACTTCAAATCCGTTAACGAGGACCAACCGGAGGGCAAGTCTGGTGCCAGCAGCCGCGGTAATTCCAGCTCCGGTAGCGTATATTAAAGTTGTTGCGGTTAAAAAGCTCGTAGTCCGAACTCGGGTTCGTGGTCGCGTTCGCGGCCCCGGGGCGGCGGCGCCATCGTCCGTCGTTGACTTTGGTCGTCCGTGCGCATTCCCGGCCCTTTCCGCCGGTGTCAACCGCTTGTACATCCGCCACGCGGTCCTGCCGGCGAAGTTACGCGGGGGAGTAGTGGGTGTTTTTTCCGACGGGTTTGCCGCGGAGGTGCGGGGGGTCCCGCGAGCGTCGCCGTCGTCGGCGGCGCCGGGTTTCCGTTCCGTCTGGCGCGCGCGGTCAAAAGGCGGTGCGATTCGCGCGGCGTCTCTTCCCTGTCGGCGGCGGCCAGCGGCGTTTGCTCGTCGTCTGCGTCGCCGTCGTCGCCTAAAAGGGCGGTTGCGTCGCGTCGTTCCGTCTCGCGTTCAACGTCACGGGGGAGCGTTCTTCCCTGCCGCTGGTACGCGCGGTGGCCTCCTCTTCCCTCACCGTCCTCCAATCTGCCCTCGGTTGCCCTGCTATACCTACCTCCGCGTCTATCTTCGCGTCTGTTCTGCGCGCGTGCGCGGTCGGCGGTTTCTCCTCCAAGGGTGCTCTTGACCGAGTGTCCGCGGCGGCCGGTACGTTCACTTTGAAAAAATTAGAGTGCTCAGAGCGGGCTGTTCAAGCTTGCATACGATAAGCATGGAATGATGGAAGAGGGCCTCGTCTACGTCTGTCGGTCTCCGTCTACGGCGAGGCAATGATCGAAGGGAGCGGTCGGGGCCACTCGTATTGCGACGTTAGAGGTGAAATTCTTGGATCGTCGCAAGACGAACTGCAGCGATGGCGTGTGGCAAGCACGTTTTCCTCGATCAAGAGCGAAAGTCGGAGGTTCGAAGACGATCAGATACCGTCGTAGTTCCGACCGTAAACGATGCCGACCGGCGATCCGCCGGCGTTCGCTTCCATGACCCGGCGGGTAGCCTGCGGGAAACCAGAGTTCGGTTCCGGGGGGAGTATGGTTGCAAAGCTGAAACTTAAAGGAATTGACGGAAGGGCACCACCAGGAGTGGAGCCTGCGGCTTAATTTGACTCAACACGGGAAAACTCACCCGGTCCGGACACCGGTAGGATTGACAGATCGATAGCTCTTTCTCGATTCGGTGGGTGGTGGTGCATGGCCGTTCTTAGTTGGTGGAGCGATCCGTCTGGTTGATTCCGATAACGAACGAGACTCCGGCCTGCTAACTAGTGCGCCGATGTGTGTGTTTATTCAACGGCGGGCTCGGCGTTCATCGCAGCGCCCGGGTCCGGGTCGGTTTTCTCACGCACTTCTTAGAGGGACGGGTGGCAGAAAGCCACACGAGGCGGAGCGATAACAGGTCTGTGATGCCCTTAGATGTCCGGGGCCGCACGCGCGCTACACTGGAGGTATCAGCGGGGACTTCGCCCCGGCCCGAGAGGGTCGGGAAACCTCTTAACCACCTCCCGTGATAGGGATCGGGGCCTGTAACCAACCCCGTGAACGAGGAATTCCCGGTAGGCGCGGGTCAACAGCCCGCGTCGATCACGTCCCTGCCCTTTGTACACACCGCCCGTCGCTACTACCGATCGAACGGTCCGGTGAGGTCCTCGGATCTGGCCGACGACGCCGCCGGGCAGCGTGCACGTGGCGCAGCGGCGGCGGTCTCCGCTGCCGTTTCACGCGCGTGCCGTACTCGCCTCGGCGTTCGATGCCTGGAGAAGACGACCGAACCCGATCGTTTAGAGGAAGTAAAAGTCGTAACAAGGTTTCCGTAGGTGAACCTGCGGAAGGATCATTATCGGTGAAAAACGCTCGCTGTTTTGACCGTTTCCTTTGTTCGAAATGCCGTCGAGTTACCGTCTCTCGCTGCTGCTGCTGCTGCCACCGCCGTCTATCGGCGGCGGCGGCGGCGGCGGGAATGACGTCTCGACGGTCGGGACATGAAGCGAAAACTGGTCGGTCGCGGGTAGCGCGTTTTGTCGTCGTCGGCGAGTTGGTAGCAACTAACAGAGAGGCCGCGCCACCGTCGCATGGACGGCCCCCCCCGCCGATGTTGTCACCACTGCCGCCTCTCTCGCCCGGCGCAAATCGACTGCTACCCGCGCGAGACGGTCGCCGTCACATCATCCGTCTCCCGCCTTACTCACGTCCGGCCATATCGTTTTTGCACCGCCGTTACGTCCCAGATCGGGAGGTCGAGTGTCGGTTATACGTGCCACGCCATGATCGCGAGATGGATGACGCCGCCGGCCGCCGTCACGCCTCCTTCTCCGTCTCCCGCCGTTTCTGGTCTACGCCGTACGGTCCACGCCGCCGATGTCCCTGACAATTGTGGTGGTTGTCGGGGTGCCTGTCTGCTGTGGACGTCGGCCGCCGCTGCCGTGGTGGCACGTCGCTACGCCTTACGGTCCACGCCGCCGATGTCCCCGACGAAATTGTGGTGTTTGTCGGGGTGCCTGTCTGCTGTGGACGTCGGCCGCCGCTGCGCCCGTTCTCGACCTCCTCCTCCTCCTCGCACACTATTTTTTTTTTTTAAAACCAGTCTCGAAAATAAACCGAAAAACTAAACTGAAAAACCCTGGACGGGGGATCACTCGGCTCGTCCGTCGATGAAGAGCGCGGCCAGCCGCGAGAACTGATGCGAATTGCAGGACTCAGTGAACATCGACACCTCGAACGCACATTGCGGCCTCGAGATCCCTTGTCTCGGGGCCCCGTCCGGTCGAGAGGCGGAAAATGGCATGTCTTCTCACTCGTTAGTCGAGAGGCATCTCACCGTCCCCCGCGTCATTATTCTCGAATTCGGGAATCAATTGCCTTTCTAACGCGGAGGAAACCGGGACGTCGCAGGATGGAAGTCGCTAGACTCTCACCTTCGTCTCCCGCTTGCAGACCGCGGGGTCGCTTCCGTTACGACCGCGAGCAGTCATTGATTGCAAGACGACCACGGCCGCGCGCGCGTGCGCAAACAGCGGCGGCAACGTCGTTTCGCTCTCGGAGGTCGAAATACAAACCTTGGGCGTCTCGATTGCCAGTCTCTGCCGCCGCCGCCTGCCTTGCCACTGCCGTCACAGTGCGCGCGCGGTCTACGTCGTTTTGTCTAAATACGCACACACACAAAACCGCCGCCCTCGGCTCGGACGAGACGACCCGCTGAACTTAAGCATATCGCTAAGCGGAGGAAAAGAAACCAACCGGGATTCCCTTAGTAACGGCGAGTGAACCGGGAGAAGCCCAACGCCGAATCCCGTCGCCAGTAAACGGCTTCGGGACGTGTGGCGCATGGGTCGAAGGCAGCCGCTCGTTTTCGTCTCGCGTAGTTCGGAGTTCCCTCGATCGGGGCCGCCCGCGGCGGGTGCCAGGCCCATTCGGTGCGGACGACGCGCGACGGCCTTCGATCCGAGAGTCGGGTTGCTTGGGAACGCAGCCCAAATCGGGTGGTAAGCTCCATCCAAGGCTAAATACCGGGACGAGTCCGATAGTCGACAAGTACCGTGAGGGAAAGTTGAAAAGAACTTTGGAGAGAGAGTTCAAGAGAACGTGAAACCGCCCAGGGGTAAACGGGTGGGACCGCTCACCGCGATCGCGGGGGGACTCAGTCCGGTGCTGCCGAACGTGGCCCAAACTCGATTTGGTTGTTGTCCGGGTATTACTACTCGGGCGGCGGCGCCCATCACAGGCCGGCGCGGACGTCGTTTCGGAGGTCACCGGCGGGGGCTACGTTTCGGTTGGTGGTTTCCGCCTCCTTCCGCTCGTGTCCCCGTCGCCCTCCGGATTCTGCTTTTGCGCTCGCGTCGCCGACGAGAGAGACGGGCCGCGGGGAACGAGGAGAGCGCGGCGGTCGCCGCTGTCGCTGCTGCCGCCGCTGTGGCGGCGATTCGCGTCGCTGCTGCTGCTGCTGCCGCCGTGGCCGCCGTCGCTGCCGTCGTGGCTTCTCCTCACCATTCCACGCGATCACCCGCACCTCTTCTTCGCTCGGCATCATATGGCGCGGGCGCTTCGGCGCGACGCTCACATCCGCACGGCCGGCACCGGACGCACTTCCCCTCCGGTCCGTCGTCGCGACCCGTTCCCGGCGTGCAGGTCGACGCGCGGTGTCCGTGGGCGGAAGGCGCACTCTAAACTCCACCCTTCACGTTCGCGTGTCGGGCCGGAGGCGTCTTCTGTCGGGCCCGCGAGCGTACTGCCCCCTTCTGCCGGGGACGGAGGAAACGAAAACGCGATCCGTTACACGTGGCGATCCGGTTTCTTCTCGTCGGACGATCCGCGCGGCGCTTCGCGCGCCCTCGGCGCCCCACCGTCTCGGGCGTGCGCGGGACAGTGTTCGCGGGAGCTTCGAAACCGGTGCGGCCGCGCCGATTCCCGTGCCGGCGCGCGACGTCGTCTCGTCGCGTCGTCTTTCTCCGCGTTGCCGGGATCCAAAAGGTTCCGGTCGCGCGCGGGAGGGGCCCTGCTAGCGCGGTAGGTCGGCGAGCCTTTGGTGCCGCCCGTCACCTCGGGTCCGCGACGTGCATCGGCAACCCACCCGACCCGTCTTGAAACACGGACCGAGGAGTCCTGGCCGTTCGCGAGTCGTAGGGGCCCCGAAGAACCCCGAAGGCGCAGCGAAAGCGAGAGAGCGCGTGGGAGGGCACCGGTCCGGGAGAGGTGTCTCGGCGAAAGCGGTTTTCGGCGGGGAGCTTCTCGCTTCCTTCCGCCGCCTAGCCGTGCCCGATTCCGCCGGCGCTTGCCGTCTTCGTCCCGCCGTCCTTTCCCTCTTTTCCCTCGTCCGTTCCGAGTCGAAAATTCCCCACGATTTTCCCGTCGCCGGGAGATGACGAGGTGGCTCGGGCGCCTGTGGCGGGGGGAAAACTCACGGGGGTCTGTCGACGTTTGCGGGGTGCAGCCTCAAACTTTCCTCCCACCGCCCACCGGTGAGATCCCGCGGCTTGAACTAGTCACGATTTATGTCGTCGAGTTTAGGCGCTGCGCGCGGGCGCATCACCCCCGGGTCGGTAATTTTTTTCTCCGAGTACGACTCGGCCGACTCTGGCGTAGCGAGCGGCCAGGGACCCGAAAGATGGCGATCCACGCCCGGTCGGGATGAAGCCAGAGGAAACTCTGGTGGAAGTCCGAAGCGCCTCTGACGTGCAAATCGATCGTCGGAACCGGGTGTAGGGGCGAAAGACCAATCGAGCCGTCTAGTAGCTGGTTCCCTCCGAAGTTTCCCTCAGGATAGCTGGCGTTCGATCGTCGCAATTCCATCCGGTAAAGCGAACGATTGGAGGCCCCGGGGCCGTTCACGGCCTCGACCTAC
>CAXIWW010000021.1:72500-90000 GCA_964036315.1 Acanthosepion esculentum | reverse complement strand
GGCGTAGCGGGGACGCTTGGCTTGCCGCACGCCGACGACTACTTCGCGGTGAAGTGCGGAAGAAGAGTCCGACCGGACCAGCGTTGTGCGTGCGCCAAGCGCTCGGCGGCCGCAAGCGGCGGTCGACTGTTTCGAACATGGCAAAAGTGGCAGAAATCAACTTCGACATCGCGATTGCTCGCATCGATTCTCACTTGGAGATCGTCTGCAACGTTGCCGGACAAGCGCCGCGTCGGATAGTGTGAAAATGTAGAAAAAAGCAAAGCTTGTTACACGAAACGAGTTCGAAATCTAAGCTGCGAGGAGCGGCGGCGACAACGGTCGGGCGGCGGCGGCGTCAGTCAGCGCGCGCCGGGGCGGCCGGCGTCGGGCGGCAGCGGAAGCGAGCCGGCGCGAGGAGGAGACACAGGCGGGCGGCAGGGCAGGCAGGCAGGCAGGCAGGTGGGCAGCAGCAGCGGCGTAGCGGGGACGCTTGGCTTGCCGCACGCCGACGACTACTTCGCGGTGAAGTGCGGAAGAAGAGTCCGACCGGACCAGCGTTGTGCGTGCGCCAAGCGCTCGGCGGCCGCAAGCGGCGGTCGACTGTTTCGAACATGGCAAAAGTGGCAGAAATCAACTTCGACATCGCGATTGCTCGCATCGATTCTCACTTGGAGATCGTCTGCAACGTTGCCGGACAAGCGCCGCGTCGGATAGTGTGAAAATGTAGAAAAAAGCAAAGCTTGTTACACGAAACGAGTTCGAAATCTAAGCTGCGAGGAGCGGCGGCGACAACGGTCGGGCGGCGGCGGCGTCAGTCAGCGCGCGCCGGGGCGGCCGGCGTCGGGCGGCAGCGGAAGCGAGCCGGCGCGAGGAGGAGACACAGGCGGGCGGCAGGGCAGGCAGGCAGGCAGGCAGGTGGGCAGCAGCAGCGGCGTAGCGGGGACGCTTGGCTTGCCGCACGCCGACGACTACTTCGCGGTGAAGTGCGGAAGAAGAGTCCGACCGGACCAGCGTTGTGCGTGCGCCAAGCGCTCGGCGGCCGCAAGCGGCGGTCGACTGTTTCGAACATGGCAAAAGTGGCAGAAATCAACTTCGACATCGCGATTGCTCGCATCGATTCTCACTTGGAGATCGTCTGCAACGTTGCCGGACAAGCGCCGCGTCGGATAGTGTGAAAATGTAGAAAAAAGCAAAGCTTGTTACACGAAACGAGTTCGAAATCTAAGCTGCGAGGAGCGGCGGCGACAACGGTCGGGCGGCGGCGGCGTCAGTCAGCGCGCGCCGGGGCGGCCGGCGTCGGGCGGCAGCGGAAGCGAGCCGGCGCGAGGAGGAGACACAGGCGGGCGGCAGGGCAGGCAGGCAGGCAGGCAGGTGGGCAGCAGCAGCGGCGTAGCGGGGACGCTTGGCTTGCCGCACGCCGACGACTACTTCGCGGTGAAGTGCGGAAGAAGAGTCCGACCGGACCAGCGTTGTGCGTGCGCCAAGCGCTCGGCGGCCGCAAGCGGCGGTCGACTGTTTCGAACATGGCAAAAGTGGCAGAAATCAACTTCGACATCGCGATTGCTCGCATCGATTCTCACTTGGAGATCGTCTGCAACGTTGCCGGACAAGCGCCGCGTCGGATAGTGTGAAAATGTAGAAAAAAGCAAAGCTTGTTACACGAAACGAGTTCGAAATCTAAGCTGCGAGGAGCGGCGGCGACAACGGTCGGGCGGCGGCGGCGTCAGTCAGCGCGCGCCGGGGCGGCCGGCGTCGGGCGGCAGCGGAAGCGAGCCGGCGCGAGGAGGAGACACAGGCGGGCGGCAGGGCAGGCAGGCAGGCAGGCAGGTGGGCAGCAGCAGCGGCGTAGCGGGGACGCTTGGCTTGCCGCACGCCGACGACTACTTCGCGGTGAAGTGCGGAAGAAGAGTCCGACCGGACCAGCGTTGTGCGTGCGCCAAGCGCTCGGCGGCCGCAAGCGGCGGTCGACTGTTTCGAACATGGCAAAAGTGGCAGAAATCAACTTCGACATCGCGATTGCTCGCATCGATTCTCACTTGGAGATCGTCTGCAACGTTGCCGGACAAGCGCCGCGTCGGATAGTGTGAAAATGTAGAAAAAAGCAAAGCTTGTTACACGAAACGAGTTCGAAATCTAAGCTGCGAGGAGCGGCGGCGACAACGGTCGGGCGGCGGCGGCGTCAGTCAGCGCGCGCCGGGGCGGCCGGCGTCGGGCGGCAGCGGAAGCGAGCCGGCGCGAGGAGGAGACACAGGCGGGCGGCAGGGCAGGCAGGCAGGCAGGCAGGTGGGCAGCAGCAGCGGCGTAGCGGGGACGCTTGGCTTGCCGCACGCCGACGACTACTTCGCGGTGAAGTGCGGAAGAAGAGTCCGACCGGACCAGCGTTGTGCGTGCGCCAAGCGCTCGGCGGCCGCAAGCGGCGGTCGACTGTTTCGAACATGGCAAAAGTGGCAGAAATCAACTTCGACATCGCGATTGCTCGCATCGATTCTCACTTGGAGATCGTCTGCAACGTTGCCGGACAAGCGCCGCGTCGGATAGTGTGAAAATGTAGAAAAAAGCAAAGCTTGTTACACGAAACGAGTTCGAAATCTAAGCTGCGAGGAGCGGCGGCGACAACGGTCGGGCGGCGGCGGCGTCAGTCAGCGCGCGCCGGGGCGGCCGGCGTCGGGCGGCAGCGGAAGCGAGCCGGCGCGAGGAGGAGACACAGGCGGGCGGCAGGGCAGGCAGGCAGGCAGGCAGGTGGGCAGCAGCAGCGGCGTAGCGGGGACGCTTGGCTTGCCGCACGCCGACGACTACTTCGCGGTGAAGTGCGGAAGAAGAGTCCGACCGGACCAGCGTTGTGCGTGCGCCAAGCGCTCGGCGGCCGCAAGCGGCGGTCGACTGTTTCGAACATGGCAAAAGTGGCAGAAATCAACTTCGACATCGCGATTGCTCGCATCGATTCTCACTTGGAGATCGTCTGCAACGTTGCCGGACAAGCGCCGCGTCGGATAGTGTGAAAATGTAGAAAAAAGCAAAGCTTGTTACACGAAACGAGTTCGAAATCTAAGCTGCGAGGAGCGGCGGCGACAACGGTCGGGCGGCGGCGGCGTCAGTCAGCGCGCGCCGGGGCGGCCGGCGTCGGGCGGCAGCGGAAGCGAGCCGGCGCGAGGAGGAGACACAGGCGGGCGGCAGGGCAGGCAGGCAGGCAGGCAGGTGGGCAGCAGCAGCGGCGTAGCGGGGACGCTTGGCTTGCCGCACGCCGACGACTACTTCGCGGTGAAGTGCGGAAGAAGAGTCCGACCGGACCAGCGTTGTGCGTGCGCCAAGCGCTCGGCGGCCGCAAGCGGCGGTCGACTGTTTCGAACATGGCAAAAGTGGCAGAAATCAACTTCGACATCGCGATTGCTCGCATCGATTCTCACTTGGAGATCGTCTGCAACGTTGCCGGACAAGCGCCGCGTCGGATAGTGTGAAAATGTAGAAAAAAGCAAAGCTTGTTACACGAAACGAGTTCGAAATCTAAGCTGCGAGGAGCGGCGGCGACAACGGTCGGGCGGCGGCGGCGTCAGTCAGCGCGCGCCGGGGCGGCCGGCGTCGGGCGGCAGCGGAAGCGAGCCGGCGCGAGGAGGAGACACAGGCGGGCGGCAGGGCAGGCAGGCAGGCAGGCAGGTGGGCAGCAGCAGCGGCGTAGCGGGGACGCTTGGCTTGCCGCACGCCGACGACTACTTCGCGGTGAAGTGCGGAAGAAGAGTCCGACCGGACCAGCGTTGTGCGTGCGCCAAGCGCTCGGCGGCCGCAAGCGGCGGTCGACTGTTTCGAACATGGCAAAAGTGGCAGAAATCAACTTCGACATCGCGATTGCTCGCATCGATTCTCACTTGGAGATCGTCTGCAACGTTGCCGGACAAGCGCCGCGTCGGATAGTGTGAAAATGTAGAAAAAAGCAAAGCTTGTTACACGAAACGAGTTCGAAATCTAAGCTGCGAGGAGCGGCGGCGACAACGGTCGGGCGGCGGCGGCGTCAGTCAGCGCGCGCCGGGGCGGCCGGCGTCGGGCGGCAGCGGAAGCGAGCCGGCGCGAGGAGGAGACACAGGCGGGCGGCAGGGCAGGCAGGCAGGCAGGCAGGTGGGCAGCAGCAGCGGCGTAGCGGGGACGCTTGGCTTGCCGCACGCCGACGACTACTTCGCGGTGAAGTGCGGAAGAAGAGTCCGACCGGACCAGCGTTGTGCGTGCGCCAAGCGCTCGGCGGCCGCAAGCGGCGGTCGACTGTTTCGAACATGGCAAAAGTGGCAGAAATCAACTTCGACATCGCGATTGCTCGCATCGATTCTCACTTGGAGATCGTCTGCAACGTTGCCGGACAAGCGCCGCGTCGGATAGTGTGAAAATGTAGAAAAAAGCAAAGCTTGTTACACGAAACGAGTTCGAAATCTAAGCTGCGAGGAGCGGCGGCGACAACGGTCGGGCGGCGGCGGCGTCAGTCAGCGCGCGCCGGGGCGGCCGGCGTCGGGCGGCAGCGGAAGCGAGCCGGCGCGAGGAGGAGACACAGGCGGGCGGCAGGGCAGGCAGGCAGGCAGGCAGGTGGGCAGCAGCAGCGGCGTAGCGGGGACGCTTGGCTTGCCGCACGCCGACGACTACTTCGCGGTGAAGTGCGGAAGAAGAGTCCGACCGGACCAGCGTTGTGCGTGCGCCAAGCGCTCGGCGGCCGCAAGCGGCGGTCGACTGTTTCGAACATGGCAAAAGTGGCAGAAATCAACTTCGACATCGCGATTGCTCGCATCGATTCTCACTTGGAGATCGTCTGCAACGTTGCCGGACAAGCGCCGCGTCGGATAGTGTGAAAATGTAGAAAAAAGCAAAGCTTGTTACACGAAACGAGTTCGAAATCTAAGCTGCGAGGAGCGGCGGCGACAACGGTCGGGCGGCGGCGGCGTCAGTCAGCGCGCGCCGGGGCGGCCGGCGTCGGGCGGCAGCGGAAGCGAGCCGGCGCGAGGAGGAGACACAGGCGGGCGGCAGGGCAGGCAGGCAGGCAGGCAGGTGGGCAGCAGCAGCGGCGTAGCGGGGACGCTTGGCTTGCCGCACGCCGACGACTACTTCGCGGTGAAGTGCGGAAGAAGAGTCCGACCGGACCAGCGTTGTGCGTGCGCCAAGCGCTCGGCGGCCGCAAGCGGCGGTCGACTGTTTCGAACATGGCAAAAGTGGCAGAAATCAACTTCGACATCGCGATTGCTCGCATCGATTCTCACTTGGAGATCGTCTGCAACGTTGCCGGACAAGCGCCGCGTCGGATAGTGTGAAAATGTAGAAAAAAGCAAAGCTTGTTACACGAAACGAGTTCGAAATCTAAGCTGCGAGGAGCGGCGGCGACAACGGTCGGGCGGCGGCGGCGTCAGTCAGCGCGCGCCGGGGCGGCCGGCGTCGGGCGGCAGCGGAAGCGAGCCGGCGCGAGGAGGAGACACAGGCGGGCGGCAGGGCAGGCAGGCAGGCAGGCAGGCAGGTGGGCAGCAGCAGCGGCGTAGCGGGGACGCTTGGCTTGCCGCACGCCGACGACTACTTCGCGGTGAAGTGCGGAAGAAGAGTCCGACCGGACCAGCGTTGTGCGTGCGCCAAGCGCTCGGCGGCCGCAAGCGGCGGTCGACTGTTTCGAACATGGCAAAAGTGGCAGAAATCAACTTCGACATCGCGATTGCTCGCATCGATTCTCACTTGGAGATCGTCTGCAACGTTGCCGGACAAGCGCCGCGTCGGATAGTGTGAAAATGTAGAAAAAAGCAAAGCTTGTTACACGAAACGAGTTCGAAATCTAAGCTGCGAGGAGCGGCGGCGACAACGGTCGGGCGGCGGCGGCGTCAGTCAGCGCGCGCCGGGGCGGCCGGCGTCGGGCGGCAGCGGAAGCGAGCCGGCGCGAGGAGGAGACACAGGCGGGCGGCAGGGCAGGCAGGCAGGCAGGCAGGTGGGCAGCAGCAGCGGCGTAGCGGGGACGCTTGGCTTGCCGCACGCCGACGACTACTTCGCGGTGAAGTGCGGAAGAAGAGTCCGACCGGACCAGCGTTGTGCGTGCGCCAAGCGCTCGGCGGCCGCAAGCGGCGGTCGACTGTTTCGAACATGGCAAAAGTGGCAGAAATCAACTTCGACATCGCGATTGCTCGCATCGATTCTCACTTGGAGATCGTCTGCAACGTTGCCGGACAAGCGCCGCGTCGGATAGTGTGAAAATGTAGAAAAAAGCAAAGCTTGTTACACGAAACGAGTTCGAAATCTAAGCTGCGAGGAGCGGCGGCGACAACGGTCGGGCGGCGGCGGCGTCAGTCAGCGCGCGCCGGGGCGGCCGGCGTCGGGCGGCAGCGGAAGCGAGCCGGCGCGAGGAGGAGACACAGGCGGGCGGCAGGGCAGGCAGGCAGGCAGGCAGGTGGGCAGCAGCAGCGGCGTAGCGGGGACGCTTGGCTTGCCGCACGCCGACGACTACTTCGCGGTGAAGTGCGGAAGAAGAGTCCGACCGGACCAGCGTTGTGCGTGCGCCAAGCGCTCGGCGGCCGCAAGCGGCGGTCGACTGTTTCGAACATGGCAAAAGTGGCAGAAATCAACTTCGACATCGCGATTGCTCGCATCGATTCTCACTTGGAGATCGTCTGCAACGTTGCCGGACAAGCGCCGCGTCGGATAGTGTGAAAATGTAGAAAAAAGCAAAGCTTGTTACACGAAACGAGTTCGAAATCTAAGCTGCGAGGAGCGGCGGCGACAACGGTCGGGCGGCGGCGGCGTCAGTCAGCGCGCGCCGGGGCGGCCGGCGTCGGGCGGCAGCGGAAGCGAGCCGGCGCGAGGAGGAGACACAGGCGGGCGGCAGGGCAGGCAGGCAGGCAGGCAGGTGGGCAGCAGCAGCGGCGTAGCGGGGACGCTTGGCTTGCCGCACGCCGACGACTACTTCGCGGTGAAGTGCGGAAGAAGAGTCCGACCGGACCAGCGTTGTGCGTGCGCCAAGCGCTCGGCGGCCGCAAGCGGCGGTCGACTGTTTCGAACATGGCAAAAGTGGCAGAAATCAACTTCGACATCGCGATTGCTCGCATCGATTCTCACTTGGAGATCGTCTGCAACGTTGCCGGACAAGCGCCGCGTCGGATAGTGTGAAAATGTAGAAAAAAGCAAAGCTTGTTACACGAAACGAGTTCGAAATCTAAGCTGCGAGGAGCGGCGGCGACAACGGTCGGGCGGCGGCGGCGTCAGTCAGCGCGCGCCGGGGCGGCCGGCGTCGGGCGGCAGCGGAAGCGAGCCGGCGCGAGGAGGAGACACAGGCGGGCGGCAGGGCAGGCAGGCAGGCAGGCAGGCAGGTGGGCAGCAGCAGCGGCGTAGCGGGGACGCTTGGCTTGCCGCACGCCGACGACTACTTCGCGGTGAAGTGCGGAAGAAGAGTCCGACCGGACCAGCGTTGTGCGTGCGCCAAGCGCTCGGCGGCCGCAAGCGGCGGTCGACTGTTTCGAACATGGCAAAAGTGGCAGAAATCAACTTCGACATCGCGATTGCTCGCATCGATTCTCACTTGGAGATCGTCTGCAACGTTGCCGGACAAGCGCCGCGTCGGATAGTGTGAAAATGTAGAAAAAAGCAAAGCTTGTTACACGAAACGAGTTCGAAATCTAAGCTGCGAGGAGCGGCGGCGACAACGGTCGGGCGGCGGCGGCGTCAGTCAGCGCGCGCCGGGGCGGCCGGCGTCGGGCGGCAGCGGAAGCGAGCCGGCGCGAGGAGGAGACACAGGCGGGCGGCAGGGCAGGCAGGCAGGCAGGCAGGTGGGCAGCAGCAGCGGCGTAGCGGGGACGCTTGGCTTGCCGCACGCCGACGACTACTTCGCGGTGAAGTGCGGAAGAAGAGTCCGACCGGACCAGCGTTGTGCGTGCGCCAAGCGCTCGGCGGCCGCAAGCGGCGGTCGACTGTTTCGAACATGGCAAAAGTGGCAGAAATCAACTTCGACATCGCGATTGCTCGCATCGATTCTCACTTGGAGATCGTCTGCAACGTTGCCGGACAAGCGCCGCGTCGGATAGTGTGAAAATGTAGAAAAAAGCAAAGCTTGTTACACGAAACGAGTTCGAAATCTAAGCTGCGAGGAGCGGCGGCGACAACGGTCGGGCGGCGGCGGCGTCAGTCAGCGCGCGCCGGGGCGGCCGGCGTCGGGCGGCAGCGGAAGCGAGCCGGCGCGAGGAGGAGACACAGGCGGGCGGCAGGGCAGGCAGGCAGGCAGGCAGGTGGGCAGCAGCAGCGGCGTAGCGGGGACGCTTGGCTTGCCGCACGCCGACGACTACTTCGCGGTGAAGTGCGGAAGAAGAGTCCGACCGGACCAGCGTTGTGCGTGCGCCAAGCGCTCGGCGGCCGCAAGCGGCGGTCGACTGTTTCGAACATGGCAAAAGTGGCAGAAATCAACTTCGACATCGCGATTGCTCGCATCGATTCTCACTTGGAGATCGTCTGCAACGTTGCCGGACAAGCGCCGCGTCGGATAGTGTGAAAATGTAGAAAAAAGCAAAGCTTGTTACACGAAACGAGTTCGAAATCTAAGCTGCGAGGAGCGGCGGCGACAACGGTCGGGCGGCGGCGGCGTCAGTCAGCGCGCGCCGGGGCGGCCGGCGTCGGGCGGCAGCGGAAGCGAGCCGGCGCGAGGAGGAGACACAGGCGGGCGGCAGGGCAGGCAGGCAGGCAGGCAGGTGGGCAGCAGCAGCGGCGTAGCGGGGACGCTTGGCTTGCCGCACGCCGACGACTACTTCGCGGTGAAGTGCGGAAGAAGAGTCCGACCGGACCAGCGTTGTGCGTGCGCCAAGCGCTCGGCGGCCGCAAGCGGCGGTCGACTGTTTCGAACATGGCAAAAGTGGCAGAAATCAACTTCGACATCGCGATTGCTCGCATCGATTCTCACTTGGAGATCGTCTGCAACGTTGCCGGACAAGCGCCGCGTCGGATAGTGTGAAAATGTAGAAAAAAGCAAAGCTTGTTACACGAAACGAGTTCGAAATCTAAGCTGCGAGGAGCGGCGGCGACGAACGACGACAGTCGGGCGTCAGCGCGCGCCGGCTGGCCGGCAGCGGAAGCGAGCCGGCGCGGTCGGAGGCGGCTGCGAGGACAGCGACCGAGGTCGTGCCGCCGCCACCGGCAGCGGGCGTGTTACGGACGCTGAGGCGCCGGTCTGCAATGCGACCGACCGAAGTCGGGTCATTGGCGGGAGTAACTCTGGTGAACTTATTGTTGGCAGATGCCTCGTCATCTCGCCAGTACGTGAGTAACGCGGCGGAATGCGGAAATTGTAATGCTTCTCGCACGTCATGGATTCGCGGTTTCACGGCCGGCAGTAGGCGTTACGGGCACGCTGCCGCATGCCGATTTCGTGGCAAAGTTTTGAAAAACGGCGGACCAGCGTTGTGCGTGCGCGACGCGCTCGGCGGCTGTAAGCGTTGGTCGAAATTTGAAAAAGTGCCGATTTTGAAATTTATGGAAAAAATTAAAAAAATAAAATTCGATTTTGCAATTACTCATATTTATCCTTGCTTTTGTATCGTTTGCAACGTTCCTGAACAAAAATTGCATGTAACAGTATGCAAATTTAGAAAAAAGCAAAGGTTGTTACACGAAATGAGTTCAAAGCATAAGTTGGTAGGAAGTGCGAGCTTGTTCGGTTGGCGTCGCGGAAGAGCACTTTTACGCGTATCGCTGGACTTCTTCTTGGGCCGTCGTCTGTTAGTCTTCGTGCGTGTTTCAGTTGCTTTTTCTCGCTTTCACTGGTCGTTCAGCTTATATCTTCTTTACCATCGCGTGCGCCCGTAACTTGAATGCTGTCTTCGCCGTTTACGTTGTCGCCGTCGCCGTCATCGTCGACTTCGCCTGAGCCGGCATTCCTTCGGAGGAGAGAGAGCTTATCCGCACAATTCTCCCTGGACGCCGCCTTTTCTCTATGGGAACCGTTGTTCGGACGCCGCTCGGCTCGCTTCTTTCGTTTTCTGCTCGGACGTTCGTGCTTGTTCGGTTGGCGTAGCTGAGAGGCAATTTTACGCGTATCGCTGGACCGCTCGTCTTCGTGCGTGTTTCATTTGCTTTTTCTCGCTTTCGCTGATCGTTCACGTTCCTCTTGAACGTAAATGCCGTCTTCGCCGTCTGCGCCGTCGCCGTCATGGTCGCCGTCGTCTTCGCCTGGGCCGGCATTCCTTCGGAGGAGAAAGCGTGTCCGCACAACACTCCCTGGACGCCGCCTCCTCCTCTCTACGGGAACCGTTGTTCGGACACTCTCCTCCCGGACCAACCACTTGGCTCGCTCCTTCGCCTCATCTGCCTGTTTTAGATCTAACCCTTTATCGCTCGCCGTATGTCGTGGAGGGCCATCGTTTTTTGGCAGGCAGATGTGAGGGTCCAGTGCTGCCAAATCGCTCGTCGTCGTCGTCAGTTTGTTTCTTCGCGTACCGCATTCCCCACCGAAGAAGCTGTCGACGCGCTGCATCAACTACTTCCCTAGTCCGGTTGATGGCACCAAGGTCGGATATTGTTTCCGTGAACGCGTTCGCATGGTCATCAGCGTTAGCGGCCGCCGTCTTTGACGACACCTTCGTTGCTGCTGCTGCTCTAACATCGTTGCCGCCGCCGCCGCCGCGCACTCCTGACGTACCGTTGGCGCGTTTGTCTTATCGGTCGGCCGCCGCCTCAGTGTGATTCGCTTATCGCCGGCTAAGTCGAACCACTCGCCACCGTCGCCGTTGACATTGCCTTTCGCCGCCGACGCCGCCGCCTCCTTTCGTCAGCCAGTTGCCGATGTTGCAGCTCTTCCCCGTCGGTGTCGTCCGTTGCTTTCGTTCGGTCCCGTGCTCGTCGCCAAATTGTCGTTTGCCGTCCGAAAATCCCGTCGTGCATGTTTCACAGTCCGGAGGTCATCTCGGTCGAGGGAGACATGTCGTGGAGTAATCCTCCTCGCGTCCCTTCCAAGCGCTCGCTTCAGTGATCGATACTTGTGTCGAAAGTCCTTGCGACTCGATGCTCGAATCGGACTCGTTCGTCTTGTAAATGCGATCAGGAATGAGGAGAGTTCGAACGCGCTGCCGCGCTCGTGCGTCATTTCCATCGTTTGCCAGCTTGTCGTATCGTCGGTCTCCAATTGCCGAGTGCTGCTGCTGCTGCTGCTGCTGCTGCTGCTGCTGCTGCTGCTGCTGCTGCTGCTGCTGCTGCTGTTCTACCGACGCGTCTTGGCCGCCTTTCTTACGCGTCTGGGAAGAACAGTTTGACGGACCGCGTACGCGTCGCGAACCTTCTAACCGCGATGCCGCCGCCTACGCCGCCTACGCTGCCGCCGCCCCGCAGCTCCGTCAGTCGCCGCCGTCTTAGCGCAGTCGAACGTTCTGTGGGCCGAAATAGCCGTCCGCCTTCCTACCTTTAACCGGCTGCCGTCTTCCAGCAGTTACCCGCGTGTGCCGACATCATCCCGCGTCGGCGACTGGAGCAGCCACCACATGCTACCGTTCGTCGTCGTCGTGAGTCACGCGTCCACTGCTCGTCGGTTAAATGGCGGTCGCTTCCCGGAACTTTCGATAGCTAGCACGCTCGCGTAGACTGGTGCTGGTGTACGATAGTCGCGCGACGCCCAGTCGACTCGTCTCTCCTTCGGTCACCCGACTTCGCGTCTCTCGCGCCAGCGCCGCGTGTTGACGACGCGAAAGCGTGGAAGTGCCGTAAACAAAGTGTTCGTCGTTTAGCGATTAAGCCGGGAGCCCCGCCGCCGCCGCCGCCGTCGCCGCCGCCGCCGCCGTCGCATGGAACGATGTCGCGTCCGTTTTGCGCTCATCGATCCTGCCGAAAATGCGTCGCCGTCGTCGTCGTCGTCGTTGTCGTCGGCGGCTTGCGCTTCCCGCGCGGCCGCGTTCGTCGTCACACGAACGCGCGCACGAAATCCCCCAGAACAAAAAAACGATACCTGGTTGATCCTGCCAGTAGTCATATGCTTGTCTCAAAGCTTAAGCCATGCAAGTGTAAGTTCACGCCACGCATTAGAACGGGCGAAACCGCGAATGGCTCAGGAACCGGACCTAATCCTCGGGACCGTAATCCTCCTCGGAGGCGATGGATAACTGTGGCAATTCTAGAGCTAATACATGTGACACATGCCGCGATCGGTCGGCGCGTTGCCGTCGCCTGCGCGCCGTCACGCGCGTGGGCACCCGCGTCGTCCGTTACGGGTCGCGGCGCTACATATTAGACTGAGACCGATGCGCGTCATTCCGTCCTCTCGTCGCGGTCGCCGTCGTGCGGTCGTCTTCCGCCCTCCGGGTGTTGGCGGTCTGCGGCGGCGTTCTTGTGGCGGGGCTAAAGGGCGGCGCGCTCCGCTTTGGTGACTCTGGATAACTCACTGGTCGATCGCACTGGCTTTCACGCCTGGCGACGGGTCTCTCGAGGGTCCGCCCTATCAACTGTCGACGGTCGGTTAAGTGCCTACCGTGGTTACTACGGGTAACGGGGAATCGGGGTTCGATTCCGGAGAGGGAGCATGCGAAACGGCTACCACATCCAAGGAAGGCAGCAGGCGCGCAAATTACCCACTCCCGGCACGGGGAGGTAGTGACGAAAAATAACGACGCGGGACTCTGTCGAGGCCCCGCGATCGGAATGAGTACACTTCAAATCCGTTAACGAGGACCAACCGGAGGGCAAGTCTGGTGCCAGCAGCCGCGGTAATTCCAGCTCCGGTAGCGTATATTAAAGTTGTTGCGGTTAAAAAGCTCGTAGTCCGAACTCGGGTTCGTGGTCGCGTTCGCGGCCCCGGGGCGGCGGCGCCATCGTCCGTCGTTGACTTTGGTCGTCCGTGCGCATTCCCGGCCCTTTCCGCCGGTGTCAACCGCTTGTACATCCGCCACGCGGTCCTGCCGGCGAAGTTACGCGGGGGAGTAGTGGGTGTTTTTTCCGACGGGTTTGCCGCGGAGGTGCGGGGGGTCCCGCGAGCGTCGCCGTCGTCGGCGGCGCCGGGTTTCCGTTCCGTCTGGCGCGCGCGGTCAAAAGGCGGTGCGATTCGCGCGGCGTCTCTTCCCTGTCGGCGGCGGCCAGCGGCGTTTGCTCGTCGTCTGCGTCGCCGTCGTCGCCTAAAAGGGCGGTTGCGTCGCGTCGTTCCGTCTCGCGTTCAACGTCACGGGGGAGCGTTCTTCCCTGCCGCTGGTACGCGCGGTGGCCTCCTCTTCCCTCACCGTCCTCCAATCTGCCCTCGGTTGCCCTGCTATACCTACCTCCGCGTCTATCTTCGCGTCTGTTCTGCGCGCGTGCGCGGTCGGCGGTTTCTCCTCCAAGGGTGCTCTTGACCGAGTGTCCGCGGCGGCCGGTACGTTCACTTTGAAAAAATTAGAGTGCTCAGAGCGGGCTGTTCAAGCTTGCATACGATAAGCATGGAATGATGGAAGAGGGCCTCGTCTACGTCTGTCGGTCTCCGTCTACGGCGAGGCAATGATCGAAGGGAGCGGTCGGGGCCACTCGTATTGCGACGTTAGAGGTGAAATTCTTGGATCGTCGCAAGACGAACTGCAGCGATGGCGTGTGGCAAGCACGTTTTCCTCGATCAAGAGCGAAAGTCGGAGGTTCGAAGACGATCAGATACCGTCGTAGTTCCGACCGTAAACGATGCCGACCGGCGATCCGCCGGCGTTCGCTTCCATGACCCGGCGGGTAGCCTGCGGGAAACCAGAGTTCGGTTCCGGGGGGAGTATGGTTGCAAAGCTGAAACTTAAAGGAATTGACGGAAGGGCACCACCAGGAGTGGAGCCTGCGGCTTAATTTGACTCAACACGGGAAAACTCACCCGGTCCGGACACCGGTAGGATTGACAGATCGATAGCTCTTTCTCGATTCGGTGGGTGGTGGTGCATGGCCGTTCTTAGTTGGTGGAGCGATCCGTCTGGTTGATTCCGATAACGAACGAGACTCCGGCCTGCTAACTAGTGCGCCGATGTGTGTGTTTATTCAACGGCGGGCTCGGCGTTCATCGCAGCGCCCGGGTCCGGGTCGGTTTTCTCACGCACTTCTTAGAGGGACGGGTGGCAGAAAGCCACACGAGGCGGAGCGATAACAGGTCTGTGATGCCCTTAGATGTCCGGGGCCGCACGCGCGCTACACTGGAGGTATCAGCGGGGACTTCGCCCCGGCCCGAGAGGGTCGGGAAACCTCTTAACCACCTCCCGTGATAGGGATCGGGGCCTGTAACCAACCCCGTGAACGAGGAATTCCCGGTAGGCGCGGGTCAACAGCCCGCGTCGATCACGTCCCTGCCCTTTGTACACACCGCCCGTCGCTACTACCGATCGAACGGTCCGGTGAGGTCCTCGGATCTGGCCGACGACGCCGCCGGGCAGCGTGCACGTGGCGCAGCGGCGGCGGTCTCCGCTGCCGTTTCACGCGCGTGCCGTACTCGCCTCGGCGTTCGATGCCTGGAGAAGACGACCGAACCCGATCGTTTAGAGGAAGTAAAAGTCGTAACAAGGTTTCCGTAGGTGAACCTGCGGAAGGATCATTATCGGTGAAAAACGCTCGCTGTTTTGACCGTTTCCTTTGTTCGAAATGCCGTCGAGTTACCGTCTCTCGCTGCTGCTGCTGCTGCCACCGCCGTCTATCGGCGGCGGCGGCGGCGGCGGGAATGACGTCTCGACGGTCGGGACATGAAGCGAAAACTGGTCGGTCGCGGGTAGCGCGTTTTGTCGTCGTCGGCGAGTTGGTAGCAACTAACAGAGAGGCCGCGCCACCGTCGCATGGACGGCCCCCCCCGCCGATGTTGTCACCACTGCCGCCTCTCTCGCCCGGCGCAAATCGACTGCTACCCGCGCGAGACGGTCGCCGTCACATCATCCGTCTCCCGCCTTACTCACGTCCGGCCATATCGTTTTTGCACCGCCGTTACGTCCCAGATCGGGAGGTCGAGTGTCGGTTATACGTGCCACGCCATGATCGCGAGATGGATGACGCCGCCGGCCGCCGTCACGCCTCCTTCTCCGTCTCCCGCCGTTTCTGGTCTACGCCGTACGGTCCACGCCGCCGATGTCCCTGACAATTGTGGTGGTTGTCGGGGTGCCTGTCTGCTGTGGACGTCGGCCGCCGCTGCCGTGGTGGCACGTCGCTACGCCTTACGGTCCACGCCGCCGATGTCCCCGACGAAATTGTGGTGTTTGTCGGGGTGCCTGTCTGCTGTGGACGTCGGCCGCCGCTGCGCCCGTTCTCGACCTCCTCCTCCTCCTCGCACACTATTTTTTTTTTTTAAAACCAGTCTCGAAAATAAACCGAAAAACTAAACTGAAAAACCCTGGACGGGGGATCACTCGGCTCGTCCGTCGATGAAGAGCGCGGCCAGCCGCGAGAACTGATGCGAATTGCAGGACTCAGTGAACATCGACACCTCGAACGCACATTGCGGCCTCGAGATCCCTTGTCTCGGGGCCCCGTCCGGTCGAGAGGCGGAAAATGGCATGTCTTCTCACTCGTTAGTCGAGAGGCATCTCACCGTCCCCCGCGTCATTATTCTCGAATTCGGGAATCAATTGCCTTTCTAACGCGGAGGAAACCGGGACGTCGCAGGATGGAAGTCGCTAGACTCTCACCTTCGTCTCCCGCTTGCAGACCGCGGGGTCGCTTCCGTTACGACCGCGAGCAGTCATTGATTGCAAGACGACCACGGCCGCGCGCGCGTGCGCAAACAGCGGCGGCAACGTCGTTTCGCTCTCGGAGGTCGAAATACAAACCTTGGGCGTCTCGATTGCCAGTCTCTGCCGCCGCCGCCTGCCTTGCCACTGCCGTCACAGTGCGCGCGCGGTCTACGTCGTTTTGTCTAAATACGCACACACACAAAACCGCCGCCCTCGGCTCGGACGAGACGACCCGCTGAACTTAAGCATATCGCTAAGCGGAGGAAAAGAAACCAACCGGGATTCCCTTAGTAACGGCGAGTGAACCGGGAGAAGCCCAACGCCGAATCCCGTCGCCAGTAAACGGCTTCGGGACGTGTGGCGCATGGGTCGAAGGCAGCCGCTCGTTTTCGTCTCGCGTAGTTCGGAGT
This sequence comes from Acanthosepion esculentum, assembly GCA_964036315.1. Taxonomy (NCBI): domain Eukaryota; kingdom Metazoa; phylum Mollusca; class Cephalopoda; order Sepiida; family Sepiidae; genus Acanthosepion; species Acanthosepion esculentum. Next base: position 73,997 of record CAXIWW010000021.1, on the reverse strand, counting down.
TCCCTCGATCGGGGCCGCCCGCGGCGGGTGCCAGGCCCATTCGGTGCGGACGACGCGCGACGGCCTTCGATCCGAGAGTCGGGTTGCTTGGGAACGCAGCCCAAATCGGGTGGTAAGCTCCATCCAAGGCTAAATACCGGGACGAGTCCGATAGTCGACAAGTACCGTGAGGGAAAGTTGAAAAGAACTTTGGAGAGAGAGTTCAAGAGAACGTGAAACCGCCCAGGGGTAAACGGGTGGGACCGCTCACCGCGATCGCGGGGGGACTCAGTCCGGTGCTGCCGAACGTGGCCCAAACTCGATTTGGTTGTTGTCCGGGTATTACTACTCGGGCGGCGGCGCCCATCACAGGCCGGCGCGGACGTCGTTTCGGAGGTCACCGGCGGGGGCTACGTTTCGGTTGGTGGTTTCCGCCTCCTTCCGCTCGTGTCCCCGTCGCCCTCCGGATTCTGCTTTTGCGCTCGCGTCGCCGACGAGAGAGACGGGCCGCGGGGAACGAGGAGAGCGCGGCGGTCGCCGCTGTCGCTGCTGCCGCCGCTGTGGCGGCGATTCGCGTCGCTGCTGCTGCTGCTGCCGCCGTGGCCGCCGTCGCTGCCGTCGTGGCTTCTCCTCACCATTCCACGCGATCACCCGCACCTCTTCTTCGCTCGGCATCATATGGCGCGGGCGCTTCGGCGCGACGCTCACATCCGCACGGCCGGCACCGGACGCACTTCCCCTCCGGTCCGTCGTCGCGACCCGTTCCCGGCGTGCAGGTCGACGCGCGGTGTCCGTGGGCGGAAGGCGCACTCTAAACTCCACCCTTCACGTTCGCGTGTCGGGCCGGAGGCGTCTTCTGTCGGGCCCGCGAGCGTACTGCCCCCTTCTGCCGGGGACGGAGGAAACGAAAACGCGATCCGTTACACGTGGCGATCCGGTTTCTTCTCGTCGGACGATCCGCGCGGCGCTTCGCGCGCCCTCGGCGCCCCACCGTCTCGGGCGTGCGCGGGACAGTGTTCGCGGGAGCTTCGAAACCGGTGCGGCCGCGCCGATTCCCGTGCCGGCGCGCGACGTCGTCTCGTCGCGTCGTCTTTCTCCGCGTTGCCGGGATCCAAAAGGTTCCGGTCGCGCGCGGGAGGGGCCCTGCTAGCGCGGTAGGTCGGCGAGCCTTTGGTGCCGCCCGTCACCTCGGGTCCGCGACGTGCATCGGCAACCCACCCGACCCGTCTTGAAACACGGACCGAGGAGTCCTGGCCGTTCGCGAGTCGTAGGGGCCCCGAAGAACCCCGAAGGCGCAGCGAAAGCGAGAGAGCGCGTGGGAGGGCACCGGTCCGGGAGAGGTGTCTCGGCGAAAGCGGTTTTCGGCGGGGAGCTTCTCGCTTCCTTCCGCCGCCTAGCCGTGCCCGATTCCGCCGGCGCTTGCCGTCTTCGTCCCGCCGTCCTTTCCCTCTTTTCCCTCGTCCGTTCCGAGTCGAAAATTCCCCACGATTTTCCCGTCGCCGGGAGATGACGAGGTGG
>CAXIWW010000021.1:52500-67500 GCA_964036315.1 Acanthosepion esculentum | reverse complement strand
GAACATGGCAAAAGTGGCAGAAATCAACTTCGACATCGCGATTGCTCGCATCGATTCTCACTTGGAGATCGTCTGCAACGTTGCCGGACAAGCGCCGCGTCGGATAGTGTGAAAATGTAGAAAAAAGCAAAGCTTGTTACACGAAACGAGTTCGAAATCTAAGCTGCGAGGAGCGGCGGCGACAACGGTCGGGCGGCGGCGGCGTCAGTCAGCGCGCGCCGGGGCGGCCGGCGTCGGGCGGCAGCGGAAGCGAGCCGGCGCGAGGAGGAGACACAGGCGGGCGGCAGGGCAGGCAGGCAGGCAGGCAGGTGGGCAGCAGCAGCGGCGTAGCGGGGACGCTTGGCTTGCCGCACGCCGACGACTACTTCGCGGTGAAGTGCGGAAGAAGAGTCCGACCGGACCAGCGTTGTGCGTGCGCCAAGCGCTCGGCGGCCGCAAGCGGCGGTCGACTGTTTCGAACATGGCAAAAGTGGCAGAAATCAACTTCGACATCGCGATTGCTCGCATCGATTCTCACTTGGAGATCGTCTGCAACGTTGCCGGACAAGCGCCGCGTCGGATAGTGTGAAAATGTAGAAAAAAGCAAAGCTTGTTACACGAAACGAGTTCGAAATCTAAGCTGCGAGGAGCGGCGGCGACAACGGTCGGGCGGCGGCGGCGTCAGTCAGCGCGCGCCGGGGCGGCCGGCGTCGGGCGGCAGCGGAAGCGAGCCGGCGCGAGGAGGAGACACAGGCGGGCGGCAGGGCAGGCAGGCAGGCAGGCAGGTGGGCAGCAGCAGCGGCGTAGCGGGGACGCTTGGCTTGCCGCACGCCGACGACTACTTCGCGGTGAAGTGCGGAAGAAGAGTCCGACCGGACCAGCGTTGTGCGTGCGCCAAGCGCTCGGCGGCCGCAAGCGGCGGTCGACTGTTTCGAACATGGCAAAAGTGGCAGAAATCAACTTCGACATCGCGATTGCTCGCATCGATTCTCACTTGGAGATCGTCTGCAACGTTGCCGGACAAGCGCCGCGTCGGATAGTGTGAAAATGTAGAAAAAAGCAAAGCTTGTTACACGAAACGAGTTCGAAATCTAAGCTGCGAGGAGCGGCGGCGACAACGGTCGGGCGGCGGCGGCGTCAGTCAGCGCGCGCCGGGGCGGCCGGCGTCGGGCGGCAGCGGAAGCGAGCCGGCGCGAGGAGGAGACACAGGCGGGCGGCAGGGCAGGCAGGCAGGCAGGCAGGCAGGTGGGCAGCAGCAGCGGCGTAGCGGGGACGCTTGGCTTGCCGCACGCCGACGACTACTTCGCGGTGAAGTGCGGAAGAAGAGTCCGACCGGACCAGCGTTGTGCGTGCGCCAAGCGCTCGGCGGCCGCAAGCGGCGGTCGACTGTTTCGAACATGGCAAAAGTGGCAGAAATCAACTTCGACATCGCGATTGCTCGCATCGATTCTCACTTGGAGATCGTCTGCAACGTTGCCGGACAAGCGCCGCGTCGGATAGTGTGAAAATGTAGAAAAAAGCAAAGCTTGTTACACGAAACGAGTTCGAAATCTAAGCTGCGAGGAGCGGCGGCGACAACGGTCGGGCGGCGGCGGCGTCAGTCAGCGCGCGCCGGGGCGGCCGGCGTCGGGCGGCAGCGGAAGCGAGCCGGCGCGAGGAGGAGACACAGGCGGGCGGCAGGGCAGGCAGGCAGGCAGGCAGGTGGGCAGCAGCAGCGGCGTAGCGGGGACGCTTGGCTTGCCGCACGCCGACGACTACTTCGCGGTGAAGTGCGGAAGAAGAGTCCGACCGGACCAGCGTTGTGCGTGCGCCAAGCGCTCGGCGGCCGCAAGCGGCGGTCGACTGTTTCGAACATGGCAAAAGTGGCAGAAATCAACTTCGACATCGCGATTGCTCGCATCGATTCTCACTTGGAGATCGTCTGCAACGTTGCCGGACAAGCGCCGCGTCGGATAGTGTGAAAATGTAGAAAAAAGCAAAGCTTGTTACACGAAACGAGTTCGAAATCTAAGCTGCGAGGAGCGGCGGCGACAACGGTCGGGCGGCGGCGGCGTCAGTCAGCGCGCGCCGGGGCGGCCGGCGTCGGGCGGCAGCGGAAGCGAGCCGGCGCGAGGAGGAGACACAGGCGGGCGGCAGGGCAGGCAGGCAGGCAGGCAGGCAGGCAGGTGGGCAGCAGCAGCGGCGTAGCGGGGACGCTTGGCTTGCCGCACGCCGACGACTACTTCGCGGTGAAGTGCGGAAGAAGAGTCCGACCGGACCAGCGTTGTGCGTGCGCCAAGCGCTCGGCGGCCGCAAGCGGCGGTCGACTGTTTCGAACATGGCAAAAGTGGCAGAAATCAACTTCGACATCGCGATTGCTCGCATCGATTCTCACTTGGAGATCGTCTGCAACGTTGCCGGACAAGCGCCGCGTCGGATAGTGTGAAAATGTAGAAAAAAGCAAAGCTTGTTACACGAAACGAGTTCGAAATCTAAGCTGCGAGGAGCGGCGGCGACAACGGTCGGGCGGCGGCGGCGTCAGTCAGCGCGCGCCGGGGCGGCCGGCGTCGGGCGGCAGCGGAAGCGAGCCGGCGCGAGGAGGAGACACAGGCGGGCGGCAGGGCAGGCAGGCAGGCAGGCAGGTGGGCAGCAGCAGCGGCGTAGCGGGGACGCTTGGCTTGCCGCACGCCGACGACTACTTCGCGGTGAAGTGCGGAAGAAGAGTCCGACCGGACCAGCGTTGTGCGTGCGCCAAGCGCTCGGCGGCCGCAAGCGGCGGTCGACTGTTTCGAACATGGCAAAAGTGGCAGAAATCAACTTCGACATCGCGATTGCTCGCATCGATTCTCACTTGGAGATCGTCTGCAACGTTGCCGGACAAGCGCCGCGTCGGATAGTGTGAAAATGTAGAAAAAAGCAAAGCTTGTTACACGAAACGAGTTCGAAATCTAAGCTGCGAGGAGCGGCGGCGACAACGGTCGGGCGGCGGCGGCGTCAGTCAGCGCGCGCCGGGGCGGCCGGCGTCGGGCGGCAGCGGAAGCGAGCCGGCGCGAGGAGGAGACACAGGCGGGCGGCAGGGCAGGCAGGCAGGCAGGCAGGCAGGTGGGCAGCAGCAGCGGCGTAGCGGGGACGCTTGGCTTGCCGCACGCCGACGACTACTTCGCGGTGAAGTGCGGAAGAAGAGTCCGACCGGACCAGCGTTGTGCGTGCGCCAAGCGCTCGGCGGCCGCAAGCGGCGGTCGACTGTTTCGAACATGGCAAAAGTGGCAGAAATCAACTTCGACATCGCGATTGCTCGCATCGATTCTCACTTGGAGATCGTCTGCAACGTTGCCGGACAAGCGCCGCGTCGGATAGTGTGAAAATGTAGAAAAAAGCAAAGCTTGTTACACGAAACGAGTTCGAAATCTAAGCTGCGAGGAGCGGCGGCGACAACGGTCGGGCGGCGGCGGCGTCAGTCAGCGCGCGCCGGGGCGGCCGGCGTCGGGCGGCAGCGGAAGCGAGCCGGCGCGAGGAGGAGACACAGGCGGGCGGCAGGGCAGGCAGGCAGGCAGGCAGGCAGGTGGGCAGCAGCAGCGGCGTAGCGGGGACGCTTGGCTTGCCGCACGCCGACGACTACTTCGCGGTGAAGTGCGGAAGAAGAGTCCGACCGGACCAGCGTTGTGCGTGCGCCAAGCGCTCGGCGGCCGCAAGCGGCGGTCGACTGTTTCGAACATGGCAAAAGTGGCAGAAATCAACTTCGACATCGCGATTGCTCGCATCGATTCTCACTTGGAGATCGTCTGCAACGTTGCCGGACAAGCGCCGCGTCGGATAGTGTGAAAATGTAGAAAAAAGCAAAGCTTGTTACACGAAACGAGTTCGAAATCTAAGCTGCGAGGAGCGGCGGCGACAACGGTCGGGCGGCGGCGGCGTCAGTCAGCGCGCGCCGGGGCGGCCGGCGTCGGGCGGCAGCGGAAGCGAGCCGGCGCGAGGAGGAGACACAGGCGGGCGGCAGGGCAGGCAGGCAGGCAGGCAGGTGGGCAGCAGCAGCGGCGTAGCGGGGACGCTTGGCTTGCCGCACGCCGACGACTACTTCGCGGTGAAGTGCGGAAGAAGAGTCCGACCGGACCAGCGTTGTGCGTGCGCCAAGCGCTCGGCGGCCGCAAGCGGCGGTCGACTGTTTCGAACATGGCAAAAGTGGCAGAAATCAACTTCGACATCGCGATTGCTCGCATCGATTCTCACTTGGAGATCGTCTGCAACGTTGCCGGACAAGCGCCGCGTCGGATAGTGTGAAAATGTAGAAAAAAGCAAAGCTTGTTACACGAAACGAGTTCGAAATCTAAGCTGCGAGGAGCGGCGGCGACAACGGTCGGGCGGCGGCGGCGTCAGTCAGCGCGCGCCGGGGCGGCCGGCGTCGGGCGGCAGCGGAAGCGAGCCGGCGCGAGGAGGAGACACAGGCGGGCGGCAGGGCAGGCAGGCAGGCAGGCAGGTGGGCAGCAGCAGCGGCGTAGCGGGGACGCTTGGCTTGCCGCACGCCGACGACTACTTCGCGGTGAAGTGCGGAAGAAGAGTCCGACCGGACCAGCGTTGTGCGTGCGCCAAGCGCTCGGCGGCCGCAAGCGGCGGTCGACTGTTTCGAACATGGCAAAAGTGGCAGAAATCAACTTCGACATCGCGATTGCTCGCATCGATTCTCACTTGGAGATCGTCTGCAACGTTGCCGGACAAGCGCCGCGTCGGATAGTGTGAAAATGTAGAAAAAAGCAAAGCTTGTTACACGAAACGAGTTCGAAATCTAAGCTGCGAGGAGCGGCGGCGACGAACGACGACAGTCGGGCGTCAGCGCGCGCCGGCTGGCCGGCAGCGGAAGCGAGCCGGCGCGGTCGGAGGCGGCTGCGAGGACAGCGACCGAGGTCGTGCCGCCGCCACCGGCAGCGGGCGTGTTACGGACGCTGAGGCGCCGGTCTGCAATGCGACCGACCGAAGTCGGGTCATTGGCGGGAGTAACTCTGGTGAACTTATTGTTGGCAGATGCCTCGTCATCTCGCCAGTACGTGAGTAACGCGGCGGAATGCGGAAATTGTAATGCTTCTCGCACGTCATGGATTCGCGGTTTCACGGCCGGCAGTAGGCGTTACGGGCACGCTGCCGCATGCCGATTTCGTGGCAAAGTTTTGAAAAACGGCGGACCAGCGTTGTGCGTGCGCGACGCGCTCGGCGGCTGTAAGCGTTGGTCGAAATTTGAAAAAGTGCCGATTTTGAAATTTATGGAAAAAATTAAAAAAATAAAATTCGATTTTGCAATTACTCATATTTATCCTTGCTTTTGTATCGTTTGCAACGTTCCTGAACAAAAATTGCATGTAACAGTATGCAAATTTAGAAAAAAGCAAAGGTTGTTACACGAAATGAGTTCAAAGCATAAGTTGGTAGGAAGTGCGAGCTTGTTCGGTTGGCGTCGCGGAAGAGCACTTTTACGCGTATCGCTGGACTTCTTCTTGGGCCGTCGTCTGTTAGTCTTCGTGCGTGTTTCAGTTGCTTTTTCTCGCTTTCACTGGTCGTTCAGCTTATATCTTCTTTACCATCGCGTGCGCCCGTAACTTGAATGCTGTCTTCGCCGTTTACGTTGTCGCCGTCGCCGTCATCGTCGACTTCGCCTGAGCCGGCATTCCTTCGGAGGAGAGAGAGCTTATCCGCACAATTCTCCCTGGACGCCGCCTTTTCTCTATGGGAACCGTTGTTCGGACGCCGCTCGGCTCGCTTCTTTCGTTTTCTGCTCGGACGTTCGTGCTTGTTCGGTTGGCGTAGCTGAGAGGCAATTTTACGCGTATCGCTGGACCGCTCGTCTTCGTGCGTGTTTCATTTGCTTTTTCTCGCTTTCGCTGATCGTTCACGTTCCTCTTGAACGTAAATGCCGTCTTCGCCGTCTGCGCCGTCGCCGTCATGGTCGCCGTCGTCTTCGCCTGGGCCGGCATTCCTTCGGAGGAGAAAGCGTGTCCGCACAACACTCCCTGGACGCCGCCTCCTCCTCTCTACGGGAACCGTTGTTCGGACACTCTCCTCCCGGACCAACCACTTGGCTCGCTCCTTCGCCTCATCTGCCTGTTTTAGATCTAACCCTTTATCGCTCGCCGTATGTCGTGGAGGGCCATCGTTTTTTGGCAGGCAGATGTGAGGGTCCAGTGCTGCCAAATCGCTCGTCGTCGTCGTCAGTTTGTTTCTTCGCGTACCGCATTCCCCACCGAAGAAGCTGTCGACGCGCTGCATCAACTACTTCCCTAGTCCGGTTGATGGCACCAAGGTCGGATATTGTTTCCGTGAACGCGTTCGCATGGTCATCAGCGTTAGCGGCCGCCGTCTTTGACGACACCTTCGTTGCTGCTGCTGCTCTAACATCGTTGCCGCCGCCGCCGCCGCGCACTCCTGACGTACCGTTGGCGCGTTTGTCTTATCGGTCGGCCGCCGCCTCAGTGTGATTCGCTTATCGCCGGCTAAGTCGAACCACTCGCCACCGTCGCCGTTGACATTGCCTTTCGCCGCCGACGCCGCCGCCTCCTTTCGTCAGCCAGTTGCCGATGTTGCAGCTCTTCCCCGTCGGTGTCGTCCGTTGCTTTCGTTCGGTCCCGTGCTCGTCGCCAAATTGTCGTTTGCCGTCCGAAAATCCCGTCGTGCATGTTTCACAGTCCGGAGGTCATCTCGGTCGAGGGAGACATGTCGTGGAGTAATCCTCCTCGCGTCCCTTCCAAGCGCTCGCTTCAGTGATCGATACTTGTGTCGAAAGTCCTTGCGACTCGATGCTCGAATCGGACTCGTTCGTCTTGTAAATGCGATCAGGAATGAGGAGAGTTCGAACGCGCTGCCGCGCTCGTGCGTCATTTCCATCGTTTGCCAGCTTGTCGTATCGTCGGTCTCCAATTGCCGAGTGCTGCTGCTGCTGCTGCTGCTGCTGCTGCTGCTGCTGCTGCTGCTGCTGTTCTACCGACGCGTCTTGGCCGCCTTTCTTACGCGTCTGGGAAGAACAGTTTGACGGACCGCGTACGCGTCGCGAACCTTCTAACCGCGATGCCGCCGCCTACGCCGCCTCCGCTGCCGCCGCCCCGCAGCTCCGTCAGTCGCCGCCGTCTTAGCGCAGTCGAACGTTCTGTGGGCCGAAATAGCCGTCCGCCTTCCTACCTTTAACCGGCTGCCGTCTTCCAGCAGTTACCCGCGTGTGCCGACATCATCCCGCGTCGGCGACTGGAGCAGCCACCACATGCTACCGTTCGTCGTCGTCGTGAGTCACGCGTCCACTGCTCGTCGGTTAAATGGCGGTCGCTTCCCGGAACTTTCGATAGCTAGCACGCTCGCGTAGACTGGTGCTGGTGTACGATAGTCGCGCGACGCCCAGTCGACTCGTCTCTCCTTCGGTCACCCGACTTCGCGTCTCTCGCGCCAGCGCCGCGTGTTGACGACGCGAAAGCGTGGAAGTGCCGTAAACAAAGTGTTCGTCGTTTAGCGATTAAGCCGGGAGCCCCGCCGCCGCCGCCGCCGTCGCCGCCGCCGCCGCCGTCGCATGGAACGATGTCGCGTCCGTTTTGCGCTCATCGATCCTGCCGAAAATGCGTCGCCGTCGTCGTCGTCGTCGTTGTCGTCGGCGGCTTGCGCTTCCCGCGCGGCCGCGTTCGTCGTCACACGAACGCGCGCACGAAATCCCCCAGAACAAAAAAACGATACCTGGTTGATCCTGCCAGTAGTCATATGCTTGTCTCAAAGCTTAAGCCATGCAAGTGTAAGTTCACGCCACGCATTAGAACGGGCGAAACCGCGAATGGCTCAGGAACCGGACCTAATCCTCGGGACCGTAATCCTCCTCGGAGGCGATGGATAACTGTGGCAATTCTAGAGCTAATACATGTGACACATGCCGCGATCGGTCGGCGCGTTGCCGTCGCCTGCGCGCCGTCACGCGCGTGGGCACCCGCGTCGTCCGTTACGGGTCGCGGCGCTACATATTAGACTGAGACCGATGCGCGTCATTCCGTCCTCTCGTCGCGGTCGCCGTCGTGCGGTCGTCTTCCGCCCTCCGGGTGTTGGCGGTCTGCGGCGGCGTTCTTGTGGCGGGGCTAAAGGGCGGCGCGCTCCGCTTTGGTGACTCTGGATAACTCACTGGTCGATCGCACTGGCTTTCACGCCTGGCGACGGGTCTCTCGAGGGTCCGCCCTATCAACTGTCGACGGTCGGTTAAGTGCCTACCGTGGTTACTACGGGTAACGGGGAATCGGGGTTCGATTCCGGAGAGGGAGCATGCGAAACGGCTACCACATCCAAGGAAGGCAGCAGGCGCGCAAATTACCCACTCCCGGCACGGGGAGGTAGTGACGAAAAATAACGACGCGGGACTCTGTCGAGGCCCCGCGATCGGAATGAGTACACTTCAAATCCGTTAACGAGGACCAACCGGAGGGCAAGTCTGGTGCCAGCAGCCGCGGTAATTCCAGCTCCGGTAGCGTATATTAAAGTTGTTGCGGTTAAAAAGCTCGTAGTCCGAACTCGGGTTCGTGGTCGCGTTCGCGGCCCCGGGGCGGCGGCGCCATCGTCCGTCGTTGACTTTGGTCGTCCGTGCGCATTCCCGGCCCTTTCCGCCGGTGTCAACCGCTTGTACATCCGCCACGCGGTCCTGCCGGCGAAGTTACGCGGGGGAGTAGTGGGTGTTTTTTCCGACGGGTTTGCCGCGGAGGTGCGGGGGGTCCCGCGAGCGTCGCCGTCGTCGGCGGCGCCGGGTTTCCGTTCCGTCTGGCGCGCGCGGTCAAAAGGCGGTGCGATTCGCGCGGCGTCTCTTCCCTGTCGGCGGCGGCCAGCGGCGTTTGCTCGTCGTCTGCGTCGCCGTCGTCGCCTAAAAGGGCGGTTGCGTCGCGTCGTTCCGTCTCGCGTTCAACGTCACGGGGGAGCGTTCTTCCCTGCCGCTGGTACGCGCGGTGGCCTCCTCTTCCCTCACCGTCCTCCAATCTGCCCTCGGTTGCCCTGCTATACCTACCTCCGCGTCTATCTTCGCGTCTGTTCTGCGCGCGTGCGCGGTCGGCGGTTTCTCCTCCAAGGGTGCTCTTGACCGAGTGTCCGCGGCGGCCGGTACGTTCACTTTGAAAAAATTAGAGTGCTCAGAGCGGGCTGTTCAAGCTTGCATACGATAAGCATGGAATGATGGAAGAGGGCCTCGTCTACGTCTGTCGGTCTCCGTCTACGGCGAGGCAATGATCGAAGGGAGCGGTCGGGGCCACTCGTATTGCGACGTTAGAGGTGAAATTCTTGGATCGTCGCAAGACGAACTGCAGCGATGGCGTGTGGCAAGCACGTTTTCCTCGATCAAGAGCGAAAGTCGGAGGTTCGAAGACGATCAGATACCGTCGTAGTTCCGACCGTAAACGATGCCGACCGGCGATCCGCCGGCGTTCGCTTCCATGACCCGGCGGGTAGCCTGCGGGAAACCAGAGTTCGGTTCCGGGGGGAGTATGGTTGCAAAGCTGAAACTTAAAGGAATTGACGGAAGGGCACCACCAGGAGTGGAGCCTGCGGCTTAATTTGACTCAACACGGGAAAACTCACCCGGTCCGGACACCGGTAGGATTGACAGATCGATAGCTCTTTCTCGATTCGGTGGGTGGTGGTGCATGGCCGTTCTTAGTTGGTGGAGCGATCCGTCTGGTTGATTCCGATAACGAACGAGACTCCGGCCTGCTAACTAGTGCGCCGATGTGTGTGTTTATTCAACGGCGGGCTCGGCGTTCATCGCAGCGCCCGGGTCCGGGTCGGTTTTCTCACGCACTTCTTAGAGGGACGGGTGGCAGAAAGCCACACGAGGCGGAGCGATAACAGGTCTGTGATGCCCTTAGATGTCCGGGGCCGCACGCGCGCTACACTGGAGGTATCAGCGGGGACTTCGCCCCGGCCCGAGAGGGTCGGGAAACCTCTTAACCACCTCCCGTGATAGGGATCGGGGCCTGTAACCAACCCCGTGAACGAGGAATTCCCGGTAGGCGCGGGTCAACAGCCCGCGTCGATCACGTCCCTGCCCTTTGTACACACCGCCCGTCGCTACTACCGATCGAACGGTCCGGTGAGGTCCTCGGATCTGGCCGACGACGCCGCCGGGCAGCGTGCACGTGGCGCAGCGGCGGCGGTCTCCGCTGCCGTTTCACGCGCGTGCCGTACTCGCCTCGGCGTTCGATGCCTGGAGAAGACGACCGAACCCGATCGTTTAGAGGAAGTAAAAGTCGTAACAAGGTTTCCGTAGGTGAACCTGCGGAAGGATCATTATCGGTGAAAAACGCTCGCTGTTTTGACCGTTTCCTTTGTTCGAAATGCCGTCGAGTTACCGTCTCTCGCTGCTGCTGCTGCTGCCACCGCCGTCTATCGGCGGCGGCGGCGGCGGCGGGAATGACGTCTCGACGGTCGGGACATGAAGCGAAAACTGGTCGGTCGCGGGTAGCGCGTTTTGTCGTCGTCGGCGAGTTGGTAGCAACTAACAGAGAGGCCGCGCCACCGTCGCATGGACGGCCCCCCCCGCCGATGTTGTCACCACTGCCGCCTCTCTCGCCCGGCGCAAATCGACTGCTACCCGCGCGAGACGGTCGCCGTCACATCATCCGTCTCCCGCCTTACTCACGTCCGGCCATATCGTTTTTGCACCGCCGTTACGTCCCAGATCGGGAGGTCGAGTGTCGGTTATACGTGCCACGCCATGATCGCGAGATGGATGACGCCGCCGGCCGCCGTCACGCCTCCTTCTCCGTCTCCCGCCGTTTCTGGTCTACGCCGTACGGTCCACGCCGCCGATGTCCCTGACAATTGTGGTGGTTGTCGGGGTGCCTGTCTGCTGTGGACGTCGGCCGCCGCTGCCGTGGTGGCACGTCGCTACGCCTTACGGTCCACGCCGCCGATGTCCCCGACGAAATTGTGGTGTTTGTCGGGGTGCCTGTCTGCTGTGGACGTCGGCCGCCGCTGCGCCCGTTCTCGACCTCCTCCTCCTCCTCGCACACTATTTTTTTTTTTTAAAACCAGTCTCGAAAATAAACCGAAAAACTAAACTGAAAAACCCTGGACGGGGGATCACTCGGCTCGTCCGTCGATGAAGAGCGCGGCCAGCCGCGAGAACTGATGCGAATTGCAGGACTCAGTGAACATCGACACCTCGAACGCACATTGCGGCCTCGAGATCCCTTGTCTCGGGGCCCCGTCCGGTCGAGAGGCGGAAAATGGCATGTCTTCTCACTCGTTAGTCGAGAGGCATCTCACCGTCCCCCGCGTCATTATTCTCGAATTCGGGAATCAATTGCCTTTCTAACGCGGAGGAAACCGGGACGTCGCAGGATGGAAGTCGCTAGACTCTCACCTTCGTCTCCCGCTTGCAGACCGCGGGGTCGCTTCCGTTACGACCGCGAGCAGTCATTGATTGCAAGACGACCACGGCCGCGCGCGCGTGCGCAAACAGCGGCGGCAACGTCGTTTCGCTCTCGGAGGTCGAAATACAAACCTTGGGCGTCTCGATTGCCAGTCTCTGCCGCCGCCGCCTGCCTTGCCACTGCCGTCACAGTGCGCGCGCGGTCTACGTCGTTTTGTCTAAATACGCACACACACAAAACCGCCGCCCTCGGCTCGGACGAGACGACCCGCTGAACTTAAGCATATCGCTAAGCGGAGGAAAAGAAACCAACCGGGATTCCCTTAGTAACGGCGAGTGAACCGGGAGAAGCCCAACGCCGAATCCCGTCGCCAGTAAACGGCTTCGGGACGTGTGGCGCATGGGTCGAAGGCAGCCGCTCGTTTTCGTCTCGCGTAGTTCGGAGTTCCCTCGATCGGGGCCGCCCGCGGCGGGTGCCAGGCCCATTCGGTGCGGACGACGCGCGACGGCCTTCGATCCGAGAGTCGGGTTGCTTGGGAACGCAGCCCAAATCGGGTGGTAAGCTCCATCCAAGGCTAAATACCGGGACGAGTCCGATAGTCGACAAGTACCGTGAGGGAAAGTTGAAAAGAACTTTGGAGAGAGAGTTCAAGAGAACGTGAAACCGCCCAGGGGTAAACGGGTGGGACCGCTCACCGCGATCGCGGGGGGACTCAGTCCGGTGCTGCCGAACGTGGCCCAAACTCGATTTGGTTGTTGTCCGGGTATTACTACTCGGGCGGCGGCGCCCATCACAGGCCGGCGCGGACGTCGTTTCGGAGGTCACCGGCGGGGGCTACGTTTCGGTTGGTGGTTTCCGCCTCCTTCCGCTCGTGTCCCCGTCGCCCTCCGGATTCTGCTTTTGCGCTCGCGTCGCCGACGAGAGAGACGGGCCGCGGGGAACGAGGAGAGCGCGGCGGTCGCCGCTGTCGCTGCTGCCGCCGCTGTGGCGGCGATTCGCGTCGCTGCTGCTGCTGCTGCCGCCGTGGCCGCCGTCGCTGCCGTCGTGGCTTCTCCTCACCATTCCACGCGATCACCCGCACCTCTTCTTCGCTCGGCATCATATGGCGCGGGCGCTTCGGCGCGACGCTCACATCCGCACGGCCGGCACCGGACGCACTTCCCCTCCGGTCCGTCGTCGCGACCCGTTCCCGGCGTGCAGGTCGACGCGCGGTGTCCGTGGGCGGAAGGCGCACTCTAAACTCCACCCTTCACGTTCGCGTGTCGGGCCGGAGGCGTCTTCTGTCGGGCCCGCGAGCGTACTGCCCCCTTCTGCCGGGGACGGAGGAAACGAAAACGCGATCCGTTACACGTGGCGATCCGGTTTCTTCTCGTCGGACGATCCGCGCGGCGCTTCGCGCGCCCTCGGCGCCCCACCGTCTCGGGCGTGCGCGGGACAGTGTTCGCGGGAGCTTCGAAACCGGTGCGGCCGCGCCGATTCCCGTGCCGGCGCGCGACGTCGTCTCGTCGCGTCGTCTTTCTCCGCGTTGCCGGGATCCAAAAGGTTCCGGTCGCGCGCGGGAGGGGCCCTGCTAGCGCGGTAGGTCGGCGAGCCTTTGGTGCCGCCCGTCACCTCGGGTCCGCGACGTGCATCGGCAACCCACCCGACCCGTCTTGAAACACGGACCGAGGAGTCCTGGCCGTTCGCGAGTCGTAGGGGCCCCGAAGAACCCCGAAGGCGCAGCGAAAGCGAGAGAGCGCGTGGGAGGGCACCGGTCCGGGAGAGGTGTCTCGGCGAAAGCGGTTTTCGGCGGGGAGCTTCTCGCTTCCTTCCGCCGCCTAGCCGTGCCCGATTCCGCCGGCGCTTGCCGTCTTCGTCCCGCCGTCCTTTCCCTCTTTTCCCTCGTCCGTTCCGAGTCGAAAATTCCCCACGATTTTCCCGTCGCCGGGAGATGACGAGGTGGCTCGGGCGCCTGTGGCGGGGGGAAAACTCACGGGGGTCTGTCGACGTTTGCGGGGTGCAGCCTCAAACTTTCCTCCCACCGCCCACCGGTGAGATCCCGCGGCTTGAACTAGTCACGATTTATGTCGTCGAGTTTAGGCGCTGCGCGCGGGCGCATCACCCCCGGGTCGGTAATTTTTTTCTCCGAGTACGACTCGGCCGACTCTGGCGTAGCGAGCGGCCAGGGACCCGAAAGATGGCGATCCACGCCCGGTCGGGATGAAGCCAGAGGAAACTCTGGTGGAAGTCCGAAGCGCCTCTGACGTGCAAATCGATCGTCGGAACCGGGTGTAGGGGCGAAAGACCAATCGAGCCGTCTAGTAGCTGGTTCCCTCCGAAGTTTCCCTCAGGATAGCTGGCGTTCGATCGTCGCAATTCCATCCGGTAAAGCGAACGATTGGAGGCCCCGGGGCCGTTCACGGCCTCGACCTACTCTCGAACTCGGAACGGGTGGAACGGGTCGACTCTCCCGAATACGGAGCCGTCCCACTTCTCTGCCGCCTGTCGTCGTCGTCGTCCTCGCGGGCGGCGGCGGCGGTGTCAGAAACGAATGCGAATGCCAAGTGGGCCACTTTTGGTAAGCAGAACTGGCGCTGTGGGATGAACCAAACGTCCGGCTAAGGTGCCTAACGCGACGCCCATGAGATCCCCGAAAGGGTGTCGGTCGATATAGACAGCAGGACGGTGGCCACGGAAGTCGGAATCCGCTAAGGAGTGTGTAACAACTCACCTGCCGAATCGACCGGCCCCGAAAATGGATGGCGCTGGAGCGACGGACCGATGCCGGACCGTCGCGGCGAGGAGCGCTTGCGCTAGAACAATGCGCGCGCCTGACCGATGCCGCGACGAGTAGGAGGGCGCCGCGGTGTGCACGGAAGCCTAGGGCGCGAGCCCGGGTGGAGCCGACCGCGGGTGCAGATCTCGGTGGTAGTAGCAAATATTCGAACGAGACCTTCGAAGACCGAAGTGGAGAAGGGTTCCGTGCCAACGGCGGTCGAGCACGGGTCAGTCGGTCCTAAGACGCAGGCGAAAGTCTTCCCGAAAGGCGCCGGATCCGTAAGTCTCGCCAACGGGTGGCGGAGGAGGAGAAGGAGCGTCGTCGTCGACGTCGTCGTTGTCTTCTTCGACGATGCTACCGACTTAACTTCACACCCGTACAGTTTTTCTCGAAAAATCTTGAACGCGTTGAAAGACGAGCGGCCGGCCTTCCGTCGAAAGGGAATCGGGTTAATATTCCCGAACCCGGACTCGGAGAGTGCCCGGGGGTGGTGGCGGCGCTGCTGGCAGCAATGTCGGTGGCGTCTCGTCGCTTCTCGGGCGAAACCGCGGTGACGCAAGCGAGCCCGGAGACGTCGCCGAGAGCCCCGGGAAGAGTTCTCTCTTCTTCGTAAAGGACCGTGTCCGTGGAATCGGCTCGTCCGGAGATACGGAAAAGGTACCTGTAGAGCGCCGCGGCTCGGGCGGCGTCCGGTGCGCTTTCGGCGGCCCTGGAAAATCCGGGTCCGGTTTTCGCAGCTCTCGAGTCGGTCCGTACCCACCATCCGCAGCAGGTCTCCAAGGTGTACAGCCTCTCGTCGATGGCATCAATGTAGGTAAGGGAAGTCGGCAAAATGGATCCGTACCTTCGGAAGAAGGATTGGCTCCGAGGACCGGGTCGGTCGGGCCGTGCCCGCGCGAAGCGAGGAACCGGTACGGGGCTGTA
>CAXIWW010000021.1:27500-47500 GCA_964036315.1 Acanthosepion esculentum | reverse complement strand
TACTTCGCGGTGAAGTGCGGAAGAAGAGTCCGACCGGACCAGCGTTGTGCGTGCGCCAAGCGCTCGGCGGCCGCAAGCGGCGGTCGACTGTTTCGAACATGGCAAAAGTGGCAGAAATCAACTTCGACATCGCGATTGCTCGCATCGATTCTCACTTGGAGATCGTCTGCAACGTTGCCGGACAAGCGCCGCGTCGGATAGTGTGAAAATGTAGAAAAAAGCAAAGCTTGTTACACGAAACGAGTTCGAAATCTAAGCTGCGAGGAGCGGCGGCGACAACGGTCGGGCGGCGGCGGCGTCAGTCAGCGCGCGCCGGGGCGGCCGGCGTCGGGCGGCAGCGGAAGCGAGCCGGCGCGAGGAGGAGACACAGGCGGGCGGCAGGGCAGGCAGGCAGGCAGGCAGGTGGGCAGCAGCAGCGGCGTAGCGGGGACGCTTGGCTTGCCGCACGCCGACGACTACTTCGCGGTGAAGTGCGGAAGAAGAGTCCGACCGGACCAGCGTTGTGCGTGCGCCAAGCGCTCGGCGGCCGCAAGCGGCGGTCGACTGTTTCGAACATGGCAAAAGTGGCAGAAATCAACTTCGACATCGCGATTGCTCGCATCGATTCTCACTTGGAGATCGTCTGCAACGTTGCCGGACAAGCGCCGCGTCGGATAGTGTGAAAATGTAGAAAAAAGCAAAGCTTGTTACACGAAACGAGTTCGAAATCTAAGCTGCGAGGAGCGGCGGCGACAACGGTCGGGCGGCGGCGGCGTCAGTCAGCGCGCGCCGGGGCGGCCGGCGTCGGGCGGCAGCGGAAGCGAGCCGGCGCGAGGAGGAGACACAGGCGGGCGGCAGGGCAGGCAGGCAGGCAGGCAGGTGGGCAGCAGCAGCGGCGTAGCGGGGACGCTTGGCTTGCCGCACGCCGACGACTACTTCGCGGTGAAGTGCGGAAGAAGAGTCCGACCGGACCAGCGTTGTGCGTGCGCCAAGCGCTCGGCGGCCGCAAGCGGCGGTCGACTGTTTCGAACATGGCAAAAGTGGCAGAAATCAACTTCGACATCGCGATTGCTCGCATCGATTCTCACTTGGAGATCGTCTGCAACGTTGCCGGACAAGCGCCGCGTCGGATAGTGTGAAAATGTAGAAAAAAGCAAAGCTTGTTACACGAAACGAGTTCGAAATCTAAGCTGCGAGGAGCGGCGGCGACAACGGTCGGGCGGCGGCGGCGTCAGTCAGCGCGCGCCGGGGCGGCCGGCGTCGGGCGGCAGCGGAAGCGAGCCGGCGCGAGGAGGAGACACAGGCGGGCGGCAGGGCAGGCAGGCAGGCAGGCAGGTGGGCAGCAGCAGCGGCGTAGCGGGGACGCTTGGCTTGCCGCACGCCGACGACTACTTCGCGGTGAAGTGCGGAAGAAGAGTCCGACCGGACCAGCGTTGTGCGTGCGCCAAGCGCTCGGCGGCCGCAAGCGGCGGTCGACTGTTTCGAACATGGCAAAAGTGGCAGAAATCAACTTCGACATCGCGATTGCTCGCATCGATTCTCACTTGGAGATCGTCTGCAACGTTGCCGGACAAGCGCCGCGTCGGATAGTGTGAAAATGTAGAAAAAAGCAAAGCTTGTTACACGAAACGAGTTCGAAATCTAAGCTGCGAGGAGCGGCGGCGACAACGGTCGGGCGGCGGCGGCGTCAGTCAGCGCGCGCCGGGGCGGCCGGCGTCGGGCGGCAGCGGAAGCGAGCCGGCGCGAGGAGGAGACACAGGCGGGCGGCAGGGCAGGCAGGCAGGCAGGCAGGTGGGCAGCAGCAGCGGCGTAGCGGGGACGCTTGGCTTGCCGCACGCCGACGACTACTTCGCGGTGAAGTGCGGAAGAAGAGTCCGACCGGACCAGCGTTGTGCGTGCGCCAAGCGCTCGGCGGCCGCAAGCGGCGGTCGACTGTTTCGAACATGGCAAAAGTGGCAGAAATCAACTTCGACATCGCGATTGCTCGCATCGATTCTCACTTGGAGATCGTCTGCAACGTTGCCGGACAAGCGCCGCGTCGGATAGTGTGAAAATGTAGAAAAAAGCAAAGCTTGTTACACGAAACGAGTTCGAAATCTAAGCTGCGAGGAGCGGCGGCGACAACGGTCGGGCGGCGGCGGCGTCAGTCAGCGCGCGCCGGGGCGGCCGGCGTCGGGCGGCAGCGGAAGCGAGCCGGCGCGAGGAGGAGACACAGGCGGGCGGCAGGGCAGGCAGGCAGGCAGGTGGGCAGCAGCAGCGGCGTAGCGGGGACGCTTGGCTTGCCGCACGCCGACGACTACTTCGCGGTGAAGTGCGGAAGAAGAGTCCGACCGGACCAGCGTTGTGCGTGCGCCAAGCGCTCGGCGGCCGCAAGCGGCGGTCGACTGTTTCGAACATGGCAAAAGTGGCAGAAATCAACTTCGACATCGCGATTGCTCGCATCGATTCTCACTTGGAGATCGTCTGCAACGTTGCCGGACAAGCGCCGCGTCGGATAGTGTGAAAATGTAGAAAAAAGCAAAGCTTGTTACACGAAACGAGTTCGAAATCTAAGCTGCGAGGAGCGGCGGCGACAACGGTCGGGCGGCGGCGGCGTCAGTCAGCGCGCGCCGGGGCGGCCGGCGTCGGGCGGCAGCGGAAGCGAGCCGGCGCGAGGAGGAGACACAGGCGGGCGGCAGGGCAGGCAGGTGGGCAGCAGCGGCGTAGCGGGGACGCTTGGCTTGCCGCACGCCGACGACTACTTCGCGGTGAAGTGCGGAAGAAGAGTCCGACCGGACCAGCGTTGTGCGTGCGCCAAGCGCTCGGCGGCCGCAAGCGGCGGTCGACTGTTTCGAACATGGCAAAAGTGGCAGAAATCAACTTCGACATCGCGATTGCTCGCATCGATTCTCACTTGGAGATCGTCTGCAACGTTGCCGGACAAGCGCCGCGTCGGATAGTGTGAAAATGTAGAAAAAAGCAAAGCTTGTTACACGAAACGAGTTCGAAATCTAAGCTGCGAGGAGCGGCGGCGACAACGGTCGGGCGGCGGCGGCGTCAGTCAGCGCGCGCCGGGGCGGCCGGCGTCGGGCGGCAGCGGAAGCGAGCCGGCGCGAGGAGGAGACACAGGCGGGCGGCAGGGCAGGCAGGCAGGCAGGTGGGCAGCAGCAGCGGCGTAGCGGGGACGCTTGGCTTGCCGCACGCCGACGACTACTTCGCGGTGAAGTGCGGAAGAAGAGTCCGACCGGACCAGCGTTGTGCGTGCGCCAAGCGCTCGGCGGCCGCAAGCGGCGGTCGACTGTTTCGAACATGGCAAAAGTGGCAGAAATCAACTTCGACATCGCGATTGCTCGCATCGATTCTCACTTGGAGATCGTCTGCAACGTTGCCGGACAAGCGCCGCGTCGGATAGTGTGAAAATGTAGAAAAAAGCAAAGCTTGTTACACGAAACGAGTTCGAAATCTAAGCTGCGAGGAGCGGCGGCGACAACGGTCGGGCGGCGGCGGCGTCAGTCAGCGCGCGCCGGGGCGGCCGGCGTCGGGCGGCAGCGGAAGCGAGCCGGCGCGAGGAGGAGACACAGGCGGGCGGCAGGGCAGGCAGGCAGGCAGGTGGGCAGCAGCAGCGGCGTAGCGGGGACGCTTGGCTTGCCGCACGCCGACGACTACTTCGCGGTGAAGTGCGGAAGAAGAGTCCGACCGGACCAGCGTTGTGCGTGCGCCAAGCGCTCGGCGGCCGCAAGCGGCGGTCGACTGTTTCGAACATGGCAAAAGTGGCAGAAATCAACTTCGACATCGCGATTGCTCGCATCGATTCTCACTTGGAGATCGTCTGCAACGTTGCCGGACAAGCGCCGCGTCGGATAGTGTGAAAATGTAGAAAAAAGCAAAGCTTGTTACACGAAACGAGTTCGAAATCTAAGCTGCGAGGAGCGGCGGCGACAACGGTCGGGCGGCGGCGGCGTCAGTCAGCGCGCGCCGGGGCGGCCGGCGTCGGGCGGCAGCGGAAGCGAGCCGGCGCGAGGAGGAGACACAGGCGGGCGGCAGGGCAGGCAGGCAGGTGGGCAGCAGCAGCGGCGTAGCGGGGACGCTTGGCTTGCCGCACGCCGACGACTACTTCGCGGTGAAGTGCGGAAGAAGAGTCCGACCGGACCAGCGTTGTGCGTGCGCCAAGCGCTCGGCGGCCGCAAGCGGCGGTCGACTGTTTCGAACATGGCAAAAGTGGCAGAAATCAACTTCGACATCGCGATTGCTCGCATCGATTCTCACTTGGAGATCGTCTGCAACGTTGCCGGACAAGCGCCGCGTCGGATAGTGTGAAAATGTAGAAAAAAGCAAAGCTTGTTACACGAAACGAGTTCGAAATCTAAGCTGCGAGGAGCGGCGGCGACAACGGTCGGGCGGCGGCGGCGTCAGTCAGCGCGCGCCGGGGCGGCCGGCGTCGGGCGGCAGCGGAAGCGAGCCGGCGCGAGGAGGAGACACAGGCGGGCGGCAGGGCAGGCAGGCAGGCAGGTGGGCAGCAGCAGCGGCGTAGCGGGGACGCTTGGCTTGCCGCACGCCGACGACTACTTCGCGGTGAAGTGCGGAAGAAGAGTCCGACCGGACCAGCGTTGTGCGTGCGCCAAGCGCTCGGCGGCCGCAAGCGGCGGTCGACTGTTTCGAACATGGCAAAAGTGGCAGAAATCAACTTCGACATCGCGATTGCTCGCATCGATTCTCACTTGGAGATCGTCTGCAACGTTGCCGGACAAGCGCCGCGTCGGATAGTGTGAAAATGTAGAAAAAAGCAAAGCTTGTTACACGAAACGAGTTCGAAATCTAAGCTGCGAGGAGCGGCGGCGACAACGGTCGGGCGGCGGCGGCGTCAGTCAGCGCGCGCCGGGGCGGCCGGCGTCGGGCGGCAGCGGAAGCGAGCCGGCGCGAGGAGGAGACACAGGCGGGCGGCAGGGCAGGCAGGCAGGCAGGTGGGCAGCAGCAGCGGCGTAGCGGGGACGCTTGGCTTGCCGCACGCCGACGACTACTTCGCGGTGAAGTGCGGAAGAAGAGTCCGACCGGACCAGCGTTGTGCGTGCGCCAAGCGCTCGGCGGCCGCAAGCGGCGGTCGACTGTTTCGAACATGGCAAAAGTGGCAGAAATCAACTTCGACATCGCGATTGCTCGCATCGATTCTCACTTGGAGATCGTCTGCAACGTTGCCGGACAAGCGCCGCGTCGGATAGTGTGAAAATGTAGAAAAAAGCAAAGCTTGTTACACGAAACGAGTTCGAAATCTAAGCTGCGAGGAGCGGCGGCGACAACGGTCGGGCGGCGGCGGCGTCAGTCAGCGCGCGCCGGGGCGGCCGGCGTCGGGCGGCAGCGGAAGCGAGCCGGCGCGAGGAGGAGACACAGGCGGGCGGCAGGGCAGGCAGGCAGGCAGGCAGGTGGGCAGCAGCAGCGGCGTAGCGGGGACGCTTGGCTTGCCGCACGCCGACGACTACTTCGCGGTGAAGTGCGGAAGAAGAGTCCGACCGGACCAGCGTTGTGCGTGCGCCAAGCGCTCGGCGGCCGCAAGCGGCGGTCGACTGTTTCGAACATGGCAAAAGTGGCAGAAATCAACTTCGACATCGCGATTGCTCGCATCGATTCTCACTTGGAGATCGTCTGCAACGTTGCCGGACAAGCGCCGCGTCGGATAGTGTGAAAATGTAGAAAAAAGCAAAGCTTGTTACACGAAACGAGTTCGAAATCTAAGCTGCGAGGAGCGGCGGCGACAACGGTCGGGCGGCGGCGGCGTCAGTCAGCGCGCGCCGGGGCGGCCGGCGTCGGGCGGCAGCGGAAGCGAGCCGGCGCGAGGAGGAGACACAGGCGGGCGGCAGGGCAGGCAGGCAGGCAGGCAGGTGGGCAGCAGCAGCGGCGTAGCGGGGACGCTTGGCTTGCCGCACGCCGACGACTACTTCGCGGTGAAGTGCGGAAGAAGAGTCCGACCGGACCAGCGTTGTGCGTGCGCCAAGCGCTCGGCGGCCGCAAGCGGCGGTCGACTGTTTCGAACATGGCAAAAGTGGCAGAAATCAACTTCGACATCGCGATTGCTCGCATCGATTCTCACTTGGAGATCGTCTGCAACGTTGCCGGACAAGCGCCGCGTCGGATAGTGTGAAAATGTAGAAAAAAGCAAAGCTTGTTACACGAAACGAGTTCGAAATCTAAGCTGCGAGGAGCGGCGGCGACAACGGTCGGGCGGCGGCGGCGTCAGTCAGCGCGCGCCGGGGCGGCCGGCGTCGGGCGGCAGCGGAAGCGAGCCGGCGCGAGGAGGAGACACAGGCGGGCGGCAGGGCAGGCAGGCAGGCAGGCAGGTGGGCAGCAGCAGCGGCGTAGCGGGGACGCTTGGCTTGCCGCACGCCGACGACTACTTCGCGGTGAAGTGCGGAAGAAGAGTCCGACCGGACCAGCGTTGTGCGTGCGCCAAGCGCTCGGCGGCCGCAAGCGGCGGTCGACTGTTTCGAACATGGCAAAAGTGGCAGAAATCAACTTCGACATCGCGATTGCTCGCATCGATTCTCACTTGGAGATCGTCTGCAACGTTGCCGGACAAGCGCCGCGTCGGATAGTGTGAAAATGTAGAAAAAAGCAAAGCTTGTTACACGAAACGAGTTCGAAATCTCAGCTGCGAGGAGCGGCGGCGACAACGGTCGGGCGGCGGCGGCGTCAGTCAGCGCGCGCCGGGGCGGCCGGCGTCGGGCGGCAGCGGAAGCGAGCCGGCGCGAGGAGGAGACACAGGCGGGCGGCAGGGCAGGCAGGCAGGCAGGCAGGCAGGTGGGCAGCAGCAGCGGCGTAGCGGGGACGCTTGGCTTGCCGCACGCCGACGACTACTTCGCGGTGAAGTGCGGAAGAAGAGTCCGACCGGACCAGCGTTGTGCGTGCGCCAAGCGCTCGGCGGCCGCAAGCGGCGGTCGACTGTTTCGAACATGGCAAAAGTGGCAGAAATCAACTTCGACATCGCGATTGCTCGCATCGATTCTCACTTGGAGATCGTCTGCAACGTTGCCGGACAAGCGCCGCGTCGGATAGTGTGAAAATGTAGAAAAAAGCAAAGCTTGTTACACGAAACGAGTTCGAAATCTAAGCTGCGAGGAGCGGCGGCGACAACGGTCGGGCGGCGGCGGCGTCAGTCAGCGCGCGCCGGGGCGGCCGGCGTCGGGCGGCAGCGGAAG
The DNA here is from genome assembly GCA_964036315.1 of Acanthosepion esculentum. NCBI lineage: Eukaryota > Metazoa > Mollusca > Cephalopoda > Sepiida > Sepiidae > Acanthosepion > Acanthosepion esculentum. The sequence goes on along the minus strand of CAXIWW010000021.1, from coordinate 40,355 downwards.
CGAGCCGGCGCGAGGAGGAGACACAGGCGGGCGGCAGGGCAGGCAGGCAGGCAGGCAGGTGGGCAGCAGCAGCGGCGTAGCGGGGACGCTTGGCTTGCCGCACGCCGACGACTACTTCGCGGTGAAGTGCGGAAGAAGAGTCCGACCGGACCAGCGTTGTGCGTGCGCCAAGCGCTCGGCGGCCGCAAGCGGCGGTCGACTGTTTCGAACATGGCAAAAGTGGCAGAAATCAACTTCGACATCGCGATTGCTCGCATCGATTCTCACTTGGAGATCGTCTGCAACGTTGCCGGACAAGCGCCGCGTCGGATAGTGTGAAAATGTAGAAAAAAGCAAAGCTTGTTACACGAAACGAGTTCGAAATCTAAGCTGCGAGGAGCGGCGGCGACAACGGTCGGGCGGCGGCGGCGTCAGTCAGCGCGCGCCGGGGCGGCCGGCGTCGGGCGGCAGCGGAAGCGAGCCGGCGCGAGGAGGAGACACAGGCGGGCGGCAGGGCAGGCAGGCAGGCAGGCAGGTGGGCAGCAGCAGCGGCGTAGCGGGGACGCTTGGCTTGCCGCACGCCGACGACTACTTCGCGGTGAAGTGCGGAAGAAGAGTCCGACCGGACCAGCGTTGTGCGTGCGCCAAGCGCTCGGCGGCCGCAAGCGGCGGTCGACTGTTTCGAACATGGCAAAAGTGGCAGAAATCAACTTCGACATCGCGATTGCTCGCATCGATTCTCACTTGGAGATCGTCTGCAACGTTGCCGGACAAGCGCCGCGTCGGATAGTGTGAAAATGTAGAAAAAAGCAAAGCTTGTTACACGAAACGAGTTCGAAATCTAAGCTGCGAGGAGCGGCGGCGACAACGGTCGGGCGGCGGCGGCGTCAGTCAGCGCGCGCCGGGGCGGCCGGCGTCGGGCGGCAGCGGAAGCGAGCCGGCGCGAGGAGGAGACACAGGCGGGCGGCAGGGCAGGCAGGCAGGCAGGCAGGTGGGCAGCAGCAGCGGCGTAGCGGGGACGCTTGGCTTGCCGCACGCCGACGACTACTTCGCGGTGAAGTGCGGAAGAAGAGTCCGACCGGACCAGCGTTGTGCGTGCGCCAAGCGCTCGGCGGCCGCAAGCGGCGGTCGACTGTTTCGAACATGGCAAAAGTGGCAGAAATCAACTTCGACATCGCGATTGCTCGCATCGATTCTCACTTGGAGATCGTCTGCAACGTTGCCGGACAAGCGCCGCGTCGGATAGTGTGAAAATGTAGAAAAAAGCAAAGCTTGTTACACGAAACGAGTTCGAAATCTAAGCTGCGATGAGCGGCGGCGACAACGGTCGGGCGGCGGCGGCGTCAGTCAGCGCGCGCCGGGGCGGCCGGCGTCGGGCGGCAGCGGAAGCGAGCCGGCGCGAGGAGGAGACACAGGCGGGCGGCAGGGCAGGCAGGCAGGCAGGCAGGTGGGCAGCAGCAGCGGCGTAGCGGGGACGCTTGGCTTGCCGCACGCCGACGACTACTTCGCGGTGAAGTGCGGAAGAAGAGTCCGACCGGACCAGCGTTGTGCGTGCGCCAAGCGCTCGGCGGCCGCAAGCGGCGGTCGACTGTTTCGAACATGGCAAAAGTGGCAGAAATCAACTTCGACATCGCGATTGCTCGCATCGATTCTCACTTGGAGATCGTCTGCAACGTTGCCGGACAAGCGCCGCGTCGGATAGTGTGAAAATGTAGAAAAAAGCAAAGCTTGTTACACGAAACGAGTTCGAAATCTAAGCTGCGAGGAGCGGCGGCGACAACGGTCGGGCGGCGGCGGCGTCAGTCAGCGCGCGCCGGGGCGGCCGGCGTCGGGCGGCAGCGGAAGCGAGCCGGCGCGAGGAGGAGACACAGGCGGGCGGCAGGGCAGGCAGGCAGGCAGGCAGGCAGGTGGGCAGCAGCAGCGGCGTAGCGGGGACGCTTGGCTTGCCGCACGCCGACGACTACTTCGCGGTGAAGTGCGGAAGAAGAGTCCGACCGGACCAGCGTTGTGCGTGCGCCAAGCGCTCGGCGGCCGCAAGCGGCGGTCGACTGTTTCGAACATGGCAAAAGTGGCAGAAATCAACTTCGACATCGCGATTGCTCGCATCGATTCTCACTTGGAGATCGTCTGCAACGTTGCCGGACAAGCGCCGCGTCGGATAGTGTGAAAATGTAGAAAAAAGCAAAGCTTGTTACACGAAACGAGTTCGAAATCTAAGCTGCGAGGAGCGGCGGCGACAACGGTCGGGCGGCGGCGGCGTCAGTCAGCGCGCGCCGGGGCGGCCGGCGTCGGGCGGCAGCGGAAGCGAGCCGGCGCGAGGAGGAGACACAGGCGGGCGGCAGGGCAGGCAGGCAGGCAGGCAGGTGGGCAGCAGCAGCGGCGTAGCGGGGACGCTTGGCTTGCCGCACGCCGACGACTACTTCGCGGTGAAGTGCGGAAGAAGAGTCCGACCGGACCAGCGTTGTGCGTGCGCCAAGCGCTCGGCGGCCGCAAGCGGCGGTCGACTGTTTCGAACATGGCAAAAGTGGCAGAAATCAACTTCGACATCGCGATTGCTCGCATCGATTCTCACTTGGAGATCGTCTGCAACGTTGCCGGACAAGCGCCGCGTCGGATAGTGTGAAAATGTAGAAAAAAGCAAAGCTTGTTACACGAAACGAGTTCGAAATCTAAGCTGCGAGGAGCGGCGGCGACAACGGTCGGGCGGCGGCGGCGTCAGTCAGCGCGCGCCGGGGCGGCCGGCGTCGGGCGGCAGCGGAAGCGAGCCGGCGCGAGGAGGAGACACAGGCGGGCGGCAGGGCAGGCAGGCAGGCAGGCAGGTGGGCAGCAGCAGCGGCGTAGCGGGGACGCTTGGCTTGCCGCACGCCGACGACTACTTCGCGGTGAAGTGCGGAAGAAGAGTCCGACCGGACCAGCGTTGTGCGTGCGCCAAGCGCTCGGCGGCCGCAAGCGGCGGTCGACTGTTTCGAACATGGCAAAAGTGGCAGAAATCAACTTCGACATCGCGATTGCTCGCATCGATTCTCACTTGGAGATCGTCTGCAACGTTGCCGGACAAGCGCCGCGTCGGATAGTGTGAAAATGTAGAAAAAAGCAAAGCTTGTTACACGAAACGAGTTCGAAATCTAAGCTGCGAGGAGCGGCGGCGACGAACGACGACAGTCGGGCGTCAGCGCGCGCCGGCTGGCCGGCAGCGGAAGCGAGCCGGCGCGGTCGGAGGCGGCTGCGAGGACAGCGACCGAGGTCGTGCCGCCGCCACCGGCAGCGGGCGTGTTACGGACGCTGAGGCGCCGGTCTGCAATGCGACCGACCGAAGTCGGGTCATTGGCGGGAGTAACTCTGGTGAACTTATTGTTGGCAGATGCCTCGTCATCTCGCCAGTACGTGAGTAACGCGGCGGAATGCGGAAATTGTAATGCTTCTCGCACGTCATGGATTCGCGGTTTCACGGCCGGCAGTAGGCGTTACGGGCACGCTGCCGCATGCCGATTTCGTGGCAAAGTTTTGAAAAACGGCGGACCAGCGTTGTGCGTGCGCGACGCGCTCGGCGGCTGTAAGCGTTGGTCGAAATTTGAAAAAGTGCCGATTTTGAAATTTATGGAAAAAATTAAAAAAATAAAATTCGATTTTGCAATTACTCATATTTATCCTTGCTTTTGTATCGTTTGCAACGTTCCTGAACAAAAATTGCATGTAACAGTATGCAAATTTAGAAAAAAGCAAAGGTTGTTACACGAAATGAGTTCAAAGCATAAGTTGGTAGGAAGTGCGAGCTTGTTCGGTTGGCGTCGCGGAAGAGCACTTTTACGCGTATCGCTGGACTTCTTCTTGGGCCGTCGTCTGTTAGTCTTCGTGCGTGTTTCAGTTGCTTTTTCTCGCTTTCACTGGTCGTTCAGCTTATATCTTCTTTACCATCGCGTGCGCCCGTAACTTGAATGCTGTCTTCGCCGTTTACGTTGTCGCCGTCGCCGTCATCGTCGACTTCGCCTGAGCCGGCATTCCTTCGGAGGAGAGAGAGCTTATCCGCACAATTCTCCCTGGACGCCGCCTTTTCTCTATGGGAACCGTTGTTCGGACGCCGCTCGGCTCGCTTCTTTCGTTTTCTGCTCGGACGTTCGTGCTTGTTCGGTTGGCGTAGCTGAGAGGCAATTTTACGCGTATCGCTGGACCGCTCGTCTTCGTGCGTGTTTCATTTGCTTTTTCTCGCTTTCGCTGATCGTTCACGTTCCTCTTGAACGTAAATGCCGTCTTCGCCGTCTGCGCCGTCGCCGTCATGGTCGCCGTCGTCTTCGCCTGGGCCGGCATTCCTTCGGAGGAGAAAGCGTGTCCGCACAACACTCCCTGGACGCCGCCTCCTCCTCTCTACGGGAACCGTTGTTCGGACACTCTCCTCCCGGACCAACCACTTGGCTCGCTCCTTCGCCTCATCTGCCTGTTTTAGATCTAACCCTTTATCGCTCGCCGTATGTCGTGGAGGGCCATCGTTTTTTGGCAGGCAGATGTGAGGGTCCAGTGCTGCCAAATCGCTCGTCGTCGTCGTCAGTTTGTTTCTTCGCGTACCGCATTCCCCACCGAAGAAGCTGTCGACGCGCTGCATCAACTACTTCCCTAGTCCGGTTGATGGCACCAAGGTCGGATATTGTTTCCGTGAACGCGTTCGCATGGTCATCAGCGTTAGCGGCCGCCGTCTTTGACGACACCTTCGTTGCTGCTGCTGCTCTAACATCGTTGCCGCCGCCGCCGCCGCGCACTCCTGACGTACCGTTGGCGCGTTTGTCTTATCGGTCGGCCGCCGCCTCAGTGTGATTCGCTTATCGCCGGCTAAGTCGAACCACTCGCCACCGTCGCCGTTGACATTGCCTTTCGCCGCCGACGCCGCCGCCTCCTTTCGTCAGCCAGTTGCCGATGTTGCAGCTCTTCCCCGTCGGTGTCGTCCGTTGCTTTCGTTCGGTCCCGTGCTCGTCGCCAAATTGTCGTTTGCCGTCCGAAAATCCCGTCGTGCATGTTTCACAGTCCGGAGGTCATCTCGGTCGAGGGAGACATGTCGTGGAGTAATCCTCCTCGCGTCCCTTCCAAGCGCTCGCTTCAGTGATCGATACTTGTGTCGAAAGTCCTTGCGACTCGATGCTCGAATCGGACTCGTTCGTCTTGTAAATGCGATCAGGAATGAGGAGAGTTCGAACGCGCTGCCGCGCTCGTGCGTCATTTCCATCGTTTGCCAGCTTGTCGTATCGTCGGTCTCCAATTGCCGAGTGCTGCTGCTGCTGCTGCTGCTGCTGCTGCTGCTGCTGCTGCTGCTGCTGCTGCTGCTGCTGTTCTACCGACGCGTCTTGGCCGCCTTTCTTACGCGTCTGGGAAGAACAGTTTGACGGACCGCGTACGCGTCGCGAACCTTCTAACCGCGATGCCGCCGCCTACGCCGCCTACGCTGCCGCCGCCCCGCAGCTCCGTCAGTCGCCGCCGTCTTAGCGCAGTCGAACGTTCTGTGGGCCGAAATAGCCGTCCGCCTTCCTACCTTTAACCGGCTGCCGTCTTCCAGCAGTTACCCGCGTGTGCCGACATCATCCCGCGTCGGCGACTGGAGCAGCCACCACATGCTACCGTTCGTCGTCGTCGTGAGTCACGCGTCCACTGCTCGTCGGTTAAATGGCGGTCGCTTCCCGGAACTTTCGATAGCTAGCACGCTCGCGTAGACTGGTGCTGGTGTACGATAGTCGCGCGACGCCCAGTCGACTCGTCTCTCCTTCGGTCACCCGACTTCGCGTCTCTCGCGCCAGCGCCGCGTGTTGACGACGCGAAAGCGTGGAAGTGCCGTAAACAAAGTGTTCGTCGTTTAGCGATTAAGCCGGGAGCCCCGCCGCCGCCGTCGCCGCCGCCGCCGCCGTCGCATGGAACGATGTCGCGTCCGTTTTGCGCTCATCGATCCTGCCGAAAATGCGTCGCCGTCGTCGTCGTCGTCGTTGTCGTCGGCGGCTTGCGCTTCCCGCGCGGCCGCGTTCGTCGTCACACGAACGCGCGCACGAAATCCCCCAGAACAAAAAAACGATACCTGGTTGATCCTGCCAGTAGTCATATGCTTGTCTCAAAGCTTAAGCCATGCAAGTGTAAGTTCACGCCACGCATTAGAACGGGCGAAACCGCGAATGGCTCAGGAACCGGACCTAATCCTCGGGACCGTAATCCTCCTCGGAGGCGATGGATAACTGTGGCAATTCTAGAGCTAATACATGTGACACATGCCGCGATCGGTCGGCGCGTTGCCGTCGCCTGCGCGCCGTCACGCGCGTGGGCACCCGCGTCGTCCGTTACGGGTCGCGGCGCTACATATTAGACTGAGACCGATGCGCGTCATTCCGTCCTCTCGTCGCGGTCGCCGTCGTGCGGTCGTCTTCCGCCCTCCGGGTGTTGGCGGTCTGCGGCGGCGTTCTTGTGGCGGGGCTAAAGGGCGGCGCGCTCCGCTTTGGTGACTCTGGATAACTCACTGGTCGATCGCACTGGCTTTCACGCCTGGCGACGGGTCTCTCGAGGGTCCGCCCTATCAACTGTCGACGGTCGGTTAAGTGCCTACCGTGGTTACTACGGGTAACGGGGAATCGGGGTTCGATTCCGGAGAGGGAGCATGCGAAACGGCTACCACATCCAAGGAAGGCAGCAGGCGCGCAAATTACCCACTCCCGGCACGGGGAGGTAGTGACGAAAAATAACGACGCGGGACTCTGTCGAGGCCCCGCGATCGGAATGAGTACACTTCAAATCCGTTAACGAGGACCAACCGGAGGGCAAGTCTGGTGCCAGCAGCCGCGGTAATTCCAGCTCCGGTAGCGTATATTAAAGTTGTTGCGGTTAAAAAGCTCGTAGTCCGAACTCGGGTTCGTGGTCGCGTTCGCGGCCCCGGGGCGGCGGCGCCATCGTCCGTCGTTGACTTTGGTCGTCCGTGCGCATTCCCGGCCCTTTCCGCCGGTGTCAACCGCTTGTACATCCGCCACGCGGTCCTGCCGGCGAAGTTACGCGGGGGAGTAGTGGGTGTTTTTTCCGACGGGTTTGCCGCGGAGGTGCGGGGGGTCCCGCGAGCGTCGCCGTCGTCGGCGGCGCCGGGTTTCCGTTCCGTCTGGCGCGCGCGGTCAAAAGGCGGTGCGATTCGCGCGGCGTCTCTTCCCTGTCGGCGGCGGCCAGCGGCGTTTGCTCGTCGTCTGCGTCGCCGTCGTCGCCTAAAAGGGCGGTTGCGTCGCGTCGTTCCGTCTCGCGTTCAACGTCACGGGGGAGCGTTCTTCCCTGCCGCTGGTACGCGCGGTGGCCTCCTCTTCCCTCACCGTCCTCCAATCTGCCCTCGGTTGCCCTGCTATACCTACCTCCGCGTCTATCTTCGCGTCTGTTCTGCGCGCGTGCGCGGTCGGCGGTTTCTCCTCCAAGGGTGCTCTTGACCGAGTGTCCGCGGCGGCCGGTACGTTCACTTTGAAAAAATTAGAGTGCTCAGAGCGGGCTGTTCAAGCTTGCATACGATAAGCATGGAATGATGGAAGAGGGCCTCGTCTACGTCTGTCGGTCTCCGTCTACGGCGAGGCAATGATCGAAGGGAGCGGTCGGGGCCACTCGTATTGCGACGTTAGAGGTGAAATTCTTGGATCGTCGCAAGACGAACTGCAGCGATGGCGTGTGGCAAGCACGTTTTCCTCGATCAAGAGCGAAAGTCGGAGGTTCGAAGACGATCAGATACCGTCGTAGTTCCGACCGTAAACGATGCCGACCGGCGATCCGCCGGCGTTCGCTTCCATGACCCGGCGGGTAGCCTGCGGGAAACCAGAGTTCGGTTCCGGGGGGAGTATGGTTGCAAAGCTGAAACTTAAAGGAATTGACGGAAGGGCACCACCAGGAGTGGAGCCTGCGGCTTAATTTGACTCAACACGGGAAAACTCACCCGGTCCGGACACCGGTAGGATTGACAGATCGATAGCTCTTTCTCGATTCGGTGGGTGGTGGTGCATGGCCGTTCTTAGTTGGTGGAGCGATCCGTCTGGTTGATTCCGATAACGAACGAGACTCCGGCCTGCTAACTAGTGCGCCGATGTGTGTGTTTATTCAACGGCGGGCTCGGCGTTCATCGCAGCGCCCGGGTCCGGGTCGGTTTTCTCACGCACTTCTTAGAGGGACGGGTGGCAGAAAGCCACACGAGGCGGAGCGATAACAGGTCTGTGATGCCCTTAGATGTCCGGGGCCGCACGCGCGCTACACTGGAGGTATCAGCGGGGACTTCGCCCCGGCCCGAGAGGGTCGGGAAACCTCTTAACCACCTCCCGTGATAGGGATCGGGGCCTGTAACCAACCCCGTGAACGAGGAATTCCCGGTAGGCGCGGGTCAACAGCCCGCGTCGATCACGTCCCTGCCCTTTGTACACACCGCCCGTCGCTACTACCGATCGAACGGTCCGGTGAGGTCCTCGGATCTGGCCGACGACGCCGCCGGGCAGCGTGCACGTGGCGCAGCGGCGGCGGTCTCCGCTGCCGTTTCACGCGCGTGCCGTACTCGCCTCGGCGTTCGATGCCTGGAGAAGACGACCGAACCCGATCGTTTAGAGGAAGTAAAAGTCGTAACAAGGTTTCCGTAGGTGAACCTGCGGAAGGATCATTATCGGTGAAAAACGCTCGCTGTTTTGACCGTTTCCTTTGTTCGAAATGCCGTCGAGTTACCGTCTCTCGCTGCTGCTGCTGCTGCCACCGCCGTCTATCGGCGGCGGCGGCGGCGGCGGGAATGACGTCTCGACGGTCGGGACATGAAGCGAAAACTGGTCGGTCGCGGGTAGCGCGTTTTGTCGTCGTCGGCGAGTTGGTAGGTAGCAACTAACAGAGAGGCCGCGCCACCGTCGCATGGACGGCCCCCCCCGCCGATGTTGTCACCACTGCCGCCTCTCTCGCCCGGCGCAAATCGACTGCTACCCGCGCGAGACGGTCGCCGTCACATCATCCGTCTCCCGCCTTACTCACGTCCGGCCATATCGTTTTTGCACCGCCGTTACGTCCCAGATCGGGAGGTCGAGTGTCGGTTATACGTGCCACGCCATGATCGCGAGATGGATGACGCCGCCGGCCGCCGTCACGCCTCCTTCTCCGTCTCCCGCCGTTTCTGGTCTACGCCGTACGGTCCACGCCGCCGATGTCCCTGACAATTGTGGTGGTTGTCGGGGTGCCTGTCTGCTGTGGACGTCGGCCGCCGCTGCCGTGGTGGCACGTCGCTACGCCTTACGGTCCACGCCGCCGATGTCCCCGACGAAATTGTGGTGTTTGTCGGGGTGCCTGTCTGCTGTGGACGTCGGCCGCCGCTGCGCCCGTTCTCGACCTCCTCCTCCTCCTCGCACACTATTTTTTTTTTTTAAAACCAGTCTCGAAAATAAACCGAAAAACTAAACTGAAAAACCCTGGACGGGGGATCACTCGGCTCGTCCGTCGATGAAGAGCGCGGCCAGCCGCGAGAACTGATGCGAATTGCAGGACTCAGTGAACATCGACACCTCGAACGCACATTGCGGCCTCGAGATCCCTTGTCTCGGGGCCCCGTCCGGTCGAGAGGCGGAAAATGGCATGTCTTCTCACTCGTTAGTCGAGAGGCATCTCACCGTCCCCCGCGTCATTATTCTCGAATTCGGGAATCAATTGCCTTTCTAACGCGGAGGAAACCGGGACGTCGCAGGATGGAAGTCGCTAGACTCTCACCTTCGTCTCCCGCTTGCAGACCGCGGGGTCGCTTCCGTTACGACCGCGAGCAGTCATTGATTGCAAGACGACCACGGCCGCGCGCGCGTGCGCAAACAGCGGCGGCAACGTCGTTTCGCTCTCGGAGGTCGAAATACAAACCTTGGGCGTCTCGATTGCCAGTCTCTGCCGCCGCCGCCTGCCTTGCCACTGCCGTCACAGTGCGCGCGCGGTCTACGTCGTTTTGTCTAAATACGCACACACACAAAACCGCCGCCCTCGGCTCGGACGAGACGACCCGCTGAACTTAAGCATATCGCTAAGCGGAGGAAAAGAAACCAACCGGGATTCCCTTAGTAACGGCGAGTGAACCGGGAGAAGCCCAACGCCGAATCCCGTCGCCAGTAAACGGCTTCGGGACGTGTGGCGCATGGGTCGAAGGCAGCCGCTCGTTTTCGTCTCGCGTAGTTCGGAGTTCCCTCGATCGGGGCCGCCCGCGGCGGGTGCCAGGCCCATTCGGTGCGGACGACGCGCGACGGCCTTCGATCCGAGAGTCGGGTTGCTTGGGAACGCAGCCCAAATCGGGTGGTAAGCTCCATCCAAGGCTAAATACCGGGACGAGTCCGATAGTCGACAAGTACCGTGAGGGAAAGTTGAAAAGAACTTTGGAGAGAGAGTTCAAGAGAACGTGAAACCGCCCAGGGGTAAACGGGTGGGACCGCTCACCGCGATCGCGGGGGGACTCAGTCCGGTGCTGCCGAACGTGGCCCAAACTCGATTTGGTTGTTGTCCGGGTATTACTACTCGGGCGGCGGCGCCCATCACAGGCCGGCGCGGACGTCGTTTCGGAGGTCACCGGCGGGGGCTACGTTTCGGTTGGTGGTTTCCGCCTCCTTCCGCTCGTGTCCCCGTCGCCCTCCGGATTCTGCTTTTGCGCTCGCGTCGCCGACGAGAGAGACGGGCCGCGGGGAACGAGGAGAGCGCGGCGGTCGCCGCTGTCGCTGCTGCCGCCGCTGTGGCGGCGATTCGCGTCGCTGCTGCTGCTGCTGCCGCCGTGGCCGCCGTCGCTGCCGTCGTGGCTTCTCCTCACCATTCCACGCGATCACCCGCACCTCTTCTTCGCTCGGCATCATATGGCGCGGGCGCTTCGGCGCGACGCTCACATCCGCACGGCCGGCACCGGACGCACTTCCCCTCCGGTCCGTCGTCGCGACCCGTTCCCGGCGTGCAGGTCGACGCGCGGTGTCCGTGGGCGGAAGGCGCACTCTAAACTCCACCCTTCACGTTCGCGTGTCGGGCCGGAGGCGTCTTCTGTCGGGCCCGCGAGCGTACTGCCCCCTTCTGCCGGGGACGGAGGAAACGAAAACGCGATCCGTTACACGTGGCGATCCGGTTTCTTCTCGTCGGACGATCCGCGCGGCGCTTCGCGCGCCCTCGGCGCCCCACCGTCTCGGGCGTGCGCGGGACAGTGTTCGCGGGAGCTTCGAAACCGGTGCGGCCGCGCCGATTCCCGTGCCGGCGCGCGACGTCGTCTCGTCGCGTCGTCTTTCTCCGCGTTGCCGGGATCCAAAAGGTTCCGGTCGCGCGCGGGAGGGGCCCTGCTAGCGCGGTAGGTCGGCGAGCCTTTGGTGCCGCCCGTCACCTCGGGTCCGCGACGTGCATCGGCAACCCACCCGACCCGTCTTGAAACACGGACCGAGGAGTCCTGGCCGTTCGCGAGTCGTAGGGGCCCCGAAGAACCCCGAAGGCGCAGCGAAAGCGAGAGAGCGCGTGGGAGGGCACCGGTCCGGGAGAGGTGTCTCGGCGAAAGCGGTTTTCGGCGGGGAGCTTCTCGCTTCCTTCCGCCGCCTAGCCGTGCCCGATTCCGCCGGCGCTTGCCGTCTTCGTCCCGCCGTCCTTTCCCTCTTTTCCCTCGTCCGTTCCGAGTCGAAAATTCCCCACGATTTTCCCGTCGCCGGGAGATGACGAGGTGGCTCGGGCGCCTGTGGCGGGGGGAAAACTCACGGGGGTCTGTCGACGTTTGCGGGGTGCAGCCTCAAACTTTCCTCCCACCGCCCACCGGTGAGATCCCGCGGCTTGAACTAGTCACGATTTATGTCGTCGAGTTTAGGCGCTGCGCGCGGGCGCATCACCCCCGGGTCGGTAATTTTTTTCTCCGAGTACGACTCGGCCGACTCTGGCGTAGCGAGCGGCCAGGGACCCGAAAGATGGCGATCCACGCCCGGTCGGGATGAAGCCAGAGGAAACTCTGGTGGAAGTCCGAAGCGCCTCTGACGTGCAAATCGATCGTCGGAACCGGGTGTAGGGGCGAAAGACCAATCGAGCCGTCTAGTAGCTGGTTCCCTCCGAAGTTTCCCTCAGGATAGCTGGCGTTCGATCGTCGCAATTCCATCCGGTAAAGCGAACGATTGGAGGCCCCGGGGCCGTTCACGGCCTCGACCTACTCTCGAACTCGGAACGGGTGGAACGGGTCGACTCTCCCGAATACGGAGCCGTCCCACTTCTCTGCCGCCTGTCGTCGTCGTCGTCCTCGCGGGCGGCGGCGGCGGTGTCAGAAACGAATGCGAATGCCAAGTGGGCCACTTTTGGTAAGCAGAACTGGCGCTGTGGGATGAACCAAACGTCCGGCTAAGGTGCCTAACGCGACGCCCATGAGATCCCCGAAAGGGTGTCGGTCGATATAGACAGCAGGACGGTGGCCACGGAAGTCGGAATCCGCTAAGGAGTGTGTAACAACTCACCTGCCGAATCGACCGGCCCCGAAAATGGATGGCGCTGGAGCGACGGACCGATGCCGGACCGTCGCGGCGAGGAGCGCTTGCGCTAGAACAATGCGCGCGCCTGACCGATGCCGCGACGAGTAGGAGGGCGCCGCGGTGTGCACGGAAGCCTAGGGCGCGAGCCCGGGTGGAGCCGACCGCGGGTGCAGATCTCGGTGGTAGTAGCAAATATTCGAACGAGACCTTCGAAGACCGAAGTGGAGAAGGGTTCCGTGCCAACGGCGGTCGAGCACGGGTCAGTCGGTCCTAAGACGCAGGCGAAAGTCTTCCCGAAAGGCGCCGGATCCGTAAGTCTCGCCAACGGGTGGCGGAGGAGGAGAAGGAGCGTCGTCGTCGACGTCGTCGTTGTCTTCTTCGACGATGCTACCGACTTAACTTCACACCCGTACAGTTTTTCTCGAAAAATCTTGAA
>CAXIWW010000021.1:0-22500 GCA_964036315.1 Acanthosepion esculentum | reverse complement strand
GGCAGGCAGGCAGGTGGGCAGCAGCAGCGGCGTAGCGGGGACGCTTGGCTTGCCGCACGCCGACGACTACTTCGCGGTGAAGTGCGGAAGAAGAGTCCGACCGGACCAGCGTTGTGCGTGCGCCAAGCGCTCGGCGGCCGCAAGCGGCGGTCGACTGTTTCGAACATGGCAAAAGTGGCAGAAATCAACTTCGACATCGCGATTGCTCGCATCGATTCTCACTTGGAGATCGTCTGCAACGTTGCCGGACAAGCGCCGCGTCGGATAGTGTGAAAATGTAGAAAAAAGCAAAGCTTGTTACACGAAACGAGTTCGAAATCTAAGCTGCGAGGAGCGGCGGCGACAACGGTCGGGCGGCGGCGGCGTCAGTCAGCGCGCGCCGGGGCGGCCGGCGTCGGGCGGCAGCGGAAGCGAGCCGGCGCGAGGAGGAGACACAGGCGGGCGGCAGGGCAGGCAGGCAGGCAGGCAGGTGGGCAGCAGCAGCGGCGTAGCGGGGACGCTTGGCTTGCCGCACGCCGACGACTACTTCGCGGTGAAGTGCGGAAGAAGAGTCCGACCGGACCAGCGTTGTGCGTGCGCCAAGCGCTCGGCGGCCGCAAGCGGCGGTCGACTGTTTCGAACATGGCAAAAGTGGCAGAAATCAACTTCGACATCGCGATTGCTCGCATCGATTCTCACTTGGAGATCGTCTGCAACGTTGCCGGACAAGCGCCGCGTCGGATAGTGTGAAAATGTAGAAAAAAGCAAAGCTTGTTACACGAAACGAGTTCGAAATCTAAGCTGCGAGGAGCGGCGGCGACAACGGTCGGGCGGCGGCGGCGTCAGTCAGCGCGCGCCGGGGCGGCCGGCGTCGGGCGGCAGCGGAAGCGAGCCGGCGCGAGGAGGAGACACAGGCGGGCGGCAGGGCAGGCAGGCAGGCAGGCAGGTGGGCAGCAGCAGCGGCGTAGCGGGGACGCTTGGCTTGCCGCACGCCGTCGACTACTTCGCGGTGAAGTGCGGAAGAAGAGTCCGACCGGACCAGCGTTGTGCGTGCGCCAAGCGCTCGGCGGCCGCAAGCGGCGGTCGACTGTTTCGAACATGGCAAAAGTGGCAGAAATCAACTTCGACATCGCGATTGCTCGCATCGATTCTCACTTGGAGATCGTCTGCAACGTTGCCGGACAAGCGCCGCGTCGGATAGTGTGAAAATGTAGAAAAAAGCAAAGCTTGTTACACGAAACGAGTTCGAAATCTAAGCTGCGAGGAGCGGCGGCGACAACGGTCGGGCGGCGGCGGCGTCAGTCAGCGCGCGCCGGGGCGGCCGGCGTCGGGCGGCAGCGGAAGCGAGCCGGCGCGAGGAGGAGACACAGGCGGGCGGCAGGGCAGGCAGGCAGGCAGGCAGGTGGGCAGCAGCAGCGGCGTAGCGGGGACGCTTGGCTTGCCGCACGCCGACGACTACTTCGCGGTGAAGTGCGGAAGAAGAGTCCGACCGGACCAGCGTTGTGCGTGCGCCAAGCGCTCGGCGGCCGCAAGCGGCGGTCGACTGTTTCGAACATGGCAAAAGTGGCAGAAATCAACTTCGACATCGCGATTGCTCGCATCGATTCTCACTTGGAGATCGTCTGCAACGTTGCCGGACAAGCGCCGCGTCGGATAGTGTGAAAATGTAGAAAAAAGCAAAGCTTGTTACACGAAACGAGTTCGAAATCTAAGCTGCGAGGAGCGGCGGCGACAACGGTCGGGCGGCGGCGGCGTCAGTCAGCGCGCGCCGGGGCGGCCGGCGTCGGGCGGCAGCGGAAGCGAGCCGGCGCGAGGAGGAGACACAGGCGGGCGGCAGGGCAGGCAGGCAGGCAGGCAGGTGGGCAGCAGCAGCGGCGTAGCGGGGACGCTTGGCTTGCCGCACGCCGACGACTACTTCGCGGTGAAGTGCGGAAGAAGAGTCCGACCGGACCAGCGTTGTGCGTGCGCCAAGCGCTCGGCGGCCGCAAGCGGCGGTCGACTGTTTCGAACATGGCAAAAGTGGCAGAAATCAACTTCGACATCGCGATTGCTCGCATCGATTCTCACTTGGAGATCGTCTGCAACGTTGCCGGACAAGCGCCGCGTCGGATAGTGTGAAAATGTAGAAAAAAGCAAAGCTTGTTACACGAAACGAGTTCGAAATCTAAGCTGCGAGGAGCGGCGGCGACAACGGTCGGGCGGCGGCGGCGTCAGTCAGCGCGCGCCGGGGCGGCCGGCGTCGGGCGGCAGCGGAAGCGAGCCGGCGCGAGGAGGAGACACAGGCGGGCGGCAGGGCAGGCAGGTGGGCAGCAGCGGCGTAGCGGGGACGCTTGGCTTGCCGCACGCCGACGACTACTTCGCGGTGAAGTGCGGAAGAAGAGTCCGACCGGACCAGCGTTGTGCGTGCGCCAAGCGCTCGGCGGCCGCAAGCGGCGGTCGACTGTTTCGAACATGGCAAAAGTGGCAGAAATCAACTTCGACATCGCGATTGCTCGCATCGATTCTCACTTGGAGATCGTCTGCAACGTTGCCGGACAAGCGCCGCGTCGGATAGTGTGAAAATGTAGAAAAAAGCAAAGCTTGTTACACGAAACGAGTTCGAAATCTAAGCTGCGAGGAGCGGCGGCGACAACGGTCGGGCGGCGGCGGCGTCAGTCAGCGCGCGCCGGGGCGGCCGGCGTCGGGCGGCAGCGGAAGCGAGCCGGCGCGAGGAGGAGACACAGGCGGGCGGCAGGGCAGGCAGGCAGGCAGGTGGGCAGCAGCAGCGGCGTAGCGGGGACGCTTGGCTTGCCGCACGCCGACGACTACTTCGCGGTGAAGTGCGGAAGAAGAGTCCGACCGGACCAGCGTTGTGCGTGCGCCAAGCGCTCGGCGGCCGCAAGCGGCGGTCGACTGTTTCGAACATGGCAAAAGTGGCAGAAATCAACTTCGACATCGCGATTGCTCGCATCGATTCTCACTTGGAGATCGTCTGCAACGTTGCCGGACAAGCGCCGCGTCGGATAGTGTGAAAATGTAGAAAAAAGCAAAGCTTGTTACACGAAACGAGTTCGAAATCTAAGCTGCGAGGAGCGGCGGCGACAACGGTCGGGCGGCGGCGGCGTCAGTCAGCGCGCGCCGGGGCGGCCGGCGTCGGGCGGCAGCGGAAGCGAGCCGGCGCGAGGAGGAGACACAGGCGGGCGGCAGGGCAGGCAGGCAGGCAGGTGGGCAGCAGCAGCGGCGTAGCGGGGACGCTTGGCTTGCCGCACGCCGACGACTACTTCGCGGTGAAGTGCGGAAGAAGAGTCCGACCGGACCAGCGTTGTGCGTGCGCCAAGCGCTCGGCGGCCGCAAGCGGCGGTCGACTGTTTCGAACATGGCAAAAGTGGCAGAAATCAACTTCGACATCGCGATTGCTCGCATCGATTCTCACTTGGAGATCGTCTGCAACGTTGCCGGACAAGCGCCGCGTCGGATAGTGTGAAAATGTAGAAAAAAGCAAAGCTTGTTACACGAAACGAGTTCGAAATCTAAGCTGCGAGGAGCGGCGGCGACAACGGTCGGGCGGCGGCGGCGTCAGTCAGCGCGCGCCGGGGCGGCCGGCGTCGGGCGGCAGCGGAAGCGAGCCGGCGCGAGGAGGAGACACAGGCGGGCGGCAGGGCAGGCAGGCAGGTGGGCAGCAGCAGCGGCGTAGCGGGGACGCTTGGCTTGCCGCACGCCGACGACTACTTCGCGGTGAAGTGCGGAAGAAGAGTCCGACCGGACCAGCGTTGTGCGTGCGCCAAGCGCTCGGCGGCCGCAAGCGGCGGTCGACTGTTTCGAACATGGCAAAAGTGGCAGAAATCAACTTCGACATCGCGATTGCTCGCATCGATTCTCACTTGGAGATCGTCTGCAACGTTGCCGGACAAGCGCCGCGTCGGATAGTGTGAAAATGTAGAAAAAAGCAAAGCTTGTTACACGAAACGAGTTCGAAATCTAAGCTGCGAGGAGCGGCGGCGACAACGGTCGGGCGGCGGCGGCGTCAGTCAGCGCGCGCCGGGGCGGCCGGCGTCGGGCGGCAGCGGAAGCGAGCCGGCGCGAGGAGGAGACACAGGCGGGCGGCAGGGCAGGCAGGCAGGCAGGCAGGTGGGCAGCAGCAGCGGCGTAGCGGGGACGCTTGGCTTGCCGCACGCCGACGACTACTTCGCGGTGAAGTGCGGAAGAAGAGTCCGACCGGACCAGCGTTGTGCGTGCGCCAAGCGCTCGGCGGCCGCAAGCGGCGGTCGACTGTTTCGAACATGGCAAAAGTGGCAGAAATCAACTTCGACATCGCGATTGCTCGCATCGATTCTCACTTGGAGATCGTCTGCAACGTTGCCGGACAAGCGCCGCGTCGGATAGTGTGAAAATGTAGAAAAAAGCAAAGCTTGTTACACGAAACGAGTTCGAAATCTCAGCTGCGAGGAGCGGCGGCGACAACGGTCGGGCGGCGGCGGCGTCAGTCAGCGCGCGCCGGGGCGGCCGGCGTCGGGCGGCAGCGGAAGCGAGCCGGCGCGAGGAGGAGACACAGGCGGGCGGCAGGGCAGGCAGGCAGGCAGGCAGGCAGGTGGGCAGCAGCAGCGGCGTAGCGGGGACGCTTGGCTTGCCGCACGCCGACGACTACTTCGCGGTGAAGTGCGGAAGAAGAGTCCGACCGGACCAGCGTTGTGCGTGCGCCAAGCGCTCGGCGGCCGCAAGCGGCGGTCGACTGTTTCGAACATGGCAAAAGTGGCAGAAATCAACTTCGACATCGCGATTGCTCGCATCGATTCTCACTTGGAGATCGTCTGCAACGTTGCCGGACAAGCGCCGCGTCGGATAGTGTGAAAATGTAGAAAAAAGCAAAGCTTGTTACACGAAACGAGTTCGAAATCTAAGCTGCGAGGAGCGGCGGCGACAACGGTCGGGCGGCGGCGGCGTCAGTCAGCGCGCGCCGGGGCGGCCGGCGTCGGGCGGCAGCGGAAGCGAGCCGGCGCGAGGAGGAGACACAGGCGGGCGGCAGGGCAGGCAGGCAGGCAGGCAGGTGGGCAGCAGCAGCGGCGTAGCGGGGACGCTTGGCTTGCCGCACGCCGACGACTACTTCGCGGTGAAGTGCGGAAGAAGAGTCCGACCGGACCAGCGTTGTGCGTGCGCCAAGCGCTCGGCGGCCGCAAGCGGCGGTCGACTGTTTCGAACATGGCAAAAGTGGCAGAAATCAACTTCGACATCGCGATTGCTCGCATCGATTCTCACTTGGAGATCGTCTGCAACGTTGCCGGACAAGCGCCGCGTCGGATAGTGTGAAAATGTAGAAAAAAGCAAAGCTTGTTACACGAAACGAGTTCGAAATCTAAGCTGCGAGGAGCGGCGGCGACAACGGTCGGGCGGCGGCGGCGTCAGTCAGCGCGCGCCGGGGCGGCCGGCGTCGGGCGGCAGCGGAAGCGAGCCGGCGCGAGGAGGAGACACAGGCGGGCGGCAGGGCAGGCAGGCAGGCAGGCAGGTGGGCAGCAGCAGCGGCGTAGCGGGGACGCTTGGCTTGCCGCACGCCGACGACTACTTCGCGGTGAAGTGCGGAAGAAGAGTCCGACCGGACCAGCGTTGTGCGTGCGCCAAGCGCTCGGCGGCCGCAAGCGGCGGTCGACTGTTTCGAACATGGCAAAAGTGGCAGAAATCAACTTCGACATCGCGATTGCTCGCATCGATTCTCACTTGGAGATCGTCTGCAACGTTGCCGGACAAGCGCCGCGTCGGATAGTGTGAAAATGTAGAAAAAAGCAAAGCTTGTTACACGAAACGAGTTCGAAATCTAAGCTGCGAGGAGCGGCGGCGACAACGGTCGGGCGGCGGCGGCGTCAGTCAGCGCGCGCCGGGGCGGCCGGCGTCGGGCGGCAGCGGAAGCGAGCCGGCGCGAGGAGGAGACACAGGCGGGCGGCAGGGCAGGCAGGCAGGCAGGCAGGTGGGCAGCAGCAGCGGCGTAGCGGGGACGCTTGGCTTGCCGCACGCCGACGACTACTTCGCGGTGAAGTGCGGAAGAAGAGTCCGACCGGACCAGCGTTGTGCGTGCGCCAAGCGCTCGGCGGCCGCAAGCGGCGGTCGACTGTTTCGAACATGGCAAAAGTGGCAGAAATCAACTTCGACATCGCGATTGCTCGCATCGATTCTCACTTGGAGATCGTCTGCAACGTTGCCGGACAAGCGCCGCGTCGGATAGTGTGAAAATGTAGAAAAAAGCAAAGCTTGTTACACGAAACGAGTTCGAAATCTCAGCTGCGAGGAGCGGCGGCGACAACGGTCGGGCGGCGGCGGCGTCAGTCAGCGCGCGCCGGGGCGGCCGGCGTCGGGCGGCAGCGGAAGCGAGCCGGCGCGAGGAGGAGACACAGGCGGGCGGCAGGGCAGGCAGGCAGGCAGGCAGGCAGGTGGGCAGCAGCAGCGGCGTAGCGGGGACGCTTGGCTTGCCGCACGCCGACGACTACTTCGCGGTGAAGTGCGGAAGAAGAGTCCGACCGGACCAGCGTTGTGCGTGCGCCAAGCGCTCGGCGGCCGCAAGCGGCGGTCGACTGTTTCGAACATGGCAAAAGTGGCAGAAATCAACTTCGACATCGCGATTGCTCGCATCGATTCTCACTTGGAGATCGTCTGCAACGTTGCCGGACAAGCGCCGCGTCGGATAGTGTGAAAATGTAGAAAAAAGCAAAGCTTGTTACACGAAACGAGTTCGAAATCTAAGCTGCGAGGAGCGGCGGCGACAACGGTCGGGCGGCGGCGGCGTCAGTCAGCGCGCGCCGGGGCGGCCGGCGTCGGGCGGCAGCGGAAGCGAGCCGGCGCGAGGAGGAGACACAGGCGGGCGGCAGGGCAGGCAGGCAGGCAGGCAGGTGGGCAGCAGCAGCGGCGTAGCGGGGACGCTTGGCTTGCCGCACGCCGACGACTACTTCGCGGTGAAGTGCGGAAGAAGAGTCCGACCGGACCAGCGTTGTGCGTGCGCCAAGCGCTCGGCGGCCGCAAGCGGCGGTCGACTGTTTCGAACATGGCAAAAGTGGCAGAAATCAACTTCGACATCGCGATTGCTCGCATCGATTCTCACTTGGAGATCGTCTGCAACGTTGCCGGACAAGCGCCGCGTCGGATAGTGTGAAAATGTAGAAAAAAGCAAAGCTTGTTACACGAAACGAGTTCGAAATCTAAGCTGCGAGGAGCGGCGGCGACAACGGTCGGGCGGCGGCGGCGTCAGTCAGCGCGCGCCGGGGCGGCCGGCGTCGGGCGGCAGCGGAAGCGAGCCGGCGCGAGGAGGAGACACAGGCGGGCGGCAGGGCAGGCAGGCAGGCAGGCAGGTGGGCAGCAGCAGCGGCGTAGCGGGGACGCTTGGCTTGCCGCACGCCGACGACTACTTCGCGGTGAAGTGCGGAAGAAGAGTCCGACCGGACCAGCGTTGTGCGTGCGCCAAGCGCTCGGCGGCCGCAAGCGGCGGTCGACTGTTTCGAACATGGCAAAAGTGGCAGAAATCAACTTCGACATCGCGATTGCTCGCATCGATTCTCACTTGGAGATCGTCTGCAACGTTGCCGGACAAGCGCCGCGTCGGATAGTGTGAAAATGTAGAAAAAAGCAAAGCTTGTTACACGAAACGAGTTCGAAATCTAAGCTGCGAGGAGCGGCGGCGACAACGGTCGGGCGGCGGCGGCGTCAGTCAGCGCGCGCCGGGGCGGCCGGCGTCGGGCGGCAGCGGAAGCGAGCCGGCGCGAGGAGGAGACACAGGCGGGCGGCAGGGCAGGCAGGCAGGCAGGCAGGTGGGCAGCAGCAGCGGCGTAGCGGGGACGCTTGGCTTGCCGCACGCCGACGACTACTTCGCGGTGAAGTGCGGAAGAAGAGTCCGACCGGACCAGCGTTGTGCGTGCGCCAAGCGCTCGGCGGCCGCAAGCGGCGGTCGACTGTTTCGAACATGGCAAAAGTGGCAGAAATCAACTTCGACATCGCGATTGCTCGCATCGATTCTCACTTGGAGATCGTCTGCAACGTTGCCGGACAAGCGCCGCGTCGGATAGTGTGAAAATGTAGAAAAAAGCAAAGCTTGTTACACGAAACGAGTTCGAAATCTAAGCTGCGAGGAGCGGCGGCGACAACGGTCGGGCGGCGGCGGCGTCAGTCAGCGCGCGCCGGGGCGGCCGGCGTCGGGCGGCAGCGGAAGCGAGCCGGCGCGAGGAGGAGACACAGGCGGGCGGCAGGGCAGGCAGGCAGGCAGGCAGGTGGGCAGCAGCAGCGGCGTAGCGGGGACGCTTGGCTTGCCGCACGCCGACGACTACTTCGCGGTGAAGTGCGGAAGAAGAGTCCGACCGGACCAGCGTTGTGCGTGCGCCAAGCGCTCGGCGGCCGCAAGCGGCGGTCGACTGTTTCGAACATGGCAAAGCAGAAATCAACTTCGACATCGCGATTGCTCGCATCGATTCTCACTTGGAGATCGTCTGCAACGTTGCCGGACAAGCGCCGCGTCGGATAGTGTGAAAATGTAGAAAAAAGCAAAGCTTGTTACACGAAACGAGTTCGAAATCTAAGCTGCGAGGAGCGGCGGCGACAACGGTCGGGCGGCGGCGGCGTCAGTCAGCGCGCGCCGGGGCGGCCGGCGTCGGGCGGCAGCGGAAGCGAGCCGGCGCGAGGAGGAGACACAGGCGGGCGGCAGGGCAGGCAGGCAGGCAGGCAGGTGGGCAGCAGCAGCGGCGTAGCGGGGACGCTTGGCTTGCCGCACGCCGACGACTACTTCGCGGTGAAGTGCGGAAGAAGAGTCCGACCGGACCAGCGTTGTGCGTGCGCCAAGCGCTCGGCGGCCGCAAGCGGCGGTCGACTGTTTCGAACATGGCAAAAGTGGCAGAAATCAACTTCGACATCGCGATTGCTCGCATCGATTCTCACTTGGAGATCGTCTGCAACGTTGCCGGACAAGCGCCGCGTCGGATAGTGTGAAAATGTAGAAAAAAGCAAAGCTTGTTACACGAAACGAGTTCGAAATCTAAGCTGCGAGGAGCGGCGGCGACAACGGTCGGGCGGCGGCGGCGTCAGTCAGCGCGCGCCGGGGCGGCCGGCGTCGGGCGGCAGCGGAAGCGAGCCGGCGCGAGGAGGAGACACAGGCGGGCGGCAGGGCAGGCAGGCAGGCAGGCAGGTGGGCAGCAGCAGCGGCGTAGCGGGGACGCTTGGCTTGCCGCACGCCGACGACTACTTCGCGGTGAAGTGCGGAAGAAGAGTCCGACCGGACCAGCGTTGTGCGTGCGCCAAGCGCTCGGCGGCCGCAAGCGGCGGTCGACTGTTTCGAACATGGCAAAAGTGGCAGAAATCAACTTCGACATCGCGATTGCTCGCATCGATTCTCACTTGGAGATCGTCTGCAACGTTGCCGGACAAGCGCCGCGTCGGATAGTGTGAAAATGTAGAAAAAAGCAAAGCTTGTTACACGAAACGAGTTCGAAATCTAAGCTGCGAGGAGCGGCGGCGACAACGGTCGGGCGGCGGCGGCGTCAGTCAGCGCGCGCCGGGGCGGCCGGCGTCGGGCGGCAGCGGAAGCGAGCCGGCGCGAGGAGGAGACACAGGCGGGCGGCAGGGCAGGCAGGCAGGCAGGCAGGCAGGTGGGCAGCAGCAGCGGCGTAGCGGGGACGCTTGGCTTGCCGCACGCCGACGACTACTTCGCGGTGAAGTGCGGAAGAAGAGTCCGACCGGACCAGCGTTGTGCGTGCGCCAAGCGCTCGGCGGCCGCAAGCGGCGGTCGACTGTTTCGAACATGGCAAAAGTGGCAGAAATCAACTTCGACATCGCGATTGCTCGCATCGATTCTCACTTGGAGATCGTCTGCAACGTTGCCGGACAAGCGCCGCGTCGGATAGTGTGAAAATGTAGAAAAAAGCAAAGCTTGTTACACGAAACGAGTTCGAAATCTAAGCTGCGAGGAGCGGCGGCGACAACGGTCGGGCGGCGGCGGCGTCAGTCAGCGCGCGCCGGGGCGGCCGGCGTCGGGCGGCAGCGGAAGCGAGCCGGCGCGAGGAGGAGACACAGGCGGGCGGCAGGGCAGGCAGGCAGGCAGGCAGGTGGGCAGCAGCAGCGGCGTAGCGGGGACGCTTGGCTTGCCGCACGCCGACGACTACTTCGCGGTGAAGTGCGGAAGAAGAGTCCGACCGGACCAGCGTTGTGCGTGCGCCAAGCGCTCGGCGGCCGCAAGCGGCGGTCGACTGTTTCGAACATGGCAAAAGTGGCAGAAATCAACTTCGACATCGCGATTGCTCGCATCGATTCTCACTTGGAGATCGTCTGCAACGTTGCCGGACAAGCGCCGCGTCGGATAGTGTGAAAATGTAGAAAAAAGCAAAGCTTGTTACACGAAACGAGTTCGAAATCTAAGCTGCGAGGAGCGGCGGCGACAACGGTCGGGCGGCGGCGGCGTCAGTCAGCGCGCGCCGGGGCGGCCGGCGTCGGGCGGCAGCGGAAGCGAGCCGGCGCGAGGAGGAGACACAGGCGGGCGGCAGGGCAGGCAGGCAGGCAGGCAGGTGGGCAGCAGCAGCGGCGTAGCGGGGACGCTTGGCTTGCCGCACGCCGACGACTACTTCGCGGTGAAGTGCGGAAGAAGAGTCCGACCGGACCAGCGTTGTGCGTGCGCCAAGCGCTCGGCGGCCGCAAGCGGCGGTCGACTGTTTCGAACATGGCAAAAGTGGCAGAAATCAACTTCGACATCGCGATTGCTCGCATCGATTCTCACTTGGAGATCGTCTGCAACGTTGCCGGACAAGCGCCGCGTCGGATAGTGTGAAAATGTAGAAAAAAGCAAAGCTTGTTACACGAAACGAGTTCGAAATCTAAGCTGCGAGGAGCGGCGGCGACAACGGTCGGGCGGCGGCGGCGTCAGTCAGCGCGCGCCGGGGCGGCCGGCGTCGGGCGGCAGCGGAAGCGAGCCGGCGCGAGGAGGAGACACAGGCGGGCGGCAGGGCAGGCAGGCAGGCAGGCAGGTGGGCAGCAGCAGCGGCGTAGCGGGGACGCTTGGCTTGCCGCACGCCGACGACTACTTCGCGGTGAAGTGCGGAAGAAGAGTCCGACCGGACCAGCGTTGTGCGTGCGCCAAGCGCTCGGCGGCCGCAAGCGGCGGTCGACTGTTTCGAACATGGCAAAAGTGGCAGAAATCAACTTCGACATCGCGATTGCTCGCATCGATTCTCACTTGGAGATCGTCTGCAACGTTGCCGGACAAGCGCCGCGTCGGATAGTGTGAAAATGTAGAAAAAAGCAAAGCTTGTTACACGAAACGAGTTCGAAATCTAAGCTGCGAGGAGCGGCGGCGACGAACGACGACAGTCGGGCGTCAGCGCGCGCCGGCTGGCCGGCAGCGGAAGCGAGCCGGCGCGGTCGGAGGCGGCTGCGAGGACAGCGACCGAGGTCGTGCCGCCGCCACCGGCAGCGGGCGTGTTACGGACGCTGAGGCGCCGGTCTGCAATGCGACCGACCGAAGTCGGGTCATTGGCGGGAGTAACTCTGGTGAACTTATTGTTGGCAGATGCCTCGTCATCTCGCCAGTACGTGAGTAACGCGGCGGAATGCGGAAATTGTAATGCTTCTCGCACGTCATGGATTCGCGGTTTCACGGCCGGCAGTAGGCGTTACGGGCACGCTGCCGCATGCCGATTTCGTGGCAAAGTTTTGAAAAACGGCGGACCAGCGTTGTGCGTGCGCGACGCGCTCGGCGGCTGTAAGCGTTGGTCGAAATTTGAAAAAGTGCCGATTTTGAAATTTATGGAAAAAATTAAAAAAATAAAATTCGATTTTGCAATTACTCATATTTATCCTTGCTTTTGTATCGTTTGCAACGTTCCTGAACAAAAATTGCATGTAACAGTATGCAAATTTAGAAAAAAGCAAAGGTTGTTACACGAAATGAGTTCAAAGCATAAGTTGGTAGGAAGTGCGAGCTTGTTCGGTTGGCGTCGCGGAAGAGCACTTTTACGCGTATCGCTGGACTTCTTCTTGGGCCGTCGTCTGTTAGTCTTCGTGCGTGTTTCAGTTGCTTTTTCTCGCTTTCACTGGTCGTTCAGCTTATATCTTCTTTACCATCGCGTGCGCCCGTAACTTGAATGCTGTCTTCGCCGTTTACGTTGTCGCCGTCGCCGTCATCGTCGACTTCGCCTGAGCCGGCATTCCTTCGGAGGAGAGAGAGCTTATCCGCACAATTCTCCCTGGACGCCGCCTTTTCTCTATGGGAACCGTTGTTCGGACGCCGCTCGGCTCGCTTCTTTCGTTTTCTGCTCGGACGTTCGTGCTTGTTCGGTTGGCGTAGCTGAGAGGCAATTTTACGCGTATCGCTGGACCGCTCGTCTTCGTGCGTGTTTCATTTGCTTTTTCTCGCTTTCGCTGATCGTTCACGTTCCTCTTGAACGTAAATGCCGTCTTCGCCGTCTGCGCCGTCGCCGTCATGGTCGCCGTCGTCTTCGCCTGGGCCGGCATTCCTTCGGAGGAGAAAGCGTGTCCGCACAACACTCCCTGGACGCCGCCTCCTCCTCTCTACGGGAACCGTTGTTCGGACACTCTCCTCCCGGACCAACCACTTGGCTCGCTCCTTCGCCTCATCTGCCTGTTTTAGATCTAACCCTTTATCGCTCGCCGTATGTCGTGGAGGGCCATCGTTTTTTGGCAGGCAGATGTGAGGGTCCAGTGCTGCCAAATCGCTCGTCGTCGTCGTCAGTTTGTTTCTTCGCGTACCGCATTCCCCACCGAAGAAGCTGTCGACGCGCTGCATCAACTACTTCCCTAGTCCGGTTGATGGCACCAAGGTCGGATATTGTTTCCGTGAACGCGTTCGCATGGTCATCAGCGTTAGCGGCCGCCGTCTTTGACGACACCTTCGTTGCTGCTGCTGCTCTAACATCGTTGCCGCCGCCGCCGCCGCGCACTCCTGACGTACCGTTGGCGCGTTTGTCTTATCGGTCGGCCGCCGCCTCAGTGTGATTCGCTTATCGCCGGCTAAGTCGAACCACTCGCCACCGTCGCCGTTGACATTGCCTTTCGCCGCCGACGCCGCCGCCTCCTTTCGTCAGCCAGTTGCCGATGTTGCAGCTCTTCCCCGTCGGTGTCGTCCGTTGCTTTCGTTCGGTCCCGTGCTCGTCGCCAAATTGTCGTTTGCCGTCCGAAAATCCCGTCGTGCATGTTTCACAGTCCGGAGGTCATCTCGGTCGAGGGAGACATGTCGTGGAGTAATCCTCCTCGCGTCCCTTCCAAGCGCTCGCTTCAGTGATCGATACTTGTGTCGAAAGTCCTTGCGACTCGATGCTCGAATCGGACTCGTTCGTCTTGTAAATGCGATCAGGAATGAGGAGAGTTCGAACGCGCTGCCGCGCTCGTGCGTCATTTCCATCGTTTGCCAGCTTGTCGTATCGTCGGTCTCCAATTGCCGAGTGCTGCTGCTGCTGCTGCTGCTGCTGCTGCTGCTGCTGCTGCTGCTGCTGCTGCTGCTGCTGCTGTTCTACCGACGCGTCTTGGCCGCCTTTCTTACGCGTCTGGGAAGAACAGTTTGACGGACCGCGTACGCGTCGCGAACCTTCTAACCGCGATGCCGCCGCCTACGCCGCCTACGCTGCCGCCGCCCCGCAGCTCCGTCAGTCGCCGCCGTCTTAGCGCAGTCGAACGTTCTGTGGGCCGAAATAGCCGTCCGCCTTCCTACCTTTAACCGGCTGCCGTCTTCCAGCAGTTACCCGCGTGTGCCGACATCATCCCGCGTCGGCGACTGGAGCAGCCACCACATGCTACCGTTCGTCGTCGTCGTGAGTCACGCGTCCACTGCTCGTCGGTTAAATGGCGGTCGCTTCCCGGAACTTTCGATAGCTAGCACGCTCGCGTAGACTGGTGCTGGTGTACGATAGTCGCGCGACGCCCAGTCGACTCGTCTCTCCTTCGGTCACCCGACTTCGCGTCTCTCGCGCCAGCGCCGCGTGTTGACGACGCGAAAGCGTGGAAGTGCCGTAAACAAAGTGTTCGTCGTTTAGCGATTAAGCCGGGAGCCCCGCCGCCGCCGCCGCCGTCGCCGCCGCCGCCGCCGTCGCATGGAACGATGTCGCGTCCGTTTTGCGCTCATCGATCCTGCCGAAAATGCGTCGCCGTCGTCGTCGTCGTCGTTGTCGTCGGCGGCTTGCGCTTCCCGCGCGGCCGCGTTCGTCGTCACACGAACGCGCGCACGAAATCCCCCAGAACAAAAAAACGATACCTGGTTGATCCTGCCAGTAGTCATATGCTTGTCTCAAAGCTTAAGCCATGCAAGTGTAAGTTCACGCCACGCATTAGAACGGGCGAAACCGCGAATGGCTCAGGAACCGGACCTAATCCTCGGGACCGTAATCCTCCTCGGAGGCGATGGATAACTGTGGCAATTCTAGAGCTAATACATGTGACACATGCCGCGATCGGTCGGCGCGTTGCCGTCGCCTGCGCGCCGTCACGCGCGTGGGCACCCGCGTCGTCCGTTACGGGTCGCGGCGCTACATATTAGACTGAGACCGATGCGCGTCATTCCGTCCTCTCGTCGCGGTCGCCGTCGTGCGGTCGTCTTCCGCCCTCCGGGTGTTGGCGGTCTGCGGCGGCGTTCTTGTGGCGGGGCTAAAGGGCGGCGCGCTCCGCTTTGGTGACTCTGGATAACTCACTGGTCGATCGCACTGGCTTTCACGCCTGGCGACGGGTCTCTCGAGGGTCCGCCCTATCAACTGTCGACGGTCGGTTAAGTGCCTACCGTGGTTACTACGGGTAACGGGGAATCGGGGTTCGATTCCGGAGAGGGAGCATGCGAAACGGCTACCACATCCAAGGAAGGCAGCAGGCGCGCAAATTACCCACTCCCGGCACGGGGAGGTAGTGACGAAAAATAACGACGCGGGACTCTGTCGAGGCCCCGCGATCGGAATGAGTACACTTCAAATCCGTTAACGAGGACCAACCGGAGGGCAAGTCTGGTGCCAGCAGCCGCGGTAATTCCAGCTCCGGTAGCGTATATTAAAGTTGTTGCGGTTAAAAAGCTCGTAGTCCGAACTCGGGTTCGTGGTCGCGTTCGCGGCCCCGGGGCGGCGGCGCCATCGTCCGTCGTTGACTTTGGTCGTCCGTGCGCATTCCCGGCCCTTTCCGCCGGTGTCAACCGCTTGTACATCCGCCACGCGGTCCTGCCGGCGAAGTTACGCGGGGGAGTAGTGGGTGTTTTTTCCGACGGGTTTGCCGCGGAGGTGCGGGGGGTCCCGCGAGCGTCGCCGTCGTCGGCGGCGCCGGGTTTCCGTTCCGTCTGGCGCGCGCGGTCAAAAGGCGGTGCGATTCGCGCGGCGTCTCTTCCCTGTCGGCGGCGGCCAGCGGCGTTTGCTCGTCGTCTGCGTCGCCGTCGTCGCCTAAAAGGGCGGTTGCGTCGCGTCGTTCCGTCTCGCGTTCAACGTCACGGGGGAGCGTTCTTCCCTGCCGCTGGTACGCGCGGTGGCCTCCTCTTCCCTCACCGTCCTCCAATCTGCCCTCGGTTGCCCTGCTATACCTACCTCCGCGTCTATCTTCGCGTCTGTTCTGCGCGCGTGCGCGGTCGGCGGTTTCTCCTCCAAGGGTGCTCTTGACCGAGTGTCCGCGGCGGCCGGTACGTTCACTTTGAAAAAATTAGAGTGCTCAGAGCGGGCTGTTCAAGCTTGCATACGATAAGCATGGAATGATGGAAGAGGGCCTCGTCTACGTCTGTCGGTCTCCGTCTACGGCGAGGCAATGATCGAAGGGAGCGGTCGGGGCCACTCGTATTGCGACGTTAGAGGTGAAATTCTTGGATCGTCGCAAGACGAACTGCAGCGATGGCGTGTGGCAAGCACGTTTTCCTCGATCAAGAGCGAAAGTCGGAGGTTCGAAGACGATCAGATACCGTCGTAGTTCCGACCGTAAACGATGCCGACCGGCGATCCGCCGGCGTTCGCTTCCATGACCCGGCGGGTAGCCTGCGGGAAACCAGAGTTCGGTTCCGGGGGGAGTATGGTTGCAAAGCTGAAACTTAAAGGAATTGACGGAAGGGCACCACCAGGAGTGGAGCCTGCGGCTTAATTTGACTCAACACGGGAAAACTCACCCGGTCCGGACACCGGTAGGATTGACAGATCGATAGCTCTTTCTCGATTCGGTGGGTGGTGGTGCATGGCCGTTCTTAGTTGGTGGAGCGATCCGTCTGGTTGATTCCGATAACGAACGAGACTCCGGCCTGCTAACTAGTGCGCCGATGTGTGTGTTTATTCAACGGCGGGCTCGGCGTTCATCGCAGCGCCCGGGTCCGGGTCGGTTTTCTCACGCACTTCTTAGAGGGACGGGTGGCAGAAAGCCACACGAGGCGGAGCGATAACAGGTCTGTGATGCCCTTAGATGTCCGGGGCCGCACGCGCGCTACACTGGAGGTATCAGCGGGGACTTCGCCCCGGCCCGAGAGGGTCGGGAAACCTCTTAACCACCTCCCGTGATAGGGATCGGGGCCTGTAACCAACCCCGTGAACGAGGAATTCCCGGTAGGCGCGGGTCAACAGCCCGCGTCGATCACGTCCCTGCCCTTTGTACACACCGCCCGTCGCTACTACCGATCGAACGGTCCGGTGAGGTCCTCGGATCTGGCCGACGACGCCGCCGGGCAGCGTGCACGTGGCGCAGCGGCGGCGGTCTCCGCTGCCGTTTCACGCGCGTGCCGTACTCGCCTCGGCGTTCGATGCCTGGAGAAGACGACCGAACCCGATCGTTTAGAGGAAGTAAAAGTCGTAACAAGGTTTCCGTAGGTGAACCTGCGGAAGGATCATTATCGGTGAAAAACGCTCGCTGTTTTGACCGTTTCCTTTGTTCGAAATGCCGTCGAGTTACCGTCTCTCGCTGCTGCTGCTGCTGCCACCGCCGTCTATCGGCGGCGGCGGCGGCGGCGGGAATGACGTCTCGACGGTCGGGACATGAAGCGAAAACTGGTCGGTCGCGGGTAGCGCGTTTTGTCGTCGTCGGCGAGTTGGTAGCAACTAACAGAGAGGCCGCGCCACCGTCGCATGGACGGCCCCCCCCGCCGATGTTGTCACCACTGCCGCCTCTCTCGCCCGGCGCAAATCGACTGCTACCCGCGCGAGACGGTCGCCGTCACATCATCCGTCTCCCGCCTTACTCACGTCCGGCCATATCGTTTTTGCACCGCCGTTACGTCCCAGATCGGGAGGTCGAGTGTCGGTTATACGTGCCACGCCATGATCGCGAGATGGATGACGCCGCCGGCCGCCGTCACGCCTCCTTCTCCGTCTCCCGCCGTTTCTGGTCTACGCCGTACGGTCCACGCCGCCGATGTCCCTGACAATTGTGGTGGTTGTCGGGGTGCCTGTCTGCTGTGGACGTCGGCCGCCGCTGCCGTGGTGGCACGTCGCTACGCCTTACGGTCCACGCCGCCGATGTCCCCGACGAAATTGTGGTGTTTGTCGGGGTGCCTGTCTGCTGTGGACGTCGGCCGCCGCTGCGCCCGTTCTCGACCTCCTCCTCCTCCTCGCACACTATTTTTTTTTTTTAAAACCAGTCTCGAAAATAAACCGAAAAACTAAACTGAAAAACCCTGGACGGGGGATCACTCGGCTCGTCCGTCGATGAAGAGCGCGGCCAGCCGCGAGAACTGATGCGAATTGCAGGACTCAGTGAACATCGACACCTCGAACGCACATTGCGGCCTCGAGATCCCTTGTCTCGGGGCCCCGTCCGGTCGAGAGGCGGAAAATGGCATGTCTTCTCACTCGTTAGTCGAGAGGCATCTCACCGTCCCCCGCGTCATTATTCTCGAATTCGGGAATCAATTGCCTTTCTAACGCGGAGGAAACCGGGACGTCGCAGGATGGAAGTCGCTAGACTCTCACCTTCGTCTCCCGCTTGCAGACCGCGGGGTCGCTTCCGTTACGACCGCGAGCAGTCATTGATTGCAAGACGACCACGGCCGCGCGCGCGTGCGCAAACAGCGGCGGCAACGTCGTTTCGCTCTCGGAGGTCGAAATACAAACCTTGGGCGTCTCGATTGCCAGTCTCTGCCGCCGCCGCCTGCCTTGCCACTGCCGTCACAGTGCGCGCGCGGTCTACGTCGTTTTGTCTAAATACGCACACACACAAAACCGCCGCCCTCGGCTCGGACGAGACGACCCGCTGAACTTAAGCATATCGCTAAGCGGAGGAAAAGAAACCAACCGGGATTCCCTTAGTAACGGCGAGTGAACCGGGAGAAGCCCAACGCCGAATCCCGTCGCCAGTAAACGGCTTCGGGACGTGTGGCGCATGGGTCGAAGGCAGCCGCTCGTTTTCGTCTCGCGTAGTTCGGAGTTCCCTCGATCGGGGCCGCCCGCGGCGGGTGCCAGGCCCATTCGGTGCGGACGACGCGCGACGGCCTTCGATCCGAGAGTCGGGTTGCTTGGGAACGCAGCCCAAATCGGGTGGTAAGCTCCATCCAAGGCTAAATACCGGGACGAGTCCGATAGTCGACAAGTACCGTGAGGGAAAGTTGAAAAGAACTTTGGAGAGAGAGTTCAAGAGAACGTGAAACCGCCCAGGGGTAAACGGGTGGGACCGCTCACCGCGATCGCGGGGGGACTCAGTCCGGTGCTGCCGAACGTGGCCCAAACTCGATTTGGTTGTTGTCCGGGTATTACTACTCGGGCGGCGGCGCCCATCACAGGCCGGCGCGGACGTCGTTTCGGAGGTCACCGGCGGGGGCTACGTTTCGGTTGGTGGTTTCCGCCTCCTTCCGCTCGTGTCCCCGTCGCCCTCCGGATTCTGCTTTTGCGCTCGCGTCGCCGACGAGAGAGACGGGCCGCGGGGAACGAGGAGAGCGCGGCGGTCGCCGCTGTCGCTGCTGCCGCCGCTGTGGCGGCGATTCGCGTCGCTGCTGCTGCTGCTGCCGCCGTGGCCGCCGTCGCTGCCGTCGTGGCTTCTCCTCACCATTCCACGCGATCACCCGCACCTCTTCTTCGCTCGGCATCATATGGCGCGGGCGCTTCGGCGCGACGCTCACATCCGCACGGCCGGCACCGGACGCACTTCCCCTCCGGTCCGTCGTCGCGACCCGTTCCCGGCGTGCAGGTCGACGCGCGGTGTCCGTGGGCGGAAGGCGCACTCTAAACTCCACCCTTCACGTTCGCGTGTCGGGCCGGAGGCGTCTTCTGTCGGGCCCGCGAGCGTACTGCCCCCTTCTGCCGGGGACGGAGGAAACGAAAACGCGATCCGTTACACGTGGCGATCCGGTTTCTTCTCGTCGGACGATCCGCGCGGCGCTTCGCGCGCCCTCGGCGCCCCACCGTCTCGGGCGTGCGCGGGACAGTGTTCGCGGGAGCTTCGAAACCGGTGCGGCCGCGCCGATTCCCGTGCCGGCGCGCGACGTCGTCTCGTCGCGTCGTCTTTCTCCGCGTTGCCGGGATCCAAAAGGTTCCGGTCGCGCGCGGGAGGGGCCCTGCTAGCGCGGTAGGTCGGCGAGCCTTTGGTGCCGCCCGTCACCTCGGGTCCGCGACGTGCATCGGCAACCCACCCGACCCGTCTTGAAACACGGACCGAGGAGTCCTGGCCGTTCGCGAGTCGTAGGGGCCCCGAAGAACCCCGAAGGCGCAGCGAAAGCGAGAGAGCGCGTGGGAGGGCACCGGTCCGGGAGAGGTGTCTCGGCGAAAGCGGTTTTCGGCGGGGAGCTTCTCGCTTCCTTCCGCCGCCTAGCCGTGCCCGATTCCGCCGGCGCTTGCCGTCTTCGTCCCGCCGTCCTTTCCCTCTTTTCCCTCGTCCGTTCCGAGTCGAAAATTCCCCACGATTTTCCCGTCGCCGGGAGATGACGAGGTGGCTCGGGCGCCTGTGGCGGGGGGAAAACTCACGGGGGTCTGTCGACGTTTGCGGGGTGCAGCCTCAAACTTTCCTCCCACCGCCCACCGGTGAGATCCCGCGGCTTGAACTAGTCACGATTTATGTCGTCGAGTTTAGGCGCTGCGCGCGGGCGCATCACCCCCGGGTCGGTAATTTTTTTCTCCGAGTACGACTCGGCCGACTCTGGCGTAGCGAGCGGCCAGGGACCCGAAAGATGGCGATCCACGCCCGGTCGGGATGAAGCCAGAGGAAACTCTGGTGGAAGTCCGAAGCGCCTCTGACGTGCAAATCGATCGTCGGAACCGGGTGTAGGGGCGAAAGACCAATCGAGCCGTCTAGTAGCTGGTTCCCTCCGAAGTTTCCCTCAGGATAGCTGGCGTTCGATCGTCGCAATTCCATCCGGTAAAGCGAACGATTGGAGGCCCCGGGGCCGTTCACGGCCTCGACCTACTCTCGAACTCGGAACGGGTGGAACGGGTCGACTCTCCCGAATACGGAGCCGTCCCACTTCTCTGCCGCCTGTCGTCGTCGTCGTCCTCGCGGGCGGCGGCGGCGGTGTCAGAAACGAATGCGAATGCCAAGTGGGCCACTTTTGGTAAGCAGAACTGGCGCTGTGGGATGAACCAAACGTCCGGCTAAGGTGCCTAACGCGACGCCCATGAGATCCCCGAAAGGGTGTCGGTCGATATAGACAGCAGGACGGTGGCCACGGAAGTCGGAATCCGCTAAGGAGTGTGTAACAACTCACCTGCCGAATCGACCGGCCCCGAAAATGGATGGCGCTGGAGCGACGGACCGATGCCGGACCGTCGCGGCGAGGAGCGCTTGCGCTAGAACAATGCGCGCGCCTGACCGATGCCGCGACGAGTAGGAGGGCGCCGCGGTGTGCACGGAAGCCTAGGGCGCGAGCCCGGGTGGAGCCGACCGCGGGTGCAGATCTCGGTGGTAGTAGCAAATATTCGAACGAGACCTTCGAAGACCGAAGTGGAGAAGGGTTCCGTGCCAACGGCGGTCGAGCACGGGTCAGTCGGTCCTAAGACGCAGGCGAAAGTCTTCCCGAAAGGCGCCGGATCCGTAAGTCTCGCCAACGGGTGGCGGAGGAGGAGAAGGAGCGTCGTCGTCGACGTCGTCGTTGTCTTCTTCGACGATGCTACCGACTTAACTTCACACCCGTACAGTTTTTCTCGAAAAATCTTGAACGCGTTGAAAGACGAGCGGCCGGCCTTCCGTCGAAAGGGAATCGGGTTAATATTCCCGAACCCGGACTCGGAGAGTGCCCGGGGGTGGTGGCGGCGCTGCTGGCAGCAATGTCGGTGGCGTCTCGTCGCTTCTCGGGCGAAACCGCGGTGACGCAAGCGAGCCCGGAGACGTCGCCGAGAGCCCCGGGAAGAGTTCTCTCTTCTTCGTAAAGGACCGTGTCCGTGGAATCGGCTCGTCCGGAGATACGGAAAAGGTACCTGTAGAGCGCCGCGGCTCGGGCGGCGTCCGGTGCGCTTTCGGCGGCCCTGGAAAATCCGGGTCCGGTTTTCGCAGCTCTCGAGTCGGTCCGTACCCACCATCCGCAGCAGGTCTCCAAGGTGTACAGCCTCTCGTCGATGGCATCAATGTAGGTAAGGGAAGTCGGCAAAATGGATCCGTACCTTCGGAAGAAGGATTGGCTCCGAGGACCGGGTCGGTCGGGCCGTGCCCGCGCGAAGCGAGGAACCGGTACGGGGCTGTAGCGTTCGCTCCGTTCGCGCTTTGCGGCGCGGGTTCAAGGTGTCGTAGCGGTCCGTCGGCGTTGCGGCGTCGTGCGCGCGTTCGGGTCGGGTCGCAGGGGTCGGGGTCGGCGGTGTTCGGCGGTACGCGGACGGCGGCGTTTTTCGGGTCGGGGGGACGGGCGTGCGTGTTCGTGCAACGGGCGGCGGTGGCTCTTCGCGGGGTCGTCGTCGTCTGTGCGTGCGACGCGTCGTTCACGAACTCCGAGTCAACCCGTTTTTCGCGGCCTGATGCTCGTCGTCCTTCTGCTCCCCTTTCTCTGTCCGGTCCTTATCGCCGCGCGCGTCGTGTGCGCTACGGGTCTCCGCTCGCGGCGCCACCCCGTCGCTACCGGCGCGTCGGTCGGCGAGCAAAACGGCTCCTCGCCCGGGTCTTCGTGGAGCGCCACGGCTTCCAGCCCCTCTTCGGGTAAGCGGCGCGTGTAGGCCTCAACCTGCGTTCGCGCGCAGGCGGCTCGCACGCGCGCCCGTCCCGCCCGTTGCTCAGCGTCTTTCTCGGCGTGGGGGCGTTCGTCCGGCAGCGAACGGTCGACTCGGAACTGGTACGGACCGGGGGAATCCGACTGTCTAATTAAAACAAAGCATCGTGTGGCCGGTCGACCCGTACAGACACGATGTGATTTCTGCCCAGTGCTCTGAATGTCAAAGTGAAGAAATTCAACCAAGCGCGGGTAAACGGCGGGAGTAACTATGACTCTCTTAAGGTAGCCAAATGCCTCGTCATCTAATTAGTGACGCGCATGAACGGATCAACGAGATTCCCACTGTCCCTACCTACTATCTAGCGAAACCACAGCCAAGGGAACGGGCTTGGAACGATCGGCGGGGAAAGAAGACCCTGTTGAGCTTGACTCTAGTCCGACTCTGTGAGGAGACACGGGAGGTGTAGCATAGGCGGGAGACACGCCTTTGTCGGCGTCGGGAGCTCGTCGATCGGGGCCGGGCG
>CAXIWW010000020.1:0-20000 GCA_964036315.1 Acanthosepion esculentum | reverse complement strand
CATACGCGTTGTCAAATGCTTTTGCAGGGTCTATAAAATATAAGTGCAAAACTTTGTGCATTTGTATTATTCTCTGTGTTAAATGACATACACATATTTGGACTGGCGAATGTTGCCTTCCTAAATGTTGCCTTTCTAAGCAATGTGCTGAGAAATGGAAAAATACCTTTAGAAACAGTGCTTGGTTGATGTGTGGTATCCCGCCACTTATATAAAAAAGAATAGAAGCAGCAGAAATGTGGTTCTACAGAAGGATACTGAGAATTCCACTGACGGAGTGAATACGTAACGAGGAAATCTTAAAATGACAACAGAAAGAAAACTTATATTCAGAATCAGGATAAGAAGCTGAAATTCCTTGGACAAATGATGGGGAAGGAGGGTTTGGAAAATTCAACCCTCACGGGGCATACTGAAGGCAATATAGATTGGCAAAGGCAGCGAGCTACTTACCTGACGAGCTTGTGGTGATTTTCTAAGCGTTGCTTAGATATGGCACAAGGCTGCAAGTATGGGAGCACCTAGTGAGTATCGAGCACACCACTCAGTCGTAATTGATCTAGCGAGACAAGCTTGTTAACCATTACACCACGTCGATATGCCCAACCTGACGAGCTTGCAAGAATGAAAGGCAGAAACTGCTAAGAGCCACACGAGATAGGAAGTTGTGGAGAGCCATATGTTCGCTATTAAACAGACACAGCACATAGAAGAAGAATGATTTTCCTATCGCAATGCATTGTAAATTATGAAGGGATTGTCAGTGGTCAGGAATAAAGGCAAGTGTTTCTGATAGAATAGGATTATTATGTGTATAATTGAAATGCATTGCTAATAGATTTAGTATTGAAATGCAATAAATATAAAGGGATTGTCAATGGTCAGGAAATATAGTAAGCATTGCTGATGGAACAGGGCTATTAGATGTAAAATTGAAATAATTTATAGTATAGAAATGCAATCAATCAGTCATATTGCAAAGTTCATTTTAAATGTTTTTGCTGTAGAATGCACTGGAAATGAAAGCATTGTCAGTGGTCATGAATTATGATAACCCTTATTGACAGAATCAAACCATTACTAAAAGATGTTTCTAGGTACGATGCTGTTTTAGAAGCGAGGATTATGTGTGCGTCGGAATCTCTATCCCTTTGTGCGCGTGCGCGTGCGCGCCAGAGAGATTTACTAAACGTTACTGAGATGTGGCACAAGGTCGCAAATATGAGAGCACCAAGTGAGGATCGAGCACGCCACTAACTGGCTTAACGAAACAAGCTGACTAACCATTACACTAAGTCGTTCAAATGATTTTCTAAGCGTAACTTAGATGTAGCACAAGGCCTCAAGTATGAGAGCACCCCGTGAGGATCGTACTCGCTACTTATAAATGATCTAGCGAGACAAGTTTGCTAACCATTACACCACGTCGAAGTGAACCCAGCGATGTATTAAGCGTAGCTTAGGTGTGACACAAGGCCGCAAGTATGGAGTACCCAATGAGGATCAAAGTTACGAGAGAGAGAGAGTTATTTTATCGCTTTCATTTCCGAAAATATATGTGATCCACCTCTGGGTATTTGATTTGGTATAATGGTTAGCAAGATTGTTCAGATCAATTATGATTGAATGGTGAGTTTGATCTACACTAGGTGCTCCATTCTTTCGGCCTTGTGTCACATCTAAGCTATGCTTAAAGAAAGAAAGAAAGAAAGAAAGAAAGAAAGAAAGAAAGAATCACCATATTTGTGATCTACCAATTATCGCAAAATGGATTATGCTAGGAGAGGACTCTCCTCTATCAGCAGAAATATTTTAAAGATCAGAATTTCATATTCTCTGCGATGCCACTTTCTACAAAAGTACGAAAATAGATAAGGAAATAGATGCCTTCTTTTTTTTCTTTTTTTTTTGTAATTTCTTCGGCACAACAGAGGCGTTAACGTTAATAAAGTTATAGAGAGACTCTTCAAATCAATAAACAGTCCCGGACAGAGAGGCAGTTGTAACGGTCTCGTTACTATATCTGTCTCGCAGACGACACAGCACAACTCCATATGTGGGTGAATTATTACATACCCGCAAAAAATATAATGACTTCGACACTTAAAAATGGCACGAAAAGCAAGTCCACCAACCTAATAGGATTCTTCTGTCCCGCTACCATCATTTCTATCAGGGAGTGGCTTCTTTCTGTTGGTAAAAATCAACCTGTAGCTATTCTAACATCCCTATTTCGCCCGTTCCCGGATAAACTTATCAATTGCTACAACCCGAATCGACGCCAGTTTATAAAAAAAAACTAAAGAAACAACCAAAACGTGAAAGTAACCATAATATTAATTTAAAATGGATTTTAAAAAATGAAATGAAAGGAAAAGAATAATTCACGCATCTTTTTTTTTAACAAAAATCTGGCAGCGTTTGCGACAATGATATCACTTCAGCTTTTTTCTTTTTTCACGAAAGCGGCAGTTGTTGCAACATTGTTGTCTGCTTAAAAAAAAAAAAAAAAAAGAAAGAAAGAAAGAAGTGGGTGGCTACAATAAAGTCACTCCCACCATTACCATTAATAATATTTCTCCCTCACTTCCATCATACTTTTTCCAGTACCTCAATTACCAAAGAAACTCTGAAAACTATTACTACTACAACAAACAGAGAAGGATAAATCTACATATCTAGAACGTATGTAATTATTTTGTTAAATATCTCCGTAGTTCTTCGTATTTTTTCCCCTATTTTACCTTCTCCCCACCATTTTTCTTTTGTTTTTCCATCTCTAGTGGTCATTATTTTACACATTTCTTTTCAGTTTTTAATTTAATCGTGTGGCTATTTAATTTCAATGTTGTTGTTATTGGCGTTTAATTATATTTACGTTTGTTTTAAAAGTCTACCCGAAATGCTTTCTTTATGCAAAATCAACGCTATTAAATTAATCAAATAATTTTTAAATTGTACCCTTCGCACCGTCCAACCGAGGCATTCATTCAAATTGTTTCCAAAATTTAACAATCATATATTTAAAAAAAGAAAACAAAAGAATTGCATCTTACACTCGACTGTATGATTATTGGTATTTATTTATTTACTGTTTAATGTTAACTGTTGTATAATTTTATTTTTTTATATCGTGATTTAATGATGTTAGGTTTCAGTCCGTAGTAACGAGAATCATCTACCCAGCACAGGATAAAGTATTTGACTGCAAACGTCTACGCTATAGTTAACGTTTGTAATCAAACAGTGTACTAGAGACTCTCAACACACAGTCCACACTTTTAATAGTGAAATACAGTTTATTTAAGGAAGGAATATATTTTTTAAATTAGAAGTCCCAACCAATGCTAACATCCATAATATTAAAAATACGAATAGCCAAAAAAGAAAGTGCTTCGGTGAGAAAAGAAAAATAGGATGCCGTTTATAGTAGACACTGCGACCTGAAATAATAACAACGCTTTCCACATCACGAATATGAAAAAATAAAGTTTTATAAAAGTTAATGATTGGGGGGGGGGGGCCAGTTTACTATGTAAATACCCCCCACCTACGGAAGCTAAAACAAAATACACACAAGTCGTGGTTTCTTTAAAATGTTAAATGATTTTTTTAAAACTTGTAATCTAACGTTTAATCGCTAAAA
This sequence comes from Acanthosepion esculentum, assembly GCA_964036315.1. NCBI lineage: Eukaryota > Metazoa > Mollusca > Cephalopoda > Sepiida > Sepiidae > Acanthosepion > Acanthosepion esculentum. The sequence goes on along the minus strand of CAXIWW010000020.1, from coordinate 16,354 downwards.
AAAGAACTCCAGATCGGATTTTTTTTGTTTTCTTTTTTTTTTTTTTTTAAAGAAATCCCGTTTTGACTTCTTTGGTTGAGGCATCAATTTAAAATGAATTTTCATAACAAGCTACCCCCAACCCCACCAATTAACCTTCAAAAAATTGAAAGAAAATAAATTATTCGTTATCTGGAGTGCTCTCATACTTATATAAGTAATTTTTATGATAAAAAAAACATTAAACATTTTTATTTTTTGGGAGACGGAGGGTTCGTAAGTCGTCCATCAAATGCTAACAGTAATCTTAAAGTACAGATCAAAAGAAATTGAAATTACTTTTTTGTTGTTGTGTCGCCAACTAGAAACAAAATTCACTGTAATTAGGGTCAATTTTTGACCTCAATTTGATCTTGGAGGACAACAAAACAATTTAACCTTTTCTTCGAACGGTCAGTCACCGATCATTTGGGTTCCAGATCGGTTAAATTGTCAACAAATGTCTACAGCTTGACTTGAACATGTTAACAGAAGACAATAGCATTTCTGAGGCTCGTCCTCGGCTAAATCAAAACATGTAACCAGTTTAGTTGCGAGGTGTGTGGGGGGGGGGTACTTGGTTTCTCCTCTCTACTCCTGGTTTGGGACTCCGGGAAAACAAACCCATCACCTTAAGTGACTGGACATTTCGATAAAAAAAGAAAATGCAAATTACATGTATCCCCCCCCCCCCCGAAATGTTGGCTTCTAAAACTTTTACATATCTTCATATGCGGGGAAAAGTTAATTGGTCCAGTTCTTTAAAAATAAATACAAACAAAGCAAAAAGAAAAACGTTTACATTAGGAAAATAGACTTAAAATATTCCTTTTTATTATATATATATATATATATATAATTTTTTTTTTTTTTTTTTTTTTTTTTTTTAAATGAGCGAATCCGGTAAAATATAAAGAAGGAATTTTTAAAAACTAATTGTGTAGCGGAGCGCCCTGTTTACAAGCAGGTCATTTCTGCTATGTGTTTGTTTCTCATTTGGTGATCTGACACTATTAGGACGAGGGTTATGTTTATCAAATAATTACAACCTTTTGATTAATGTAAATATGAATTCCGCTTAGCTAAATGTCGAACCACAAAAAAATAATTATAAAAATAAAAAAAACATAATGAGTAATAATCATTTTTTTCTTTTCGTAATTTAAAATTGTGCTTTAACATATTCAAATAAGAATAAGTACCTTCCCCACGCCCGCGTCATAAAAAGCTATACCCAATGTTTAAAATGCATCTAAAAAAAAAAAAATGAAAAATCTTAACTTTTATTTTAGTTATAATTTCAAACTAATAGATTAAATTTTAATATTTCCTATATTCAAAACACTTTGTATTTCAAATCGAATTCAAATTGATTGGAATGATGATTTTAAATAGCCGAAATCGGCCGTATTGATAAATCTGTCAACAAAATATGTTTCTCTTTATTACAAAATCTTTAAAAAATAAAATACTTTTCTGAAAATTTATTTAAGGAAGATTAACTAATTTGAAATTAAAATAATCTTAAAATGAATATTACTTTTAGCCTAAAATATCGCAGAAAAGCATTTTTTTAACACTGAGGTGGATGTTATGACGTGTTGACAGATGTTTCGATAACTTAATGTTTAGCTTTTTTCTTCTTTTTTTTAGTAAACGGCACATAACTAAAAAATTTGCTTTTTTTTTAAAAAAAAAAAATATCCAGTAATCTTTAAAAAAATAGGAAAATATTTTAAGCATTCTAATATTTTATTGAATCTTAGATACTTTGCCTTTATAGTCTTAGAAAGACGCTTGTTAACGGAAATGTTAGAAAATTACAAATAAATTTTAAATTTGCGATAGTTACCGCTTTTATTGTTCTTAATGTCGTATATGGAAGTCTGTATTTACAAAAATCGCCACGTTTATACACGCACAAAAAATTCAAAAATCTTTTTAAAATACTGAGGGTCAGTAAATTGTAATCTTTTCTATTTATGATTATAAATAGTGTTTTATTTTTATTTTTAATAACAATATTAGCTAACTGGTTCTAATTACTACAGAATTAAGATTTAAAACTTTATAAATTATTCTAATTAAAATAGTCTTGTGGAAGTTTTTTCTTAATACTGATCACAATATATCTTATTCATAAAAGCAGTTAAAAACTTTTCTAATTAAATAATATCTTAGTTTTATTTCATTTTAGGTAAATGAGGCTACTGTTTTACAAAAGAAAATTAAGTGGGAGGTAAGAAATGTAATATATAAGAATTTCTACATTAATTTAAAGTTCTAAAAGGGACTAAAAAATATAATTAAATAAAAAAAATCCTTTGTGCTTTCCTCTTGATAACAAAGATTTTGACGAAAAAATGTTTGGAGAATTTTTAAATCATAATATGGTCATTTATTAGTGATTTTTTGGAGATACCTATAACCTCCTTCTCTCTCTCTCTCTCTCTCTCTCTCTCTCTCTCTCTCTATATATATATATATATATATATATATATATATATATATATATCGAGAGAGAGACATGTTCTGTCTACTTGTTTTCAGTAGGATCCTTTCATTTTCGTGGATAAGCTTTTTAATAACATTATTGAAGAACGAGAGAAATTGATATATATTTATTTTATTTCCGAGTACTTTCGACACAGAAATGTCATTCAACCAAACATGTCTCAGTGAAAACATTGCTGCCGAAATATACATTATATATATTGTTTGACAATACAATCATTCCTGTCAAACCGGGAATTGAAGGTCGTTCTCAGTGGATTCATCTTCAGCTCCTATCCCACTAACGTAGGTGTTCCTCAAAGCTCCATCCTAGGCCCTACTCTGTTCCTCATATTTATAAACGACCTTCCTGACGCCATAGACTCCCAAGTCGGCATCTACACTGACGACACCACAATTTACTCCTGCCTCAAACACAAATCTAGTGATGCTGACAAAGTTAACCTGGCAGCTCAAATGGAAAAGGACCTCCAATCGGTTGTGAACTGGGGCGAGAAATGGTTGGTTACCTTTAACGCCTCTAAAACAAAACTGCTCTCTATTAACCACCACAAGGATCCATCCCTGCATCCCATTAGAATGTCTGAAGACCAACTTCTCGAGAGCTCCTCTCTGCGGCTGCTCGGTCTCACGCTGTCCGCTGATCTGAGATGGAACAAATACATCGAGTCAGTTGCATCATCCACCGCAAGAAAAATTGGTTCCCTGTGTCGAGCCAGGAAATTTTTCTCCCCGGAATCGATCCTCCAAGTCTATAAATCGACCATTCACCATTGCATGGAGTATTGCTGCCATATATGGTCTGGGGCCCCTGCTGTTTGCCTCAGGGTTCTTGATAAGATCCAGAGACGGATATGCGATGTGATTGGCCCTGATCTGTCATCTCGTCTGCAGTCGCTCTCTCACAGACGCGATGTTGCCTCGCTCTACCTTTTTTACAAGTACTTTCACGGTAATTGCTCCGAGGAGCTGCTTTCGCTTGTCCCTAGGCCTCGTGAATTTAAACGTCCTACGAGGCTGGCATCCCGTCCCCACCCCTACACCGTTGAAACTGTTAGATGTAGACGTCTCTTTTACTCCAATAGCTTCTTGTCTCGCACATCTCGCCTATGGAACTCCCTTCCCTATTACTGTTTCCCTGACAAATACAATCTCCAACGGTTTAAGTGTAGCGTCAATCGACATCTCCAGTTGCCTTGATCTATCCACTTCCCTTCTCCACATCCTTTCATCTTTCATTCCTATCTGCTCTCGCTCCAAATCTTCTGTAACCCCCTTGCCTTGATCGTCCCACTGTCTTTCTCTTTCTCCACATCCTCTCCTTTACCACTCCTATCTGCTCTTCCTCCAACCCTTCTATAACCCCATGCGTGATAGTGGCCTCCAGCCTTGCTTGGGGTGATACGCTTAAAAATATATATATATATATACCACATATTTATTTATTCCAATCATATTTGTTCAAAACTGTTTATGAACATTTGTTAAACACTATAATCTCTTAAAATGTCCTTTGTCAACATCATTCCAACCTGTCCAGAACACTATGACACAATTATCGATCTGCATTAATTTCAATAAATACTTTTGAGGCGTGAGGGGATTTCTCCTATAAACTTTGTTCTTTACTACCCCCCCCCACACCAAAAAAAAAAGGAATCTATTTGTGTTAGGTCAGGTGAGCGTGGTGACCATTCAATGCTGCCAACTTCTTCTGAACCAACGCTGTGGAAAGGTTTGGTTAAGGTAGCTTAATAACATTTCTAAAACGTAAATAAGGAATATGGAATACTGGTTTGGAATTATGATTTGGATAAATTAGATCTAAAACGGGAAGCTTACTTTTGTATAAGCATTGGCGATGGTTGCAGAAGCAACTAAACATTTTGTGATTTTAGTTTTGCTTTATTGTGCTTTCACATATCAACTAAAAATTTAAGAATTTTATTTAACTTCCTTTCTCTGCGAGTAGAGCACTTCAACATGGTAGTGTTGGCAAGCTCGCCTCGCTAGATCAGTTACCATTTTGAATTCAATCTTTACTGGGTGCTCCACACTTTCGACCTTGTGCCACATCTGAGCTACGTTTAGAAATTCATTTGGGCACCTCGACGCAGTGTAATGGCTGGCAAGCATGCCTCGCTAGATAAGTTATGACTGAATAGCGAGTTCGATCCTCGCTGAGTACACCCATACTTTCGGCCTTGTGCCATATCTAAGCTATGCTTAGAAAATCACTATAGAAAGCTACGAAAGGATTCACTTGTTCGCTAAATATTTTTTGTGGGCATGTTATCTGTCATAGATTTAAAACCGAGAAGAACTAGAGAATTAAAAATTACAAAAAAAAAGAAAAAAAAAATAGTGGTTGTTAGATTGAAGGTGTAAATAAACTTTAGCGACAAGTATTTTTTCAATGTCTTTTGGAATCTCGTCAATAACTTTTTACAGCGCCTTGTGTTTAAACCTTGAAGAAATGCGTTTTCCTTTTCAAAACAAATTGTTTATAATGGTTTTTATTTTGTTACCTGTTAAAGTAGAGACTCGTCCCAATTCAAATGTACGTCCTGGGTATGACGATAAACTACATCCGCGTCCAGGGTCAGACGATAAACTACGTCCAACAGCAAGGCCTCTGATAATACGTTTTTGGAAGAAAAAATATTACCAGAAATAAACATTTTTTTCGGCATTAAATAACCCATTGAGGTTGATATGCCGTAAACCAAACCAAACCAATTCGAATGTAAATAGAATGTAAATTGCGAAATTAGAATGTGTAGGAAGGATTTGGTTTGCTTTGTTTGACGGCATATCAACTCCTTATTGGTCATATAATGCTGAAATGTTAATTTTCTTGGGAGCTTTGGTAATTTAAAAAAAATTTTTTTTTTTTCAAAAATATATTGCTGGTAATTTTCTCTTCCTTTCAAATGTATTATTGGTAAATTTTTTTATTATGAAAATGTATTGCCGGTATTCTTACTACAAAAATGTATTTTTATACTTTCATAGTGTTTTAACCACAATTTGCGGGTTCACTATTTTTCCCATAGCTGGGACCCTAACATGTGCTACTCTGCCGGGTCAGAGTGGACCCGGGAATAAGAGGTGATTCAACGCTCCTCAAAACTTGCCGGATGTAGTTTATCGTCCTACCCAGGACAATTTATAGGAAAGAGAGGACAAAGCTAATATTGGCAACAGAAGACGTAATAATTATATATATATTAATTCATCGAGTCTAGAAGAATCCTCAACATAATGCGGAAAGCACTAGACGGCCGTTTCGTCCTATTTGGCGCCCATCAGCAGTGCGCATCCACTACCGAGAATATAACCGGGACCGTTACGACACAACGCAAGCGCCGTACCACTGGACCAACGGGCCTCGGTGACGAAGAAGAAACTGACTAGACTCAATATAGCGCCGCTACTCACTAAATTCCGCTGTTGATACTCATACAAGTATACGTAACCCAACGGATTGTACCCCAAGAGCCACGTCTTCTTTCCCCAAGCCGCTCACTCCAGAACATTAGAAGCTGGATCAAGCAAACACACACACATATATATATATGTATGTTTGTATGTATTTTTTTATATACAGTTTATCTGCACAGTACTTAGTGGAAAGTACTCAATATCAGTGATAAAGCTACATTCATTTGTATGGATATCAGTTTGTAACCCTGGGTTTCACGCTTTTGCAATCATCGGACAAACTGGTTTATTTTTAAAAATGGTTTATTTTTATTTTTTAAATAAACCAGTTTGACTAATGCTAGCATACATATCTATATATATATATATATATATATATATATATATATATATATACTATTGTGCTTGTCAATACCTGCGTTAGTGGCACAACAGTTATGTCCTGCCAATACCTCATCAATGACTCGATTGGCAACTAGGTCCCACCGTCTTGATCTTGAAATAACTAAATGCAACCGCCACTTTTACTCCAACAGTTCTCGCACTTCCCATCTGTGAAACTCCCTTCACTTTCCTTGCTTCCCTGATAACTATAATCTTCACAAGTTTAAATGCAATGTCAATCGTCGTCTCCTGTCTTTTTGTTCCTATTATTATTTTTTCTCCTTTTCTCGATCCGCCATCTTCCCTGTTTTCTCTTTCACATTCGTTCCCTGGAACTCCTTTTGCGTGCTTTGGGTAAAATGATTAAAAAAAACATCGTTTTGATCGTGTGGAAAGAGAGTAAAAGACACTACTTATGCAAGAAAGGTAAAAGTGTTTAACATCTTTTTGGCAACACCTCGTAAAGACTATTCCGTTTTGATCACGTGGAAAGAGGGGGAAAGACAAATTCGGTTTCAGTGTGAAAATGTAAGAAAGTAGGAAAGATAAAATGTTTAGTGACTGTTTCAGTAAAATTGAAAAAATTGTAAATTAAAATCTTTTTATTTGTACCCACTTCATAAAATAAGAAGCAACATTCATATTTCTGATTGTTATTGCAATATTTTGTTAAAGTTGTTAAGCTGAAATATTTAACGATGCAATAGGGGAATTTCTACGGATATTTTATTGTAGAATTCGCCAAGAGCTTGTCAATCAGTAACGCAAGAAAACCGTGAACTTTCCACGGGTTAAAACGAGTGTATATAAATATGACCGGTGGTATTCATGGAGTCACTGAGCACCTGACCTATCTGGGTTGAAATCTGGAAAAGTATGCATTTATGCGTAGCGTGTCTTGGCCAAGTAGACCTGGCGGAGCCCATCCCTCTCCAGATCAAACCACAACCGATGTCCTCGTACTTGGGCTCGCCTTGCTCACATGTACGAGGCCATTGATTCCACTGAAGTAACCATCCGCCCTGGCATCTGACTTCAGGCTAAGAAGACATCCATCATGTCCCCACAGCAGTGTCTGCATACATAGCTATGAAGCCCAATCTACCCCGTTGTGCTAGATGACCGTTAATCCAAGAAGGTTCATCCGCCCTTTGACAGGTGTTGTTTTTAATCCTGTTGGGTGTGTAGCCACCCTCCTCACCAGAAAAGTCTGGTGTGGAATCTGAGAGCGTGTCGCTGATGACCCACACGGAAGGTAGTATGAGGTTACATGGTACCAGTTCGTAGACTTACTTGACATATATTTCTGTTTTTACGAGCACACACGTCTAACCAATCCTTGTTGCAGGCACCTGCTCAGACACCTACTGCAACTATGCTGGGCTGAACTTAGTTACAATTTCTGGGAGAGATAAGCAGTTTGAACATGCGCAGTACGCGGAAATCCTCGGTCACGATGACTTGAGACTTCATGCTAGCACAACCATCGACGACGGCTTCCGAAAGGTTTCATCTACCCAATTTCATTCACAAGGTTTGGGTCAACCAGTGGTATGGGTTTTCAGCCACTTTCAAAATGTCTTGCACTCTGGGATCGCCTTCTCCCGACCGATAACTTCAAGAAGTCACCTTCCTGACAAATCGACCATGGTGAAATTCGAATCTGATTCTAACCTCTCGGCCATGCACTAATATATATATATATATATATATATATATATATATATATATATATATATATATATATATATATACACACACATATTAAATTCCCAGATCAATTCTGTGGACAAGACAAATTGGTATAAAATGACAATTGGAAAAAAAATCTTAGATTTTACCGACGCGTTTCGTCTTCCGACTTTTTCAAGGCAAAAATTAAATCGAAACGTTTTTGTTATAGAAAAAGGCTTAGGCAGAAGCGTTTATCTTTTTAAATTTGGATTTGTTTAATGTAACTATAACAACAAAGACATTTCGGCAAAATCTTTTTCTAATTGTCATTTTATACCATATATATATATATATATATATATATATATATATATATATATATTGCCCATAATCTGAAGTTATACTATTTTTCATGACAATTTCCTGCTAAAAGAAACCGGCTATTCTCTTGTTCGATGTTAGTTTCTTTTTTTTTTTTTTTTAAATTTTCACCGGAATAAAAAAAAAAATAAATCAACCTAACTGATTATTATCGGTCTCACGTTCTTGGTGTTAGACAACCACTTGAGTAGGAATAGAAATATTAGACGTTGCCTTATAAGGAAACGTTCGGCATCCACTAACCGTACAGCCCTTGCTAATCGAGTTACCCATTTCTCCAGAGGATCAGAGTTTAGTATTTTCTCCTCATGTCTAATGGCAATATTAACCGTTACCTTACAACAATAATGTTCGCTCTGTACAAGGTCCAAGAGCCACTAGCTAGCGGATTAGAGATTAAGAGGCACCAACCCAAGCAGATGCCACCAAAACACAATGGGCCACCGGAAGTGAAAGAGAAAGAAGTTACTTTAGAGGGAAACAGAAACCCAATCGTAAAAACAGGAAACATGTATGACTTGGTTCCATATCTCGTCCTATCATATGTAGACATTCAGAAAAGTCGCAGCCTGTAAGGTGGTTTCTAATCAGTAACACAAAAAAGGCGACAGATGTACTGTAGACCAGTTGTCCTTAACCTTTTTAGTAACGAACCCCTTGCAAACAAGCTCTTCATAGACAAGCATATACTCACAGTCTGATTGTTTTGTTTTATTCGCAACACTTGTATGTGCATTTGTCCAGACTACACACACACACACACACACACACAACTTTTCAGTCAGCTACGTTTGAAAGAAATCGTGGTGAATTAATCCTCACCAGGATATGAAAAGATGATGAAACCGTGGAAAATGAAAATTATCACTTGCTCTTATAGAGTGGCAAAAGATGGCGGTCGTACAGAGAATGGTGACGCATGTTTAAATGGTAAGTGAAGAGTCTTAGTAGTCGGCACTGTAAGTAGTGGCTGGGTGCGTTTTGTTTCAAGCAGTGGCACCATGCATTTTCTTGTATTTATTTCGATGGGAAACCATTGATGGGGACAAGGACTGTACAGCAAATATAAATGTCAATTTTTTACCTGATCCTCACAGACACCCCCCCCCCCCACTGAAACCTATCCTCGGGCCATGGTTAATAAGCCCTGCCGTAGAGCATCGAGAACGTCTTACAGAAGATAGAAAAAAAATGGCCACTTATGAATAAAACGTTTCGTTAGAAACAAAAAGTGTAGAACTGTGATGCAATATCAATCCTCCTATATGGCAATGAAAGCTGGACAATTTCCTTGCGGGTGACGAGGAGATTCGAGGCCAATAGAGATGATTTTTCCACCGAAGAATGCTAAGTGAATACCATAGACTGAACGTCGTCAGTTAAAACAGAAGAAAGTGAAGTGCTACGTAATATCACTCTTTCTATATGGCAGTGGATGCTGGACAATTTCCTCAGATGAAGAGGAAACCTGAAGCAACAGATGTGGTTTTACACAAGGATATTGAAAATACCAAAAATAAGGAAAATGTAAACTATAATCGATACTTAGAATCAGAAAGAGACAATTGAATTTTATGGGAAATATGAGGGAAGAGGGCATGGAAAATTGGTTACTCACAAGGATATATTGAAGACAAGAGAGGTAGATGGAAACGGTGAATAACGAACCTAACGAGCTCGTGTAAATGGTTGGCAGAACATGGATTGGGAGTGAGAATAAAAAGACGTTGTTTAGAACAACGAAGATTAATAATTTGTCATGAACTGAATATAGCACGACTCGTTAAGCAAAGCGTTGAGAGAAACTGTGTTGATTTATCAAGCAGTATAAATTTGACTCACTGGTCTGAATTAGGATTTATGGGCCCTTTCAGGTGGAATAATGACTAAAGATGGCCATTATTACTGAATAGCGATGCCATCATTGTTATGTCCTTATGTGAAAATAAGGCTAAGATTAGTAAATAACAAGTCGTTCTCAGAATGGTGTAATCCTCAGCAGGTTGGACTTATAGATTGTTATTTGTGCGTTTGATTCTCATTGGATGCCCCCATTGTTGTTATTTTGTGCCCAAATACGCTTATATGTAATGTAATAGGCGGCCACTCGTTTCCACCTTGGTCCGTCCGCTAGATTGGCTAACCTGTCTCTATTGCAGACGCCTGTACAGGCGCATTTGTATTTGTTCAACGCCCACAGAGCCTACATGCATCTATACCGAACGGACCCTTATAGTTTCTGGGAGAGAGCCCATTTTCTGGTGTGAGATTATATATATATATATATATATATATATATATATAAATATGAACGGAGCCAGTACGTTTAAACGCTTGGTCACGATGACTTGTGAGTTTGTGCTAACGCAGCTAGTGAAAGATTCTGAACAGTTCTCTTTATCCGGTTTCACATGTTTGTTTTGTTTAACGGCATATCAACTCCTCATGTCATTAATGCCGAATTTTTTAAATTTCTTGTAAGCCTTGGTAATTTTTTTTTCCATAAGTATTTCTGGTAATTTTTTTCATATGTATTTTTGTATGTTCATGTTTTTCTCCCAGTATGGGGATTCACTATTTACCCATAGCTGGGTACCTAACAGGTGATACCACCGTAGGTCAGGGTGGACCTGGGAACCACGGCAATCAGGATGTGGTTCCACGGTCCTCAAAACTTTCCCTTCATAGGCCTGATATAGTTTATACTTATACCCAGGACGATTCATTCATAAGGTTTGGGTCAATCCGCGGTATGGTTATCAGGCATGATGTCCACATCACGTTGAAACCCGGTTCCTGTACGATCACCGAAGTTAAGCAATGTCGAGTCTGGTCAATACCTCGATTGGTAACCGTTTGAGAATCTGTAAGCTTGGGTGTGCGGTTGGTGTAATGAATAACGGCTGGCAGTTGGATATCGGAAAACAGTGTTCCAATTTCAGTTGGTTTTGTTATATTCACTTAAGCCCAAATACCCCGGGTAATGATATGAATTCGCTTCTTCTTTCTCAGTTATGTGTTGAATAGTAAGATTTGTATTCGTTTATCGTTCTCATCAACCAAACATTCTTACAACGCGAATATATTTTCTGGCTTTTAAATCACCTGCTAAGGATTGATAAGCTATACCTAACAATGCTTCTCGCTGGGATTATCTTCCCAGGCCCTTATCAAGAAATCGCCTCTGACAAATCGACCCTGGTCAGTACGCTAGCGTTCTAATCACTCATCTACGAGCCCATAGAATAAATGAGTAAATTACGACTATCATATTCACAAGGCATTTGATGGGGGATCGAAAGCAGAGGCTGTCTTGCCAGATGTGATCATGGTAAGCAATGAACTGAGTAGCTTATGTTTGTTTTAATACCCCTCGTTCCGATAAAAACTTATCACTTATATGTGCTATTTGTTAACAAATTCTAGTCGAGGTAGTTTTGATTAACTTTTTGAGAGAGGTTCGAATTCATCTCTCCTGATACGTCAGCTCAGATTACATTCTGCAGTTGGTACCTCGTACGATATGTCACGTGTTACTCGGAGTAGAGATGGGCACCGCCAACTGACCTTTACGACACTTAGAAGAGCCCTGAAGTGTGCATGGTACTGAAAACCTACATCGGCGTCCCTCTGTCAGGGTGATGTGCGAGTGGTGTAATGGTAGCGGATCGGAATGAGGAATCTGAGAACTGAGTTCGAATTTCAGTAGAGTTCTTAACATTCATTTACGTGCAAATATCTTTGAGTAATTTACGATTACGTCACTTCTACTGCCAGCTATGGATCACAAAGTAGGACTCATATGTAGAAAATCATTGAAATCCTATAAAAATTGTTAATTCACTCATAAAAATGAAATATTCTTACAATCCAAAAATGTATCGGACTTAAATAACACACAAAGGGTTGATAGATCGTAAAAAAATTAATCTGTAAAAAAAAATAAAAAAATAAAATAAATAAATAAATAAATAAAAAAACCTTTTCACTGATTAGAGGGCATCACCCACGATGTAATTGGGTCGGTGCAAACAAAAACTGGGAACGGCTCGCTTTACGTTCAACCAAAGAACTGAAGTCGGAATATCTTTCACGGCGTGAAAAGAAAACATGTATTCTGTTTTTAGTATACTGGGTCACCTGATCCTGCTTCTTGAGTAGTTAAATGACATTTGGGACATCTTCACTGCTACTGTTGCCTTCTCTCACGACAGACTAACGGACCAGATCTTGACTTTCACCAGTAAGAACATCAACTGTTTCTCTACCCACCATTGACAACAACTGTCTCTAGATCTCGGCGGGCGGCTCGTGACTGGCCCACTGACTCTCTACTGCTGCCTCTCCGCATATCTCTACATCACAACAGAAAGTTTATAACATTCTATTCAAGAATGCGGCCCACGACCGGAATTCCCTAACTTTCGACTAAGTGGCACTTGATCTTTTATTTTTTTAATTTTTTTTTACTTTTTGTTTTTCCCTAATTGGAGACAATGGGTGGCTTGCTTTGGAGTTCCTGCGTTTTAGTTTTACTGACGGTTGTCGTATAACTGCCGGTGCGTCAGGCCCAGATAAAATCATTTAATGCCATGTTGCCTCGGGGTTCTTGATAAGATCCAGAGACGGATATGCAATGTAATTGGCCCTGGCCTGGCATCTCGTCTGCAGTCGCTCTCTCACAGACGTGCCGTCGCCTCTCTCTGTCTTTTTTACAAATACTTTCATAGTAATTGCTCCGATGAGCTGCTTGCGCTGGTTCCCAGACTTCATGAATTCAAGCGTCCTACGAGGCTGGCATCCCGCTCTCACCCTTTCACTGTTGAAACTGTTAAATGTAACCGTCTCTTCTACTCCAATAGCTTCATATCTCACACCTCTCGCCTGTGGAACTCCCTTCCCTTTTCCTGTTTCCCTGATAGCTATAATCTCCAACTATTCAAATGTAATGTCAATCGGCATCTCCAGTTTCCTTGATCTATCCACTATCCTTCTCCTCCTCCTTTCCTCTATCACTCCTATCTGCTCTCGCTCCAAATCCTCTGTAACCCCTTGCGTGCTAGTGGCTTCCTGCCTTGCTTGGGGTGAAAAAAAATGGATGTGAAGCTGGGAGACATTTCTGTTCATAGCTTAGTACCTCTTTATTTACAATTGTGTATTACATGGCATTCAACGACATATGATGTCGCATATATGCGCTATCGTACTTTTGGGAATGTATTTAATATCAGGAGAATGTCGACCAAGACGCATCTCTTAACTTTATGAGACTTATTGCATGCAGATGAACGTCATCTTGTGGCTTAGATGCAAATTCTAATGAACGTTTTCGCTCGTGCTTACACTATTCTTGACTTTAGGATAAGTCTCAAGAAATCTATGAAGATGTACCTGCCTGCACCAGGAAGGCTTTATATCAAGTGAGATATCTCTTGTGTGCAATAGCCGTAGTTTTTTTTTTTTTTTAAAGCGTTTCAACCCAAGCAAGGCGGGAAGCCACTAGCACGCAAGGGGCTACAGAGAATTGGAGTGAGACCAAATAGGAGTGATAGAGGAAAGGATGAAGAGAAGGATAAGGGATAGGGGATTTGATCTTTTGTTTATCCTGGTAACACCCGATCGAGAACATGCTCACTGAACAGTGAGGTTGTGTAGCAGAACCAAAAGCAGAGTCGAATGGTAGAAATGGTGACCAAGAATTGCCGTACTCTCGACGTTGAGAGAGTTCGTCTTTGTCTGGCATGGAGGACTTCAGTTTGAGAGAATGCGAGTGCGTCGTTCCGTCAAAAGAGGCCCTTTGTTGTCCCACAAGAAATCGGGTCATTAGGAACTTTATACAATATTAGCGTAGTTGAATGGAATCGTGGAGGGACATCCGGGCGTGTTAGTGCTCCATTCTGAGGTGCCCGTATGGTTAGTATGTTTATCATCCGTGAAAGACATTGGGGACTAGCGGGGAGATGAGAGGTGTCTATCGCCGGGGTACATTTGTGGGAGGAACGAACGAATGAATGAACGAAGCAAACGGATACAGGGAAGAGAGCAACGATAAATACTAAGAAACCGGTGTAGAGGTTAAGAACAGCCCAATCTGAAATATCGTCCCAAAACAGTCGCTAAAACTTACGCACCTTTTCTTTTGACCACAGGTTATGCCTAAAGTGACAGTGATGGATGCAGTTTGAGCTGTCACAATGGAGGCAGAGCGGGAGTAACTTAGAACACGGTAGACTATGGTTGTGTCTTAACGTCATTATTCTATGCATGTGAAACGGGGGTGGGAGTCTATCGTGACCACTTGAAGTAACTTGAGCATTTTTAATCAACGATTCTTGCACCGAATGCTTTAAATCCTCTGAAGAATGCGTGTCGACGATGTAGAAATGCTTCAGGGAATTCCGTGCGAATAGCATTGTATCTACAATTCTCAAATGCAAGTTGCATTGAAGTCTGTCAATCACCTGAAAGACCACTTCGCACTTCCCATCAGCTTGGCTGATACTAACGCCTATGAAAGTGACTCGTTGCGCCTTTTCGGATTAACATCCTCGGCTGACATGAAGTGGAAAGATTACATTGAATTCATTGGTCACTTTGCCGCTAAGAAAGTTGTTTCACTGTTTCGTACTGGACAATTCGTCTCTCCTAAATCTATCTTATATATTTATAAGTTAACTATTCGTCCATACCTCGAATATTGCTGCCACATACGGTTCTGTGCTCCTGCTGTATATTTAGAGATTCTTGGTAAAATCCAAAGAAGAATCAACAATATTATTGGTCCTGATCTGGCAGCTCGGCTTTAGTCACTTTGATTATGGTTAAACCCTACTTCCTGCTTTCATTTACTAACTTGTCCAGGTGTTCCAACACTTTTCTTTGTTTCAACCACCAGTGCGTTCTCGTTAGCATGTCTTGTGTTGTTAAGATTGTGCCCACAAGTAATAAATCCTGATAGGACTTCTAGTTCTCTTGGCATCGCAGGTTTTATTGGTTAAATAAACCTGGTGAGAAAACCTATACTTGTCTTACGCACCTTTTCTATTTTTGTATATTTACTCATTTTCTATCCATATGTAGGTGCTTTGCTCTCTGTAGATGTTACTGTCTATAAAACAATTTTATTTACACTAGAGGTAAAAAGATTGTGGATACTCTGCATTTCTTTAAATAATATCTTAAAATGAAATATTTTTAGGAGATTTTTTTTTTTGTCTTGTTTTTGTTTTTTTGTTTCTTTAAGAAAAGCAGGGTGGCTCCAAAATTCCCCTGTAGTGCATATATCATCAGTGGGGAGATCTACAGCTGTGGATCTATATTAGAATCTGTTAGGGCATGGTCTAATGGTTAGAGCTTGTTTCGCTAAAACAATTACGACTGAGTAGTGATTTCGATGTTACTTTCGGCCTTGTGCCACATCTAAGCTACGCTTTAAAAAAATCACTATTTTAGATTCTTATATATAAGAATCCGTTAACTTTATTCCCTTTTTCTCCACTTCTTTTTTGACTATCAAACTTACTGTATGCATTTTGTACTACTATATACATATAATCAGTACTTTTTTACCCTCTTTGCCAATCCACTGACCTTAAAGACTTCATGCCGCACTACTATAAATGAGTCGAAAAAAAAAAAGACAGATGACGTGATAAAGAGAAAGATAGTGCGTGTTGGGCTGGGTCGGGGATGTTCCATTCTTTCTCAAACAGGAAGTCAGTCAGCAGTTTTCCTGCCTCATTACTTCATTTTGTTACTACGCCAAATTTTCTCCATTTTTTTTTTCTTTTTTTAAATGGGGCCCCGTTGTCATTGACAAACAGTCACAAATAGCTCTTCAGATTCCCACCGTTCGTTTCCCGACCGGATCTCAGTTTTTTTTTAAACCGCAAACTTAAACCTTTTTTTTTTTTTAAACGCTTCTAAATAGCCTTTTGTG
>CAXIWW010000019.1:55000-72500 GCA_964036315.1 Acanthosepion esculentum | reverse complement strand
TTCTCTGCATACATTTATTACGCCATGCTTAATATCACACACACACACGCACGGGCGTATGTGTAATAGTTGTTTTTAAGTTTTTTGTCGCAAGCTGTGAGTGAATGAAATGAACGCGAAAATGTGCTGAAAAGTTCTCATCGCAACCAAGCAAGAATGTATGAAAATATGTAAAAGAAATGATTTTTGATTATGAAGTCATATTTTCTCAAGTGGATCAGGATAAGAAAACTTCATGCCCATCTCGTATTATTTGTTTATTCTGTGGTAAATAAAATTTACCGGTATATTTCAAGTGAAGAATATAAGTATCAATATTAAATAGCGAGAGTCTCTTTCAGTGTCAAACACAAGCAATAGATCCTAACTAGCTTGAAATAAATAGACAAAACTTGTCTATATTATTTAATGAAACATTCAATATATATATATATATATATATATATATATATATATATATATATATATATATATATAAAAGTGAACATTGAAGTCAACACTCAGAGGCGACAGGCTGTTTCATGCTAGACGAAATAGTCAGGCCGCGAATGTTGGATTTTTCCGCGACTATTTATATATATGGGTCAGTGGTGCATTGTGGGTAATCTATTCTGCCGGTTATTTTTGCGGGAGTGGCTTGTATATTTATTTATTTGTTTGTTGGGGTTCATTTATTTTACTTGTTTTTCATTTTCATTTTGTATTATTTATTCTTTTCGGTTTTTGAATATCTGTTTATAAACCTCGATTTAGCTATGGTCAGCGGGGTTCGAAACCGGTTAGTTAGGCAGTTTTTCATTTTTTCCTTTTAATTGTTATCATAAGTGGTAATAAAAATTCTGTAGACGCTACGTTTTATTTTAAACGGTATTTATTTCCACTATTTACATTATTCGGACTGTTGTCCTCATCTTTGTCGCCATATTTATTACAACGTTGCGGCCTTCTTCAGGTGGTTGGAATGTCGAACTGAACCCTTTATTTGGCTCACTGGGGTAGACTGTTCTAGTTCCACGTGCCATGTTTTAATGGCTGTCAGTTATCAGTTATCTCCTGTTAATTCCCCTCTCCAAGATCTCCACTGACTTAACCGGGTTTATAACTCACACTCTTTGGGTCCTGTCACTGGATCTAACCAACGCCTTTATCCTCTGTACCATGTGTCCTTGAAGAAAGCCGGAGCGTACAACGGGCGAAATGTTGTAATAAATATGGCGACAAAGATGAGGACAATAGTCCGAATAATGTAAATAGTGTACATAATACCTCACCTCAGAAATATAGGGAGGTATTTATTTCGTCTACCGGCCTGTAGATGAAACAAATACTGTTTAAAATAAAAAAAAGTACCTACTCAAATACGAGTATCCACTAAAAATAGCATTTGAATATATATATATATATATATATATATAGTGTAACCCGGATATAAGAGAGTTGTCGGGATCGGAGAAAGTTTTTATATCCGGGTTTGGTCTATTATATATACATTAACACTGGCTCTAATTTGGGACCAGAGAAAATCTCTCTTATATCCGGGTTACACTGTATATATAATATATATCACTAAATTAAGTATGTAATATACGCCATAAAACTTCCTTCAAATGTTGATAATTAAATTAGGGTGATTTGTTGATACCAATTTTGACACTAAGCTTGGAATTTACTGTTTTGGACGCAGGGTGATTTTAAATGTCAGGTTACGTCTTATATGCTCTAGAATAGAGTGTATATCTATCTGCTCACAAAAACGTGCAGCCAGCACAGGCAATTATCCTGTCATCCACATTGTTCAAATCCGATGCAATCAAAATTTTATCAAAACTTTTTTTCTTTAGACAGACTAGGGTTCAGAAGTTTCCAACATCGGTGATCTCCTCACCGACGTCAACAGAAAACGTGGGCTGGCAGCAGGTGCCATAAGAGACCCTCTGGAGACTGTTCTGGCGACGGACCAAGCTACGAGTTCACAACGCCACCGTCCTCTCTCTGCTACTATACGGCGTCGAGATGTATCCTCTCAGCCAGATCTGTGCCCTCAGGACCATTGAGGAGGGAGTGCACTTGTCCGATCTTGTGTCCAGTGATTGATTTTATTTTTTTATGACTTATCAACCGCTTGTGCGTCATTAAAGTCGAGACATATTTTTTGGATTGTAAGGAAAAAAACTGTTTTGCGTGGAATATTGCATTAACATTGTTTTTAGAGATAACAACGTTACTTATTCTTTAGATACAAGTCCTACTCTTTAACCCAGTTCTTAGGGAGGAAAGGAGATGTGTTCATACCATTCCCAAGGGTATTTGCGAGTAAGTGAATGCAATGAACCAGACTGGAATTCGAACATGATTCTCCGAATTCTCATTCCAAGCTGCCATCTATTACACCATCCGCACGTCCGAGAGGATTCAAATCTATATATTTTAACAATAATAATAGGAAAGAAAGAAGATAATAAATTAGTTATCTGTTACTATCTCAAAAGTAAACTACTCGTTTGAGGTTATAGAAAACGCATGCTTATAATATGAAGAGATAAGGCCTCGATAGGTCCCTAATAGAAACTTCGCGCCAACGACATGCCGATCGGGAGAAAAAAAATTAAGTAGCAACTGTATATCAAATCTAGAGCCGCAAAAAATCCCCTAGAGAACAGACAATGAAGAATGGGACCTACCTACAGAGAAACATATTAGAATTAAAATTACCGTAAAGAATTAAATAAAAACGAAGAAAAACTACACCAGGGGGAAAAAATCAGTGATAAGATACAGAAACCGCCACCCTAACTGACAAAGAAAAAGACCCAGTAGAAATAGTAGATAAATCGACGAATGAAAAGAAAAAAAATAACCTACAACTCCTGAAGAGCAAGCACTAGTAGAAAGAGAATCAGTAACTGAACATATCAATGGACTGTTGTAACATACATCTACAGAGAGATCAAGGACCTCATCTACGCTGGGGGGAAATCGTGATCGAAATAGTAATAACACCAAGGGCAATTTTGGCCGACAGGAATAACAAACTGGCTTGGGAAATAAGATTAGAAAGATAGCTAGTTTCAAAGCTACTGAAAGACATGCCTTGACATGACGAAATAAGAGTCAGACAAACCTTCAGCCCCCGTGAAGCTGCACAGAGTGCTCGTTACTCTGATGCCTGAACTCAGGAGCCAATCAAGAACAGCAAAGTTATGGCTAGCCTACATTGCGGACATCGACACGCTTAAGCTGTTGGGATTGGAATTTGCATCTTGTGGCGGTAGGGTAGATGCTAAATTAACTTACAGCAACCGGGCATTTAAGCTATGCAAATAGTGCACGATTGTACCTACATTGAATGCTAGAATTTCCTGAAAAGCATCCTTGGCTGCATCAACAGTTCTCAGAGTACGGGTTTCATTCTGTGCGGCGCAGTGACCGTTACTGAGCAGGCTTGTCAATTGATCTCATTATTGAACACGCGTTGATGAGATCTATAAAGAGCAGAGGTAGGTTAACTAGTGGACAAGCGTTTACAGAATCAGTGAGATTGATGTGGGTGTATAGCATCCATAGTGCATGGTGCCATGACAACATTGACCGGTCTTGCCCACAGAACCTGACTGAAAAAGAACTGACTAGCACACGTTGGAAGAAAGCACTTGTTGATATGATCCAAGTCTTCAATTGGATCTCTCAAAAACAAGCCAACCAGAACTACGATCAGTACCAACTGGTTTAACAGCATCTGTGATATCTTCTAGGAGATTGGTAACTCTGTGCAGAAGAAGCTTGACAACGTTTCAGAGATCTCACTGAAAAGAAGTTCTCAAGTGCGTACGTTTGTTGACCTGGAAAACATGCTTAAAAATTAATGACCAAAATGTTCATGCTGTTCCTAATTCTGTCTTCAATGGTGGTTGTTCTACTGGAAAGATGTAAAGATGTCATTCCATTTTCCAACTTCCATTTCCAAGAATTTCTAAATGAGAAAGACAAACACAGCCGTGCTGAAACATCATCTGACTACTGACAAACCTTAATCTCAGCCACCAATGTTTGTTTTTGTTAGAGGTGCTCTCCTTTACCGAGTGAAGTGAGTGACATACAGCGACGTGGTTGCATAGTATCTTAGGTAAGGGAAGTTCAAGTACTGGCCACTTTTTGTTCCGTCCATAAATGACCATGAACATTATCGAAGTGCAGCTCGAATTCCTGCTAACATACAAAGTGAAGATTGATTGGAAGTTGCTGTTCATTAAGAGCACTTCCTCTCAAACGAGAAGAACAAAGATCAGTTTGTCAAGATGTTATGTCGTTCCTTGAAAGCAGACGTTCATGGTGGACCTGAGAACAGCAATTAAGAGCTGGATCCACGCTCCTCAAAACTTCCCGATTAGAGGCCTTGCTGCCGGATGTAGTTTATCGTCATACTAAACACACAAGTCCGCTATAAATAGTCTCAAGTAAGAGAATGTAACCCAGTGCAGAAAGAAGTTATTAAAAAAAAAAATCAAAATATATGTGTTGTTCGTGTCCTAATTATTATCGTTCATTGCCAACCTTCGTGTGATTATTCTATTCAGTAACCTTCCCTAGGTTACAACATTATATATATATATAATAAAAATAATATAATTGTGTATATATAATTGCATATGTATGTGTATATGTATATTTTGTGTATATATAATTGCATATATATGTGTATATTTACCACTAATATTGTCTATATATATATATATATATATATATATATATATATATGTGTGTGTGTGTGTGTGTGTGTGTGTGTGTGTGTGTGTGTGCATGTCTCATTAAAAACGACAGACAAGGTACTACGATTGAGCTTTTTATTTAATTTTTCTTGTGTACGAACAAGAGTTTTCTTTTCTGGACAAAGGGTGAGTAAGAAATGTTTTATGTTTCCGAGCGCTTTCGGCTATACCGTTAGCCATTATCAAGGATGATTCGATTTTTCAGCTTAATTCAGTCTGTGCATTATGTGTATGTCTTAGTGTGTAGTAGGGATGTTTTTAATTTCCGAATACGGTTAGCACATTGTGGCTTTGTTCGTAGTTAATATTGTTAAGAGTTGGCTTTTACTTTTTTATTATCAAAGCCTCCATTATTTTTAATCTTTTTTTGCAGGTGGATGCAGTTAATATATGTGTTTTCTACTAGTATGTTTCTAATGGAGTCCGGTAAATTCGTGTGCGTGTTTAAATGCGTTCTAATGGAGCTGTGGTCAGATAGATGTAACGTAAGATGTCTGGATAGGCATGTAGTTGTGTAACCGATGTAATTATTCATGAGCCCGGTTTGATCAGGAACACAGTTCCTTAAGGGGCATTTGAACTCATAGATAATGTTCGTTCTTTGTAATTTTGACTTAGCAGGTGTGTTGTTATTTTTGAGGATAAGGTTAGCTGTCTTAAATTTTTATAGTAGATAATTAATTAGATTTTTTTATTCGGGTCAATTGGGGTAGTGTATTTCTTTATAATGTGTCTTAGTGAGGATTCATCTTGTTTGTAATTCCTATGCATTTGGTTTTTGTAATAAATGTGTATGTGATTTTTGACTGTGTTCACTATCGTTATTACTTACTTTAGGGAGAAATAGTCTAATTTGGTGACCTATAAGGTGGTTAGGGAAGCCGTTGTTGATTAGTGTTTGTTTAAAGTTATTAAGTTCTTTGAGGAAGAGTATTCGAGAGGATGAATTCTGGTGTGTTCTTTTTAGAAAGTTTTTTATTACGGCTATTTTGCACCTAAGTGGACATTAGCTTTTATAGTTAAGGTGGCAGGAGTTTTTGCTGGTAGGTTTTTTGTATAATGATGTAATGAAAGTGTTATTGCTGTATTCAACGAGGACATCTAAGAATGGAAGTTTGTTTTTTTGGCTGAGTTCATAAGTAAAGTTAAGGACGGAGTTTTTCTCAAATGTGGTCTTAAGTGTGTCTATTTCTTTAATGTTGTTTGCTAAAATAAAAATATCTACGTACCGAACATATATTTTCGGTTTACGGACCTGTGTAAATATCGTATTTTCTACGTGGGACATATAATAGTTGGAAAAGCATGGACCGAGTGGATTTCCCATACTAACGGCATTAGTTTGGGTGTAGATATTGCCATTATGGTCATAGAATGGAACTTTGGTTGTGCATGCGTGTAGTAATTTTTTTTAGTATGGATAGTTTGATGGATGGCGGAGGGATAGAATTATTAGTATAATAATGCTCGGAAACATAAATCATTTGGATAGTTCTTACACACCCTTTGTCCTGTAAAGAAAGCTCTTGTTCGAACACAAGAAAAATTAAATAAAAAGCTCAATCGTAGTACCTTGTCTGTCGTTTTTAATGAAACATACATAAACGAAGAATTGCTGCCTAAATATACAACTATATATATATATATATATATATATATATATATATATATATATATATATATATATATATCACTATTAACAGATCCAAAAGACGAAAAATAGAGCAACAAATAACCTAAAGAAGAACTCCGATGAATGGAGCGAGTGTTCGTGCACAAAGCTTTTTTTTTTTTAAGTGTATCACCCCAAGCAAGGCTGGAGGCCACTATCACGCAAGGGGTTATAGAAGGGTTGGAGGAAGAGCAGATAGGAGTGGTAAAGGAGAGGATGTGGAGAAAGAGAAAGACAGTAGGTCGATCAAGGCAAGGGGGTTACAGAAGATTTGGAGCGAGAGCAGATAGGAATGAAAGGTGAAAGGATGTGGAGAAGGGAAGTGGATAGAGCAAGGCAACTGGAGATGTCGATTGACGTTACACTTAAATAGTTGGAGATTGTATTTGTCAGGGAAACAGGAATAGGGAAGGGAGTTCCACAGGCGAGATGTGCGAGACATGAAGCTATTGGAGTAGAAGAGACGTCTACATCTAACAGTTTCAACGGTGAAGGGGTGGGAACGGGATGCCAGCCTCGTAGGACGTTTAAATTCATGAGGCCTAGGGACAAGCGAAAGCAGCTCCTCGGAGCAATTACCGTGAAAGTATTTGTAAAAATGACAGAGCGAGGTAACATCGCGTTTGTGAGAGAGCGACTGCAGACGAGATGACAGATCAGGGCCAATCACATTGCATATCCGTCTCTGGATCTTATCAAGAACCCCGAGGCAAACAGCAGGGGCTCCACGTATCCCTAAGGTGACTACGACCGATTACATGTAAAACGGAAGGACAGTTACTCATCAGGATTAAAGAATATCTGCAGGTGACCCAAATAGAACTGAATGAAAGTGCCCAAAATAATGCAACAGAAGAATTACATAAAGTTCAACGAGGGAAAGGTCAAGCAACGGAACAATAAAAAAAAAGGAATTGGGCAGAAGAAAAAGAACTATAGAATGTTTAAAAGGTTTTAAAAGTTAAGGAATATCGTTACTGAAAAACAAACAAACAAAAAAAAAAACAAGTAAAAACCCATGGTAATGGCTGCGCAGAGGAAACCTGAAGATAAAAGAAATCCTTCATCATCGTTGTACAAAATCCCCCCCACTAAAACAAACAAACAAACATCAGAACAATCTGCGTAAAAACCCTGATCTGTCATCTCGTCTGCAGTCGCTTTCTCACAGACGCAATGTTGCATCACTCTGCCTTTTCTACAAGTACTTCCACGGTAATTGCTCTGAGGAGTTGCTTTCGCTTGTCCCTAAGCCTCGTGAATTTAAGCGTCCTACGAGGCTGGCATCCCGTTCCCACCCCTTCACCGTTGAAACTGTTAGGTGTAGACGTCTTTTCTACTCCAATAGCTTCATGTCTCGCACATCTCGCCTATGGAACTCCCTTCCCTATTACTGTTTCCCTGACAAATACAATCTCCAACGGTTTAAGTGTAGCGTCAATCATCATCTCCAATTGCCTTGATCTATCCACTTCCTGACATCTTTCATTCCTATCTGCTCTCGCTCTATATCTCCCGTAACCTCCCTACCTCGATCGACCCTCCGTCCTTCTCTTTCTCCACATCCCTTCCTTTACCACTCCTATCTGCTCTTCCTCCAACCCTTCTGTAACCCCTTGCGTGATAGTGGCCACCGGCCTTGCTTGGGGTGATACGCTTAAAAAAAAAACAAAAAAAAACAAAGATTGACAAAACAGAAAAGCTGTAGATGTCACCTATGCAAAGAAGAAAAAAAGGATGTGATACATTAATGACAATTTAGTGGATTAAAAGTCTTGTCAAAAAACAAAAACAAAAAAAACAACAACAACAAAAATCTGATGTTGGTTATATTTTGAAAGTGAATTAGGCCGAGATCTTTCCAGCACCCTTTGTATTTATTTATTTATTTATTTATCTATCTATCAAACTATGTTTATTTTATTCTTAACTTGTTTCTAATAAGTGCAAATTGACCCAGTGTATCAGTGCGTTTCGTGGGCCTGACGTCGATAGCCTATCAGGTTTAATTCACGAATCTGTCTCCTCCGGCGTTGGCCTTCAAGACGTCAAGAGAGACACGTGCTGGCGTTACAGGCGGAAAATAAGGCGCGCGTGCTCTCTCTGGTCAGGGGAGAGACAGGCGTATAGCAGGGTGACTCAGCTCGTTATAGGAGTGCTTGCCTGACGACAGAGAAAGGTTCGTTCAGTAATTTAAGGTAGCGAATGATGGGTGTCGTGAATTTACTGGTAAATTTCTAGTTCATTCAACCGTGCTCTCAATGTATGGATCTGTCTCAATATAAAAATGAAAACTTAAACTTAATCTCTCTCTCTCTCTCTCACACACACACACACACACACACACACACACACACACACACACACACAAGTAATGCCTAATATTTTATTTATTATTTTCACACACAACGTCAGCGGCAGATAAAAGTTGTATGGCAGTAGCGGCTGAACCTTTCCGCCAATAATTCAATTTGCGGCACTGAAAAAAAACAAAAACACAAAAAAGCAATGGCTGCGCAGAGAAAACCTGAAGATAAAAGAAATCATCGTCGTATTCAATAAAACACATACAGCAGAACAAACTACGTAAAAACAAAGATTAACAAGACATAGTAAAAAGTTAAATGTCACCTATGTAAAGAAAGAAATGAAAAAAAAAAAAAATGAAAAAATGAACGAGCTACTTTAATGATAATTTGGTGGACAAAATGTATTTTTAAATTGGGTCGAGATCTTTTCAACACCTTATGTTGCAGTTAATAGTTGACCATAGTAGGTCGAGATCTTTTCAGCACCTTATGTTGCAGTTAATAGGTGACCATCGTGGGCCGAGATCTTTTCAGCACCTTATGTTGCAGTTAATAGGTGACCATCGTGGGCCGAGATCTTTGCAGCACCTTATGTTGCAGTTAATAGTTGACCATCGTGGGTCGAGATCTTTTCAGCACCTTATGTTGCAGTTAATAGGTGACCATCGTGGGCCGAGATCTTTGCAGCACCTTATGTTGCAGTTAATAGGTGACCATCGTGGGTCGAGATCTTTGCAGCACCTTATGTTGCAGTTAATAGGTGACCATCGTGGGCCGAGATCTTTGCAGCACCTTATGTTGCAGTTAATAGGTGACCATCGTGGGCCGAGATCTTTGCAGCACCTTATGTTGCAGTTAATAGTTGACCATCGTGGGCCGAGATCTTTGCAGCACCATATGTTGCAGTCAATAGTTGACCATAGTGGGTCGATATCTTTTCAGCACCTTATGTTGCAGTTAATAGTTGACCATAGTGGGCCGGGATCTATTCAGCGGCATAATGGGGCAAGATCTTTTTAGCTCACCTTATGTTGCAGTTAATAGTTGATCATAGTGGGCCGAGATCTTTTCAGCACCCTTTCATGCTGTTAACATTTGACCATAGTATGCTCGAACATGAGCGCCAAGCGGAAAGGTGTAGTTTTCCAGACCTTTGAATGGTTTTCAACTCAATTATGGAAGTGTATTTATGTTATTTGTACTTAAGATTAAAACATTACTAATTTTAAAAATATAGGGATTTAAGTTAAGAAACTTTTGTTCGAGTGGATCTTACATCGCACCAATGGAACACGAAGTTTCACTACAATTTGCATGGCATGGTGGGTTTTAGCTGTAGGTTAGATTTGGAGGAACTAAGGAATGTAGTCCGTCTGAATACTGAAAATTACAACAGAGAAGGCTAGGTGCCTGCGACGTTTCGCCTGTGGAATAAGATAGGAAGGGAATGGAGACGGTTCGGTGCAGGGGCATGGCGGGTTTTGGCCGTGAAGTTCTGAACTGGTGGAACTCAAGAATAGGGCACGTCAGAACATTCGACATGAATATAGCAAGATAATATCGAAAGGAATTGTTTTAATATTTGAGGACTAGAAAGGAGAAAAAGTGTTTCGGGCATCTTTTAACGTTAACGTTATTCGAAGTTAGTGAATCAGAGACAAAAGAAGCAGGCAAAATATTGCAAAAGAAATGTCTTAATTTGACTGAATTTTGTAAGACCATCAAATCCATCTGACTGAGGCCCCTTTAAAAAGGATCTGAAGTGTGCCTAAGTGTGCCTGTCACTTGTATTATTCCCTTCAACAAGATTCCAATGACACACCTAGCCAAAAGATGAAGAAAATGCAACCATGCAGAGCTGGTTATCCAAACATTTCTAGATTCACACACAAAAAGAGAGTTCGATGTACTTTATTTTTACAGAACAATATGAGGAATAATAAAAAAAAAATTCTTTTTACCTTATGTGGGGAATAGGCTATTTCGGCAGACGATACAACCGGGGTTGAAGACAGACAACCACTTGTAGCGTCAGCCGAAATAGCCTATTCCCCACATGAGGGAAAACTCTTTTTCAATCAGCACCTGGCGATTGAATCGTGCACGAGTTTTGCTATCGCTGATGCCGAAAATGTATACTTATTGTTAATACAAATTATAGCCCTACTATTATACACCGAATACTATTTTATTAGCACCAGCACTGCATAAAAAGATAGCAGAAATACAATCATTTCACCCCAAGTAAGGCAAAAAAAAGTCATTAAGACGCTAGGGGTTACTGAGTGTGAAAGAAACTGAGAAAACTTTATTGAAGAGTAAGGGTAATAAAAAGTATAGGATTCAAAGAGAATGAAGATGAAAATTGGCGTTGCATTTTAATTTTTGAAGATTGTAGTTGACAGGAAAAAAATAAGTTGGAAGAGAATTCCACAAGCTCAGAGTGCGAGAACCCCCCCCCCCAAAAAAAAAACAAAAAAAACAACAAATAGAATAGAACTTATGATTACATTTATAAATTTTAACAGTGAAATGTGGAGACCTAGCTGCCAACAATCTAGTACTACACTTAAATTCATGAAACTGTGGTACCTAAGAGGAATGCACATCAGAAAAATGTCCGTGAAAATATATTGTTGAAAAAACGGCGGCTGGAAAATTATTGAAGCCGAGATGTTATGCCAGGACCGTTAATATTGCATATTCTTCTTTGGCTATTAAAATAATAACTTAATGTTAATTTGAAATCGAAAATAGTTATGGGAGATTTACGACATTTTCTTGGTGACCGTAGATTCGGGAAATTATTTGTTTTTTCACAAGTAATTTCAGAATGAAGAATAAATAAAGAATTAATTCTGAAGAGTATTGAAGGAAAAGTAAACAACTTTTTTGAGCTTTATCTGTTTATTTTTACTCTCGCTTTTCAACACGACATATTTATTAATAATAATAATAATCGTCATCAAAGACCACAAAAACGGAATGTGCTTTCTTATTCATATGGCAGTCTCTGCAGATCTTTAAAAAAACTATCAAAATATAAATATCTTGAAGTGGAAATTTAAAAATATGTTGCACATGAGGACATCAATAATTTCAGTTGTAGCTGGGTTCCTCGGACTAATTGTAAAAGGTTCCCACAGACTCATTGAAGGGATTCCTAGTAGCTCATGCCTTAAAGAAATACAAACAATTGTACTCACAAGTACAGGTAACACATTACGAAGAGATTTATCTATGTCAAATGTGTGTGATCATAGGATTTTTTTTTACAAAAAGGATCAGTGGAATATGTCATGAAGCCATTTCTGACCTTAGGTCCCTGGTTGGTTCCCAGTAAGAAATGTTTATACAACAGAAATAAAAGGAAATAATAATAATAATAATAATAATAAGCATCTTTATTATTACTCATTAGTTTTATTTTATTCTTTCTTTCATGTACCGTGCCCTTTCAAACCGTTGGAGATCATAGCACTCCACAATTTCCTATTCTTTATCTTTTTATTATCTCCCCACTTCCTGTTTTGTCATCCATTTTGCACAAGCTGTTAGGTAGGTTATTTGCTGTTTCCCTCTGTCCTTCTTTCTTTCAATAGAGTTTCAGATTCTCTAAGCAAAGCTTCCTCATTGTTCACATGTCCCATCTATGGCAGTTTCATCATCCTTCTGTAGATCTTTATTGTCTCAAATCTTCCCTGCACTTGTGAAGAAATTATCCAGCATTCAATGTCATGCAGGAAGATTGATATTACATAGGAGTGCAATACTCTTTTGTTCGTTGCTAACGATTTAAAAAATAATAATTTCACTCCAAGCAAAGCAATAAAGCCACTAAGATGCAACGGGGGGGGGGGGGTTAGTGAGTGTGAAAGAAAAACATTATTAAGAAGAAAAACAGAATTAAGAAGACAGAAGATAACGATTAACATTGCATTTAAATTTTTGAAGATCAAAGTTGACTGGAAAGCAAGAGGCTGGAAGAGAGTTAAAAAAAAAATCCCACTTTCTTAATACTTTGTTTAGCTTTTGGAAGACATCATTTGATATCCCAACGTTAAATGAATATACTGAATAGATTGAAAGGAATTAGTGGGTTCGGTTTTGTTTATTTTTTTCCATCTCTTTATCGACTCGCAGGTCATGGAAAGAAAGAATTCTGCGCCAAATATTATCTATCTTTTCCACCTCTTTTCTAGAAAGACAGTAATCGTAGTTTTAAATCCAGCTCCGCTAAACCAACAAATAGAGTTTAACATACTCAGGCACAACGCCATGAGTTTGGAGCTCCGATTGATTGAATCGTTTTCTATGGCTTATCAACTATTTGCAGATTATTTAAAGCTAGAAAATGTTTTTCTTTTTACCTTTCCCAATGGTATTCGCGCGTAAATAAGCATAATGACCCCAACGAAAATTGAAACTCCGCTCTTCGATTAAGAATTCTGAGCCATTGTTCATTACACCACCCGCTCGTCCTGGGTAAGACGATAAACTACATCCAACAGCAAGGCCTCTGATCAGGAGGTTTTGAAGTTCATAGAACCACCTCTTAATTGTTGCTGTTTCCAGGTCCACCCTGATCCAGGATGGTAGCGTCTTTTAGGGTCCCAACTATGGGTAAATAGTTAACCCCTAAACTGGGCTCAGACACTATGAAAGTGTAAAAATAGGTTTTAGTACCAGTAACACATTTTTGTAAAAAAATTATTACCAGCAATGAATTTTTGAAGAAAAAAATGTATTACCAGCAATAAAAATCTTGTCGGCATTAAATAACACACTGAGGTTGATATGCCGTAAAACAAAACAAACCAAAAAATCACCACCCGCACTTCCAAGCTTACAGTAAGTACCTGTTATTCCTAAGCGGTCACCCATGTAGGTACTGACCGCAAAGAGGTACCACAAACTAATCTTATTTTTCTCTTCACTTTCTTTAAGATTAACCAAGTGAACTACTGGTACAACGAAATCCCCAATCCCACAGATTTTAAACATTTAAAAAGAAAAGAAAAGAAGATAAAGAAATTTTTATTAGTTCTAGTCAAGGAAATTCTAAAACAGTGGTTCTCAAACGGTGAAGCGCACCTCATAGGTGCAGGGAAAGAGGAAAGCAGGTGGGGCGGAAGGATTGTAAGGCAATAAAAAATTTAGAAACAATTTTTTTTTCAAATGTATTTTTAATCACATAAAATTTGGCGAGGCGCGAGCAAACATTTATTCCGAAAAAAAAAAAAAAAAAAATGGGAACCACTGCCAATTGATGAAATATTTGAGTGTACTTATGCCCCCAGCCCCACCCAAATGCCTTTAAATTCTCAGTAGTTTCTAATAACCATTTATCCCATGCTAGCCGAATAATTTGATTAGATTGAACTGAAAAGTGAATTCGCTTTCAAAATGGATTATTTTTTTGAAAATTAGGAAAAATTAAAAGGGACTAATAATGTGAGATGCAGCGAACATATATATGTTCGCCTATCGTCCAGTTCAAACTCCTCCCCAATCTTTTAAACGGGAGACCCCAAAAAGAGAGAGGAGTTTCACCTATGACTGTCCGATGAGCTGTGAAAAAGACTTGAAAATTAAATCGTACATGAAACGTGTGAGGAACCTTGTTACTCCAGAGCAAAAAGTTAGATGTTTAGAGAGGGCGAAGATCATTTTGAATAAGTTGGAAAATCATCCTGGAATAATATAGATATATAACTAAAAAATACGCGAAAATGATGAAAATGTAACGTATTTCCAGGTCAGCAGAATGTCTACCAAAAAGCGCTAAAAAGATAACTAGAGTTATAATATTCAATAAACCAATAAATATTGAATGAAAAGTCAATGGATCTTTTATTGTTTTACTGAATCTCTCTCTCTCATATATATATATATATATATATATATATATATATATACTCATGGCTGACCCCTCCTTTCTGACTATGCCTGTTTGTTATGATTCTTAACCAATCCCCGTTGAAGAGTGCCTGCTCAGGGCACACTTGTGTTTATTCAATACTCACATAGAGCCTAGCTATGGTTTATACCGCAACTCTGCTGAGACAACCTTAGTTACAGTTTCTGGGTGAGAGCATGTCATCTGGCGTGATCAACAAGGCTAGTACGTTCAAAGCCACGGTTACTATGACCTATGACTTCGTGCCAGTACAATCATAGACGAAATCTACAAATTTTCTCTCGCAAATCTTTGCTCCACCCGTGGTATGGTTTTTCCGCACTTTCCAACAGTACTTCATGTTGGGATCGCCTTCACATGCCACTAACATCAAGAATCGCCTGCCTGACAAATCGACCATAGCTAGATTCGAACCTGTGTATCATGGTCAGAAAGCGAACGTTGTCAGCACTCGGCCACGTACTTGAGAGAGGAAGTGGGAGGAGGCTCATAGTATTCGCGAAATCTGTATTGGAATTGGAATAGAATAAAAGATGTTTTTTTTTTTAGTAAGGAAGCGCTTTTCAATATTTCAACTATTAATTATGTAGACTCTACAATTTTCAGTCAAAGTCATCTCTAATTCGATCTTTTAGATTGTGACAAGATACTCTCCTATTTAGCCTATGGACATTGATAAAAAATGTCAATATTTCCGAAGTATTACCTGAAGTTCAAGAAACTGACAACATGAAATGATTTCCTCAAATATAGAAAAAGGTATCTTTCCCGATAAGATAAGGGAAACGATAGCTTGATAAATGAACGTATTGATATTAAATATTTCATATCCTGCATTTAAAGAATACATCGTATTATATTTAATTTACGCATGGTTGCAAGGACAAAGTAATAACGTAACTTTTTCAAGTTGTTTAGAGCCAAACAAATGTTATTTAATTTATTCAACATGGACTATAACAATAAACAAGAAAATGGACGAAAGAAAGAGTTAAGTACAACTGAATATAAAACGGTCATTGAATTAGTAAAATAAAAATTGAAACACTTACTAGATGATCTCGTGCGTAAACTTTGTCGGTTTCTGCCATTGAAAAAAAGAGACGGTTTAGATTTGCTGTTCGATATTTTGAGCCGGTGTCTTCCGATTTTTTTTCCACCATTTAGAAAAACCCGACTCTTTCTCATTATGTTTGAAGAGCGCCGTTAAAAAAAATAACTTACATCAGCCTCTCTATCAAAATATTTTAAAGTAACAAAATTATGAATAAAAAAGAAATAATAATAATATTTTAACATAGCCATAGCGTACGTGGACATGGAAGGAAAATAAAGAAGAAAAGGAATAAATTCAAATGTTAAGAAAGATTCCAAACCTTACTCGGATAAGATTTACTTGGTGGACGAAGTCGTAAGTGTGACATCCTTCGTAAGTCACTTGAGTTTTTGGTGAGCTATAAATTTTCAACGAGTGTTCTGTGAAAACAGTAATCTGTGACAAATCTTGCGAATACAGACGCGATTGTTTATATAAATCGCAATCCTTTGTGCATAGGGAGTATAAGATGCAGTTAATAAAACAGAGAAATTCCAGGGCAAAAGCTTATTTTCATGTATAAAACGCAGCTGATTTTAAAGCCAAGAAAACGAACTAAACTTGTGAAAAGTAAGAGAAACAAATGAAGATACAACTGGATATTTGTTTCCTTTTGTGATTCGGGTACGTTACGAAAATGTAATAATGACTTGTGGAGTAAAAGTCCACTAAATCAATCCACACTGAGAAAATAAATCGTAATTTAAATAATATTTTTATCTTAAAATGATTTCTAAACATAGATGGGAGTTTAGATTCAACGGAATCTGAAAACAGTACAGGACCATACAGGTCTTGGAGAAACATTATGAAAGATTTATTTCCCGTTGTTGTAATACGCAATTTGATAGATATTATCTCTCCAGGAAACAAACACATCCAATTTGATTCGATTTTGTTGAAAATTTTTTCTTGAGTCTTATAAAATGCGATGGAGTTCTAAACTAAGACACAACAGACATTTGAACACGATTTTGTATGCAAATTCTTGAAACTTATGCACATAGGATTGAGTTCCACACACGCACATATATATATGCTTGGATTGATGAATCGGAGACCCGAGTTCGAATTCCATTTGAATCCATTACATTCACTTACTTGCTAATACCCTTGGGAAAGGTGTGGATCTTCTTCTCCCTTCAGCTATGGGTAAATAGCAGGACAGATTGGGTTCTATAGCCTTGGATGGCAACTGGTCTAGAAGGACGACAACTCTGAATTCAAAACCTGC
Source organism: Acanthosepion esculentum (assembly GCA_964036315.1). Taxonomy (NCBI): domain Eukaryota; kingdom Metazoa; phylum Mollusca; class Cephalopoda; order Sepiida; family Sepiidae; genus Acanthosepion; species Acanthosepion esculentum. The sequence continues at coordinate 55,503 of CAXIWW010000019.1, read as the reverse complement.
AGAGGGTCGTTTGGGGACCCTGTGGCACATAGTGCAGCAGGTCTATGTATTCGGCCCTTCAAAAAGTGTGGATCACCACTATAATCAAATCTCATGTGCTGTTGTCGGGCTGTCGGTTTTCTAGCAATTGATCTTCTTGATCTTAAAAAAAATATATATATATATATACATATATATATATATATATATATATATACTCGACTCTCCCGTCGAATTCGACGTATGAGAATAGAGTATATATATATATATATATATATATATATATATATATATATATATATATATATATATATACACTAGCAGCATGGCCCGGCGTTGCCCGTGCTTGATTCAAAAATCGTACGACTCATACAGCAATCGCTATCACTTGACTTAAAATATTTTTGCCCTTCCTTGCCTTTAAAGGAGTGCCCTTTGCCGTGCTGATGTTGCTACATGCCTTACTTCTTCTCACACTACGAATTTTTTCTAAGCTCTATACTAAACATTAAATCTGTTACGAA
>CAXIWW010000019.1:27500-47500 GCA_964036315.1 Acanthosepion esculentum | reverse complement strand
ATATATATATATATATATACTATTTTGTATGTGCAGTAGATAGTGGAAAGCGCTCAATATCAGTGATAGCGCTTAACATATTCAGTTCTATTCACATGAGTTTACGACCCTATGTGTCTATGTGCATGAGAGTGTCATCCCGAACAAGCGCAAAAGAAAATCCCCCCTCCCATCACCAAATATAGTCAAGCAAGTATAAATAGATACAATTAAAAAAAAATAAACCAGTTTGTTTGATGATCGCAAAAGCATGAAACTCAGGGTCACAAACTCATATCCAACAAACTGAATATTTATAAAACATTGTATACATGTTAAACTAACATCCAGCTTGTTACTAGGCTAATTGTTTCTTTTTTTATAAAAATCTATAATGGTACCGTTGTGGTCCCAGATTGAAGGCCACCGCCTGGTCTACGCGAAACTTTTTTTTTATCATAGTTTAAGCAACAGAGATAATTGATCTCGCACACTTTTTTAAAATTAAGATACGCTTGTTCTATCTCATATAAAGCTTAAAATTCCAGACAGGTATGGATTTTGCTTGATTTAAAAAATTTAGGGGGCAACATCTAAACGAATCGCTGGTTATTTTCAAAATAAAATCTTTATTTAACACGTTAATTCAGCATAATCTTTCTTTGAATACGATATCTGGGGTGTGCTTATACTGTAAAAATATTAATTCGTTTCAAATTTCGCCATGCGCATCATTAAATTCACCAGGTTCGAATTTATTAAATACAAACAAATTGGCTCGATCCATTCGGTCATTTAAACCTAAAATAACATTTAACTATTAAAACTTCAATTTTGAAAGGTACACACACAGATATATATATATATATATATATATATATATATATATATAAAAATAAATAAAATAAAAATTAAGTAATTCATTGAGTCTGAAAGAAACCTCAACAGAATGCAGAAAGCACTGGGCGACCGTTTCGTCCTATATTTGAGACTAATCAGCAGTGCGCACCCATTACCGAGAATTGAAACCCGCTCGCTCACATATTCCGTGGTGGAACTCAACTGAAGTTCTTTGTAACTATAGGACTGTGCCCCCCGGAGCCACGACTACTATCATCAAGCCGCTCAAACTGAAGCATTAGAAGACGGATCAAGCAATGATATACATATGATAGAAATTGTAAGGAGGATTTGATAATTATAATTAAGTAATTCATTGAGTCTGAAAGTATATGACAACCTAACTGTCAGGGTTTCAATTCTCGGTAGTGGATGCGTGATGAGTACCAAATATAGGACGAAACGGCCGTCCAGTGCTTTCTGCATTATGTTGAGGTTTCTTTCAGATTCAATGAATTACTTAATTATAATTATCAAATCCTCCTTACAATTTCTATAATATATATATATATATATATATATATATGTATATATATTTGAATGATAGGATAGAAAACGTTTATCAATCTAACATGTTTCACCTTTATTAAAACTTCATAAGACAATGAGATATGGAGAAAAAAGTTCTGGTACTTTTTATTTAGCGTTGTTTAACCCATGAAAATCCAAAAACACGAAAGTAAAAATACCAGTACTTGTTTCTCCTCCATATCCCATTGTCTTATGAAGCTTTAATAAAAGTGAAATATGTTAGATTGATAAACGTTTTCTATCCTATCATTCATATATATATATATATATATATATATATATATATATATATAGTACCTGCCGAAGTAGAAATTTTAATAGTTTTTGAATCACCCTATATAATTTCACCCCAAGCAAGGTGATAGTGCCACAAAGAAGCGAGAGTATATTCGGAGTGAAAGAGAGAAACTGGAAGCACAAACCTAAACAGGAAATAAGGGATAAACCCCCACTCCTGTTCAAAAGATAGAGAGGTTGCTGTGAACTGAGAGACAGGCAGACCTATCTACTTCTTCTTGGAGATTTATACAGTCGTCTTCCGGAACAGCGAAATCCACAATCTTTGTAGAACGAAAAACGCCATGTCTGTCCAAGACATTGTTCATATCCGCTTTGGTGCCATTTCTCCAACACATTTTCGAATCTGTATGCATATTGATCCATATATACACTCTTTTAACGCAAACCATATAGATTACCTGTATGATTGATTAAATAAGGCTCAACCAGGAAAACCTTTATAAATTGTACGTCTTTCTGGGGAAGCTAAATAAATAGCGAAGCATATAAAATTTATAATGGCTTTTCTCACTTGTTCTTTATTTTATCGAATTTAATCCACAACTTCAATTTATTAACTGTATCCTTACTCACAAGTAAATTGAGGCATATTTTCGAATGTTACAATTTTATTTTCTGTCAGTGTACATATGAACTCAGCTTACGCACTCAACACAAACATAAATTTTCAGGGCACAAAGCCAGAAATTAATTGAAGACTGGGGGCCAGTGATCCCTTGTCTAGAAAACATTCACTATTCTACTTTATTGTTCTGATGAACTTTCCTCTATGGTACCGTGTTTTATGAATTTAAGCGCAGTACTAGATTGGCGACAAGGTCTCATCATCTTATTGTTGAAATGGATTGATGTAACCGCAAGTCCTATGCTAACAGTTTATTTTCTCGAACTTCTCGCTTGTGGAACTCTCTTCCGGCTTCTTGCTTTCCAGTTCACTTTGATCTTCAAAAATGTAAATGCAATGTCAATCATTATGTTCTATCTTCTTAATTCTCGTTCTTTTATTGTTCTCTCTCCTTAATCGTGTTTTTTTCTTCTCGTACTCAATAACCCCTTGCATCTAGCGACCTTATTGCAGTAAAATGATTTTTTAAAAAATTCAGGTGGATGTCTGTAGCGAATATGTTCGAGGAATGTGTGCCATTTCTGATTAACCTATCATATAAATGCGACATTGTGTTATCTGCCGTATCAGATGTTTAGACCCAGCCTATCTCTCAAAATGACTACGTGTTACATTTTTGCCATGGGAACAGGGGAAATGGATATCATTAAAGAAATCTTGGAATGACAACTTGGAATGATAAATAATGGTAAACATTGCTTGCAAGTTTTATCATCATCAAAACTGTTTTGATTTGAGATCATGAATTAACATGTTCTCTCATCTTCAGTGACAATGTAGACTGATTTGACAATATTTTACCTGCCTTCTTCGTCCTCTACGAGTTTTCGGTTTTGTTGGAGATCTTCCTTGATTGTAAACTTCTCCAAAGAAAAACTGGGATCTTTTTGCTTTGTTCTTTAAATGTTGTGACTATGGTGGTTCTTGGATGACTTCTGAAAATTTTGAAGTCAGTCTTTTCAAAGTAAAACTCCATGGCTTTGTTAATTGGGCATTCTGGATCCATTCGCAAAATAATCGAATATTGTCTTTCTCAGTATGCAACGTCTTAAATAATTAGTTATTGAGTAGCAGTAACTAAAGCAGCCATTACCTACTTTGCCAACAGTTTATACGTTCTTATACGTTTTTCTCCACAGTATTGGGTAAAGGCCACAATTATGGCGGGAGGCCGAGTAAAGATGAAACTTACCTCAGTAGTCATTACCTTCACGACAAAATCCACTTATTTACAGTGGGGTTCTTTGGATGGTACAACAATTTTCTTCATTACCTGAAATTGTGGAATTCTTTTTAATCGTTTCACCCCAATCAAGGCGATAAAGCTACTAAGACGCAAGAGGTTACTGAGTGTGAAAGAATAAGAAAAAGTAAAAACATTATTAAGAATCTGGAAAAATGAAGGAAGAGGAATCATGAAGACAAGACATAACGATTGACATTGATCTTCAATAATTTAAATGCAATGTTGGCTAGAAAGCATGAAGCCGGAAAAGAGTTCCGTAGGCGAGAATTGCGAGAAATGAAACTGTTAAGAAAGAATTCACGGTTACATCTCGCCATTTCAACTGGAAAATGATGAAACTTTGTCACCAATCTAGTATTGTGCTTAAATTCTTAAAGTCTAAATACCACAGAGGAAAGTTCATCAGAACAATTACCATGAAAGTATTTATAGAAAAGGCACAGCGAAGTTACATTACGGTAGTGGAAAGTGACTGAAGCCAAGATGCCAAGTCAGGACCAATAATATTGCAGGAATATAATATTCTCTAAATATATAGCAGGAGCATCAGACAATATATGACAGCAATATTCGAAGCTTGTACCTAATGGTAGGCTTATAAAAATGTAATATAGATTTTGGAGAGAAAAAATATTGTTTAGCTCGACACAGGGAACCAACTTTCCTAGCTGCAGGCCTAGCAATTGATTCGATATAATCTTTCCGCTTCATGATAACCCGAGAAGGCGCAACGAGTCATTCTTTTGGAGGTTAGCATCAGCCATAATGATGGAAGGCAGAAAAGGGTCTCTCAGATGATTAATAAAGAGCAGTTTTGTTTGGGAGGTATTTTAATTAATAAACCATTCCTTGTCCCAGTTAACAACAGAGTTTATAAATCTTTTGAAATCAGATGCCAATTAGCATTAATTCATATTAGCTGCATTGATGAACATTTCAGGGTTTTCCTATTGTAATTTGCTCTTGTATCAGGATATTTAATGAATAAATAAGCTCAGTACGGGTTCCAAGACTACAAAATATCCGTGGAAATTCCATATTGGATTGTTAAATATTTTAGCATAACAACTTTAACGAAATATTGCAATAACAATCATAATGAATGCAGATCATTATTTAGAGAGGTAAGAGTGTAAAAATGAAAAGATTTAAAACTGACAAAGTGTTTCATTTCACTGAAGTAGACGTTAAATATATGAGAGCATTATCACCTCCCCTATCTTTCTCTTTCTTTTTCTCGCTGAAACCAAACAGCACCTCTAATATGTCTTTTCTTGTGATCAAAATGGAATAGTCCATTATTTATGAGGTATTGGAAGGATGTGACGTACGGACTAAGGAAAACGCAGAATGATATAATAGTTTCATGGAAGATTTTATGTAATTCTATAAAACTCAAAGCAGGTAAATTCAACGGCGAAGTGATTATTATTATTATTAATGTTCTATTTCATGATATTGAGAACCGTAATCGCAATTAAAGTTTTCCTTAAATACGTTATCTTCTAAAATTACACTGGTCAACCGATTTTTGCTGAAATAGTCTTTGCTATATATATAAAACAAAGAAAAGGTTCTCAGATATTACCGCCTTTCCGCTACTTGAAGTTTCATGTGGGCGCCTAATCAGGCAGCTGTCTCACAATCTTCAGGCGGTACATGTGACGAGATAATTCTATACACACACATTATATATATATATATATATATATATATATATATATATATATATGTGTGTGTGTGTGTGTGTGTGTGTGTGTGTGTGTGTGTGTGTATAGATAGATAGATAGATAGATAGGAGAGGTCGAGAGAGAACATAAACCGTAATATTTAAAAATGAATAAACTGACATAGCACAAAAAACAAAAATCTTTCATAATGGCTATTATTAGCCCAAATTACTCAGGGCATTGAACAATTTATATTTAAAATTTATACCGGAAAAAATGCTGAAGACCTGGAAGATGTACAGGAATACATCTACATATAACAATTGTTAACATTAAAGGTGAACATGAAAATGGAATAAAATAACTACGTACAACAATTGGTTGGAAATTATTTAATAAAAATAGATAATGAAGCACATTTTACCAATATGCTTAAAACGTGAATGTGTAATACCAACAATATTATAAAAGGTGTGAAACTTGGTGATTAAGGAAATTGATAGAATTACACAAAACAATCTGGAATGTATGACGGTAGTAAGAGATACATAAAGATCAGAGAATAGACCATGGTAAATGATATCATAGGATTATGCGACAAAAATCGAAGTAAACATAACACAAAGAAAGTAGGAAGGATAGCAGATGGAAGAAAAGCTTAGTCGATTAGTGTCTAACTGAGAGAAAAAACAGTAGAAATAAATGATACAGAAGGTACAAAGATGAAATACAGCGCTTATCTGATAAGACATAACAGAAAATCTCACTGTCATGGAAAGATTAAAAATAGAACTTTGTCCAAGTATAGGGACTTGCAATGAATCCTGCAACAATATATATATATATATATATATATATATATATATATATATATATATATATATAAGGGTCGGTTGGAAAGTTTATAGGCTGACCTATATAAAAATGTAAAGAGACATACCAGTTGGTAGATTAAAAGTAGGTACCTCGACCGAATTTTCGATATCCTAGTTTTAAAATTAAATTTTAAAAATGAAAAAGCATTCTTGAAGATTTCATCCGAGTTTTAATTGAAATCTAAATGATTAAATTTCTCGTGTATTTCAGAGAGAAATTATATACATTGGAATGTCAAATAATTGCTCGATTTTTAAAAAAAATCTTTGAAAAGCGGCCATTTTCTTAATTTTAAGAAATTTATAAACAAATTTATCGGGTTTAAAATTCTTTCAAAATTAAATTAAAGATTTGTGACACGTTATTTGTGTAAAATTAGAAAATTTAAAGTTAAATTAATCTGATTTGAAATAAATATTACTTACTTGTAGCATAAAAACAATATACAAGCATTTCTTAACGATGGGTCCCCTCTTTCTTTGATCATTATTGATTTATCGAGAAGCTCTTAAGGGGATGACAGCTGTTATGGATGACCAGAAATTACATATTTACGAAAACTAAGTGAACGCATTTTTTAAAAAGTTTTTAACTACCTAGTAATTTTTACAAATTAATATATTTTCAGCAAATATTTAATATTTCATTGACATTTAATAAGGTTTTTAAGAAGCTTTATGAAATTTGCATTTCGTCTCTAGGTTCTTAAATTTACTAGCTTAAACAAAAAATTAATTAATTGAAGTGTGACCCAAACTAAAATAAATACATAAAGTAAAAATATTTAGTGAAATAACAATTAAGGAAAGTAAAACTTTTTTTTTTATATTTTGAAGGGATGATTTGCAAAGACGTTAATGATGAAACAGAACTGAATTAAAAGTGAAATAATTGCAGTGTGTCAGACGACACTTAAATCACGTGAACTTGCTAAGGATTATGTCATGTATAGATTCCTACAAGTAGAAATTAGGAACGCTTTTTTTCACTAAAAATTATTTCTTAAATTATTTTTAAAATATTCGGGTACAAACGACTGTTATGAGCTTTTCAAATTTTGATTCGTAAATTTACTTTTCACTTAACAATATCACCAAATTGCATTCTTGAAAGCAATGAAGAATTTTAAACGATTTTTGAACTAATATATTAATATAATTAAAATAAAAAAAATGAAACAATTCTTGTAAAACTTCATTATTCATCGAAAAAAATTATGATGTCATAGTTTTTTCGCATTTTTTATTTTACAATTCAGAGCAGATTTTCCATGAAACGGGTAACTGTTTTACAAAAAAAAAAAAAAAAATTTGATGACTTACTTTCTCCAAAGAATCCTGTTTTAACTAATAAAAAAATTCTCCACTTAAAAATTTATTTTCTCTAAATTTCATGAAATTATGCAAGTGGGTGGTATCATATGTAAAAATATTTTATTTACCAAGGATTTTCTAAAAAATCTAAAAATTTTCCAAAATAATTTAATTCATTTCTGAATATGTCCTGAAAGTTTCATTAAAATCCAACAATGATTTGAATTTTGCCATAATTTCCAAATCGATGTGTTTTTCACCGGAAAAAAAAAGAAAAAAAAAAAACTAACCTTAATCTTTGGTCCGCCGCAGACGTAAAAAAAACAAGATTTTTAACCAAAATATACAACCTGCTATAAAGGAGTAAAAAAATTCAAAAAATAATTAAAAAAATACTTTGGTCTTTCCTTGTAATAATAACATAAGCATTTTGATGAGAAAACTTTGTTCTTATTGAGTTTGGCGCTTTTTTCTTCATGCTATGCTGTTTTTTACGCGACCAAGTGGCTGTCATAACTAAAAGACATGCAAATGTGCCAGAATAGAATAGCCGGACGGCGGACATCTATTGTATTCTGGTACACATGTATATCTTTTAGTATACCAATTGGTTTGTCTACTTTTATATTTTGGTCAGCAGATGAACTTTCCAGCCGACCTTTACATATACAGAGAGAAATGTATACAAACTCTTGCGTTGTAATTATATATATTACACCAACGGCTTCCCATATTTAATACTTCTCGTTTTCACTCTCGCGTGGTCATGTGTGACGTCACGAGCTGCGGTGCGATTTTCTCTTCCGCGTCTCGTATACACGAGTTTGTCGTTGCTTGGAAATCTTTCATGCAACAAAAACAGACTGTCATTATTGTTTTGTCCGTGTATTGTTTAATATATTGAAATGTAATTGTCATCTTTGATAATGGCTTAATGTAAGCCGAAAGCTTAGATAGGATTAAAAACATGTATCAATATGGTGATTTTCTTTCGTCTTTCAATGATAATGTTATTAAGCTTATCAGACAATATGAAAGGAATTTACTTAAAATAAATAGACAAAACTTATCTATATCATTTAATGAAACATACATCAATATATATATATATATATATATATATATATATATATATATATATTACAAGACGCAAGGAGTTACTGAGTTTGAAAGAATAAGAAAAAACATTATTAAGGAGCGGGAAAATCATAATAACCTCATCCACCTACAAAAAAAGATTAAAAATAATGGAAGCCCTAATAATAAAAAAGAAAAAGCCTACGTTTAAAAATATCAACTACGAACAAGGCCACAATGTGCTAACCGTGTTCGGAAAATAAAAAATCTCTATAACACTAAAAACATACACATAACACACACTTAATTCAACGGAAAATAAAATCATCCTTGATAATGGCTAAAGGTATAGCCGAAAGCGCTCGGAATTATAGAATATTTGGACTATTTCTACACTTGTTCTAACGTAAGAAATATTAAATAAAAAGCTTAATCGTAGTACCTTGTCAGTCGTTTTTAATGAAACATGCATAAATGAAGGATTGCTGCCTAAATATACAATTATCAAATATATATATATATGTGTGTGTGTGTGTGTGTGTGTGTGTGTGTGTGTGTGTGTGTGTTGTAATCACATTAAACACACCAATTCGTTTACTAGCTCACTCACTAACATTACTTTAAAAATCTACCACAACTCTAACTGTCGAAGTCATAACATAATTTACTTATTAGAATGCTCGCTATGACAGAAACAATGTGTAGGAAAATCTGAATGGCCTTTTCACTACAAATTTAATAATTATAGGAATCGGATCAAGTCGGATCCCCACGAAAGATTATTATCTGAAGAACAACATTTCCGCCTAGAAAAACATGATTTTAATAGCCATGCAAAATTCACTATTATTGAAAGAGTAAAAAATAGACACAAAAGATAAACTTAGAAAAATACTAGAAGAACGTGAAGACAAATGGATTTTGCGCCTCAAAACACTTTCTCCAGACGGACTTAACAACAAACTGAACAGAACAGATAGAATTAATATATAATACCATAAATCAACCCCCACCCATATTTCGCAATCATACTAGACAAACATGCTTCCAGTCGTGTTGGGGTTTCCCAGATACACTCACAAATATATATATACATGCACCCCCCCCGCAAAATAAAAGATAACATGCACATAACTCACACATCACCTTCTCAGCAACAATAAAGCTGTTAAAATGACAAAAGAAGTAAATCTGAGACTCATAAATCCCCCAGCCTCTGCTTAAAAGAACTTGAAAGAGGCCTTTTGGCCAATACAAGGACTGGCCAAAAATTAACGATAAAACAAATGAAAACTGCCGACGAAGTTCACTTTCTTCAGAGACACTCATTCACTCCTGTAATTCACTGCTACTAACAAACAGGAAATTTTCTCCTGGTGATGGCCTTGTTAGGCGAAACTAGTCTAAGAACTTAATTTAAATAATAAAAAAAATATTAATATACAACACAGTGTGTCTGAAATTTTAATTTTTTAACATTTTTTTTTATTTAAGTAAAAATCACTTTTTTTAACAGTGAAATTAGTGTCAACTGACTTAGAGATTGAGAATAGTACAAAAGAAAATGTACCTCCTATCATAAAACTGTTTTATATAATTTTAATTTAGATATCAACACTTTATGGTAACTATTCTTTAAGAAATTTTCAGACCATTACCAGTGTTATCCGACACACGGGTCACACATGACTAGCGAAGCGATTTCTTGCGGCTTGCTACCGTGTTATAATCAAAATATCATCCTTTTTTTTTCAGTGGAGATCGGAATGTCTAAAATGTCATAAATCAAAATGAAATGCCTTGTGTTCTCAATTTACCTGGCCTAAACCCGTTATTTTATTTGTGAAAAAAAGAATTTAATTCAGCAACCATAATGTTAAAGAAAGTTAACCGCTATGACTTGAGTTGTAACAGGACATTTAAAAATTTTTTTAATGTGATGTCCACTTCAGGACGTTGGAAATCGTTGTTCTCCTTGACAGATTCCCTTTTCTGTATTATCTGTGAATTGGCATGGCTTATTGGGACCGATAGTCGATCGGTTTCCCGTTATCTTCTTCATGCTTTGGATTCAAAATTGTATTCTCAGACAGAATACCACCCAATGCTAGACAGTCAAGTCGACCCTGTTATTTAACCCATAGTCTCTTGTTGGAGCAAGGAGAAATTATGCCAGGTTCCTTCAGAATGTAGGCGATCGTGGCCCTCCACAGATTAATTTTCTTTATGATCTGGGAACTGCTATGAATTTTTGGGAAATATAATGGAGTGGTTACCCTTGTCTTCAGGATTTTTAATTCAGACTAGACTTACTGCACTCCACACACACAAACAGACACACAGAGAGAGAGAGAGAGAGAGAGAGAGAGAGAGAGAGAGAGAGAGAGAGAGAGAGAGAGAGAGAGAGAGAGAGAGAGAGATTTTTAACCCAGAGCTGATTTTTTTTAATGACTAGCCCATTTACCTATGGTTGGTTTGTTGATTTTGTTTAGCAGCATATCAACCTCTATGGGTTATTTAATGCCAAAATCTAAATATTTTGTACACAATTTTATGGCTTGAGGAATAAGACTCTTCGGTAAATCGAATCGAGTTCTCTAAGTCACTGTGTGTTTATCCAAAAATAAATACGCTTAAATTCACCATCAGCCCTGCTGTGCACCAACGACTTAGTGGTAGAATCCCCCGACCGACGCCAATTCAGTCGGGTTTCGATCCTAGCTAGAGGCAACCGGACGTCTAGCCACACCGATGAGCTGTGATACAGCGAAACATTCTGTGGATGACTATATATATATATTGAACGCAATTTTAAACCTTCAACTACGTATATTTTGTACATAATTTTATACTTTCAAGGCAAACGTATGTTTTTAGATATATAGTTTGCAAATGATAAAGTGTTGTGTTGGTAATTTATTTAAAAATGTATTGTTGGTAATTTCACTACAAATATGTATTGTTGGTAATTTTACTATAAAAATGTACTGTTGGTAATTTACTATAAAAATGTACTGTTGGTAATTTTACTATAAAAATGTACTGTTGATTTTTATTTGGGGGTTGACTATTTGCTCATTAACAGGTGCTACCACCCCGATTCAGGGTGGACCTGGGAATAACAGTAATTAAGAGGTGGTTCCACGCTGCTCAAAACCTTCAATCTCCAGATCTAGATCCTTGCTTCCAAGAACGGTTTACGTATGTGATATCTACCTGCTTTGTGCTGTATTATGTTGTACAAAAATCGTTCTACATTTATAGATGTAAAGACAAAGAAAAATGATATCATAAATATTCACCATTCTTAAAATCTACAAAATGTGGCCAACAGGCGGCAAAACGTTACGTTACACCATTATTTCACTTAAAGTAAAAGTCATTATTCTGCCACCACGCCACTTTGTAACAAGTAGCCGTCCATTGTTCGTGACATCAATGGCTTCTGGATTTGATAAGCCATCGTACTTTGTGAGAAGAACACAATCTACTTCCCCTTTTGTTGTCAACCGAAAGATTCGCGATAAATCCCGATCACAAACATAGATATAGGTCGCATCAGCTGTGACACCCGCCGGATGTGCTATACTATCAATCAAGAATTTTGTATTACCCTGGAAATCCAAACATTGCACGATGTCGCCGTCTGTTACAACCAGACAGAGATCGGGTGTTATGGCTAAATACCGTGCCCGTGTCGTATTTGGTCCGAACTGACAGTGTAGAGTTTTGGCTACTCGAAAGGATTCCCCATCCACACGTATCAGATCTATCGTCGCGGATACACATGCTACACAGGCTAACGTCCGTTCATTCACTTTTGCCACTCCCCAGTATTTTTTCTTTAATTTTCCTTTCGACTCAGTGATCATGTCACTGGCCATATTCATAATTCGAATCTCCCCGTTCGGTAAAGTTAGGGCGAGACGATCTTTTGACCATCGGCATCCACAACAGGCACGGATATCGATTTGATTTGTGTCTACGGTTACCGATTGGTCCAAGGCGGAAGAATCTTTGTCCTCTGTCGCCAACATTATTTTCCCTGTGCTGAACCCATCCGACGAATAACGACTGATCGCTTCCCCTCCATCGATTACGACGTACTGATTATCGGGTAAAGCGATTACGTCTCGAAGATATGACGATTCCGACTTCCCCCGGGAGAGGACGTCGGAAAGCAATTGTGGGATGATCGGCGGTGGGTGTAAATAAAGGGAGAAATTTCCAATTTTAGAGAAATGAGTAAACCACCTTTTCATTGCTGAGTTTTCGTCGAGTCCCGGTAGCGGCTGTGCATACACAGTTCCCAAATTAACTTTTTCGAAACTATTCGTAGCGTATGAAAACGATTTATCCGGCGTGAAGCGGATAGTGGTGTTGACCGCGCTGACGCATTCCACAGAATTTAAGCAAACTTTGAGAACCTGACTATGATTTTTTACATGATTCTTATATTGCTTCATGAAGCTTTTGCTGAAAGGGGTCGATAGAAATTGGTCGATTTCGAACAAAACTCGGGACTGATGCTTAAGCAAGGCTTTCGACTCGTTCAGAAAATAGTCTAGGCATTCGTTCAGACTTTCCTCGCAGGAATTCAGTTCTTCAAGCAAAGAATCTCGTTTGTCTTCCACGGAAGAAATCAGCTGGGAAGCCATGTCAAGAATCATACGCCTTGCCGTCCATGCATCTCGCCAATGTTGGCGACGGGCGACTTCCAGATGAGCCACGTAGTCATACAGTTCCATCCTAATCTCCGTCACTCGCACCCGAAAGTTTTTAACCTTGCTGATGCGCATCTGCACAAAGTGGGATGTGTAGGCATTGTCCAGAGTTAAAAGCGGACCGCATTGTGCGTGTTGAAACTCATTTTGACATTGACAACAGGCGAAGGTCTCACATTCGCTACAGAAAGAAGTCTCTCGTTGTTCCTCGTGTAAAGGGCAACCGGGTTTATCTTCATTTGAAGAGTAAACAGATTGGTACGGAATTGGACCCTCGGTTAGAGATTTCTGCTCAAGATCCACTTCTGGTTCCTGTTGACCACAGGACGAAGTTGAAGAAGATTTTGACTGCCGATTGGAGGAACGAGAAAAAACCAGCGACTTCCGGAAACTGTCCATCATCCGTTTGAAAGAAGAAGTTGTCTTATCTTTGTTTTCCATTTCGGTTTTTTGGTTTGTTGTTTTGGGGGAAATTTTTTGCTGTCTTATTCAGTCTTTTTGCTGTTTTTTTTTCATTCTCATATTTCTGTAAAAGAAAAAAAAAAGAAAAAAAAAGGAAACAGAAATGAATATATTAATTAACTATACAAGGTAAATTTTTTAAAAACCACCTGTCTGTTTTATCCAGAAAGGGGAAATATACCAAAGAAACAATTGCTAATTAAATGAATAAAAATTATAAATATAATAGCCTAATTCTGGATATTGAGATTATTTTTCATTGCGATTTTCGATATTAAAACCATTATCAATGCATTTACACCACACATATTATGACCATTGACAATTACCTCATTTCTCCTACTCAATACGTATTTTATAACTAATGCATTTACATTATACATATAATAGCGTGGGACGGGTTTAAGTTGACACCCGTTTTTTTATTTTCTTAAGCAATCAAATTAATATCACCCGGCCAAGATCGAACAGTCTTACTAAAAGGAAATAAGCCTCCCAACGGGGTTTAAGCCTGTAGTCCCTTTTCCATCATAGGCAGCAATAACAAACACAAAGGTTCCCTATTTCGATTATAAGACAGTTGTAAAGAAAATTATCATTAAAAATGGCAACATCATTGGAATACATTCATTAATAACAAACTCCAAATCATTAAACCCACTATTGGAAAATGGAACTCAGAATATAAAAATAGAAGAGAAGAGGTAGTGCCGACCCGCCTTCACATAGGCCACACCTACATCACCCACCATTATTTACTAGAAGGCACAGAATCCCCAATATGCACTGCATCCCAAGAGAAATTTACAGTGAAACATATACTGTTAGAGTGTGTAAATTTTGACCTAGTGCAAACAAAATATTACAAATTAAGTAATTAAAAAAAAAAAAACTTTTTACGAAAATAAAACCATCCAAGATTGTAAATTTCCTAAAAGTAATTGAAAAATGGTTTAAATATATATTTATAGATACACACCTTTTTTTTTTACCAAACTATCGCTATGAATATATTTCAAAATTTTGTTGGCATTAAATGACTCACTGAGGTTGATATGCCATAAAACAAAACAACCAACCAAATCCATCACAGGTTCGATTTCTGTCGGGAGGCACATTTTTCTTCAGTAGGACTTCTCAATCTCGGCCGATTGACATTAATTTCACTGTTTGAGAAATAACAGACAAGGATATAAACTAAAACACGTTTGCTCACTAAAAATAAAGTATATTGTAATAATAAATAATGTCGGGTGAAAGCATCTATTTAAAAATGACATAATAGTCCTATTCTATCGGCAACGCTTGAAATGAATTTTAAACAATGAGATTTCGTTCCTGCTTTTTTCAATTAATTCTATAGCCATTAAAAATGAATTTATATTACACATATTATAATACTATTTTGTATCAGTAATACTTACATTAATTCCTAATCACTGACCATCATTTCCTGTCTGTTATTCAATGCACTTCTGTAGTAAAACCTTTAGTAAAACATTTAAATTATAATATTCTATTCGCAACGCTGGAAATAATTTTTGACCACTGAAAATTCCTTCCAGCTTTTCAGCAGTAAAACATGTCTGTCTATATCTCTGAGATGAAGTATTATGATTATTTACATTATTCGAACTGTTATCCTCATCTTCATTGCCATATTCACAACGTTTCGGCCGTTGTACGCCCTGGCCTTCTTCAGGTGATTGGAAATTCGAACCGAACACTTTTTTGTCCACCGGGGGAGATTGGTCTGGCTCCACGTGCCATGCCTCTTCCGTGACATGACACTGAGACACCCGGAAGAGGCATGGCGCGTGAAACTAGAACAGTCTACTCCGGTGAACAGAATTAACGGGTTCAGTTCGAAATTCCAATCACCTGAGGAAGGCCGGGGCGTACAACGCTCGAAACGTTGTGAATATTGGCAATGAAGATGAGTCCGAATAATGTAAGCAATGTAAGTAAAATATGTTCCCGATGATATATATCTGATAAAACTATTCTTGCGAGAAAAGCTTTCTCAAGGTCCTGATATTTCCAGACCAGTGAGAATCTGTTTCTTCCATATTTACAATGTATAGTATCAAAATTGTGTGCCAAAACCTGTTAAAAGGTTAACTTTAAATCAAAAATTTGAAAAAAAAAAATTGAATAAAAAAAAATATAATAACTTGCTGATCGTCAGAAATATATTTTAATACCTACAGTAAAATTTAGCATTAATTATTAAAAAAATTACAATAAAATTTGATATTAATTATAAAAAATTAAAACAAAATTTGGTATTAAATATTAAAAACTATTAAAAAAAATCCGGTCTTATTTATAAAAAATTACAACAGAATTCAGTATTACTGTATTTTCCGGCTTACAAGACGCACCATTTTTCGTAAAAAAATAGCTTGTGCGTCTACTAAGACAAATGTAAGGCAACGCCCAGGCTCAAGTAAGCTTGGACGGTCACCTAATTGGCTTGACTAATAGGCACGTGGATTTGTATGTTGAGAAATTACACTATAATGTTAATTATCTAATTCAGCTTTTCATATGATGCAACCTCAGTACTTAGCTGTTACAAGTATTTCCAAGACTATAAACCTTCCTGGAGCCGGGCCACAAACTTAAACATATTCTGTTTAGTAGCAGCGGCGGGAGCTTTTCTGATCTTGCCATACAAACAAAATCGGACAAGTGATTAATGTAAACAGTACGTGGCGCCAGTATGTGAGAGACGCATGGTGAATGTGTTGTTGTATGAGAATGACATTTTTTTAGAAATTTCTTTCCAATATTAGGGTTCGTCTTTCAAGCTGCAGCATATTGTAAGCCGGATAATACAGTAATTACAAAAAAAATCCCAAAAAATCCAGTGTTAATTATAAAAGATTACTAAAAAATCCGGTATTAATTATAGGTTTCAATTTTTAACCTATTAAATACACACCATCCCATTTTTAGGACAGTGGACAGTAACGAGTTAAATAAATTATAAGTTCCATCAAAATGGATGCGTTTTATTTTTCGAAATGAAAAAAAAAAACAAATAACTCCTATTTTTTAAAAAAATTACTAGAAATCAGGTAATAATTAGATTATATGAAATATCCAGTAGGTATTCATTGATGGATAAATTATATACTAAATAAGTGATTTTATTAGAAATCGGGGTAGAAATAATTTTGGCGAAATGCCGGTTACGCTTTACCCATTTAGATACATCGTGAATAATTTTAAAATTGAAGGGGAGGCAATGACAAATATTTTTCTTATAGTTTTATGAAGAAAAATTCCTGAAGTAATTGTTTAAGGATTTTTTTTTATTTGCAATATTAAATCAGAAAATCTTAAAAATATGTCCTGAAACTTCACAAAAATAGTTCAATAAAATTCAAAAAATATTTTTTACAAGTTGCTGCTTGCATAATTTAATAAAACATTCTTTTCTTTCAGATTTAACAGGGAAAATATACTATAAATATGTATTTTTAAAAAAATTGCTTGTAATTTTTCAGTGCGATTTTTAAAAATTCTTCCGGTTGCTGATGACAAAAGATGCCACTTTATTAAGTAAAAATGTGTCTGAAGAATCGGTAAATATAAAGTTTGATGTTATTTTCGCATCAGAAATATTTTATTTTATTTATTCTTTTCATAACGGGTAAATTATTCTTGGTACGGAATTCCAAAAAGGAAATAATTAAGCTTCCATATCAGAAGAGTAATATTATAGTAATGTAATATCAGTTTATATCGTTTTTAATCGGTCAATGTTTTGCATTTTCTAATCCATCGATACGGGCGTAGTTTTTCGTGTGTGAGTTTCCCTGCTTATTTAGTAAATATTGATTACTTTATTTGTTTTAGTAACAGGCGGTAGCATTATCAATATTTTCTTTTTTTAATTTTGTATCATGTTTAGAAGCCTATACGTTTTTTAATGACAATTAAGTTTGAAGTGAAACCAATCGATTAACACTCAATCAGTTCAATAACTATTTATCAATTTCCCTCTATTTACTCGAAGCAATATCGTTATTTTAATAAATTTTCTTAAATCCAGAATAATTACAAAATACCTTATTGGGAGCAATTCATTTTTTTTTTACTTCAAACAGGTAAGAAAATATAAAAAATGGATTAAACTGCACGTTATTATTTTACTAGTTTTTAACTAATTTCCATTTTTTATTCTTAGTATGAAATATAAAATTATTCTTTCTACTAAATTTCCTAAAAGTGTATAGAATGAAAAAATATCTTCTTAACCCATTGCTATATAATTTTAAAAATAATTTAATATAATAATATAAGTTTCAAGATAATTTATTTGTAAACATAAACACCAATATCGTGGATATTGCACTAATTATTTTGCATATTTCTTTATTTTTTAACTTTTCGCGCGATTTTGATTTAGGGGGTGACAGTAGAAAACTAATGTTGACAGGTAAACTTGGTGACAGAACACAGGCTTATTTATATGGAGAAATTTATTTTTCCTTTTCATGCAGTTTTCAAACAAAATCAAAATTTAACAACAATGAAGACATTTAAATTATTTTAAATGTGTTTTAAAGATTTGTAGTGCAGCATTTGGCGGTACCTGATAAATTATACAATGACATTCAATTCTTGCTGGTTCATTCAATTCATATTTACATAAGGTAACCAAAAAAGTTCTTGCCGTTTTTTACGTCTTGTGGGAAGAAGTGATTCGCAATGGGTGCGTCACGTGTCAGGAAAGCGGTTGGGGTGGAAATTTCTCGTGCAGGTGCGTTGCACACACACATCAGTCATAGCTCGAGCAACGGCGAGAAAACATGGCGGCGTCGAAGCAGCTCATTCGGTGTTTTTTGCTTTATAAGGTGGACTTGTCCGTAGCTGTATCAAGTTGCCGAATGCGTCAAGACTTTGGGTATAATACCATGAGTGAACGCAGAACCAGACATTAGTTCCAGACGTTCAGGTCGGGAGATCTGTTCATTCGGGATGAACCACACAGGTTCTCGATGATGGGACCCTTAAGGTGGCCATAGTGCAGGAAAACAGCCAAACCTGTGGTGAGCTTGCCGAACGTTTACAGTTTTCTGAGGAGTCAGACTTCACCTGCACCGCACAGGGAAAGCATACAAGTTTGGAAAGATGGTACCCCACACACTGCCGGAAGCCAACAAACAACAACGAGTGGTAGCCCGTTTCCCATTGCTTTCTTGACATCACAACGTAACCATATTTGATCGAGTGCTAACAGTGATGAAAACTGTGTCCTGTATGTCACTCCCAAGCATGCCAGACATTGGTTGTCACCACGGGACCCGGTGCATCACACCACAAGGCCACCTCTACACTCATACAAGATCATGTTCTGTATCTGGTGGACGAGTCGACAATTGGTGTACTATGAGCTGCTACTTGTACTAGCAGCAGTTGGAACGTGTGCAACAGGCATTGAAGCAAGAGGAGCCAGCATTGGTTAATCGCAAGGGTGCATGGGTCCGCCATGACAGTGACACTCGCGATTGGTCAGGGATACCATAGGGCGACTTGGCTGGGAGACAGTGCAAGTTTTTGTGATCATTTTTTTTAACGTAAATATAGTGGATCGCACTATAGACAGGTAACTTAGAAAGAAGTTAGAAAATCGGTGACCAGTTACATCTTTTCTGGAGAGGTTAAAATTCACGCAAAAATTCAGCCGTCTCACTATACATGAAGTCGAATTATGCACGAGTATATACGGTAAATCTTAGACAAAAATCATAATGAATAAATTTAATGTAAGCCTTCCAACATTAATTACACCCCCCCACAAATTATATTTTTTAATGCCTAGTACTTCTTCTATGTCGTGTCCCTTCAGAACGTAGTTGATCATGGTCCTCCACAACTTCCTGTACCTTGTAGCTGTTAGCAATATTTGCCATTTTGCTTTCCTCTCCTGATACTTATCTTGCCAACCAAACTCCTTAGGTAGTTTATTTGATGCTTTCCTCTGTTCCTCTTGCCTTCAATCTGCTATGTGGTTGTCAGATTTTACAAGCTTTCTTTCCTCATTATGTACAGAAAAAATTTCAATTGTCACTTTCTGATTCTAAGTATAAGTGTCTTTTTCATTTACACCCTTTACATTGTTCGGACTATTGTTCTCAGAGACGAAAACAATAGTCCCAATAATATAAATAGTGCCAGTAGTTGAAATACCTCATCTCAGATCTATAGACAGGGTCCTTTTTATTTCCATTTTCTTTAGAACTTCGTTGTTTCTCACATGATCAATGTATTCTCAGAGTCCTT
>CAXIWW010000019.1:15000-22500 GCA_964036315.1 Acanthosepion esculentum | reverse complement strand
AATTTATTTTTACACTTTCCTAGTGTTTTGAGTCAGGTTGTGGGGTCAACTATTTGCCCATAGCTGGGACCCAAACAAGTGCTACCACCCCGGGTCAGGGTGAACCTGGAAACACCAGCAATTAAGAGGTGGTTCCACGCTTCTCAAAACCTCCTGATCAGAAGCCTTTGCTGTTGGACGTAGTTTATCGTCATACCCAGGATGGGCAAATTATTTAGAGAGAAAAATTTAATTAGCTTACTTGCAATATGAGACAGGCCAAAAATCTAACGGTATACTTATTAGTTTCTGACGACTTCGAGCCATTAAGTAAATATTTATATTGATATTAGAGTGCGCGCCGAGCCATAGAGTAATTATATGTAAACTCATCTCATGGAGTGAATTCGATCCATTCTGAGAGATCCGGGCATGTTGTCTTGTACAACATTAAGTAAATATAAAGACTTTAAAACTTATCCGTGCTCCTTACAGTAACCTTGTGCCAGACTAAACTTGGATGGTTGATTTTTTTTAGCGGCATATCAACCTCTATATCGAAATTTAAATATTTCGAACACAATTTATGGCTTCAACTAAATATATTTTGAATTCAGTTGTGTATGCCTCCATGTTTTGTAAATTATTTTATACTTTCATGTTAAACGTATCTTTTAGAAGTATATAGTTTGGTTTGGTTGATTTTGTCTAGCGACATATTAACGTCTCTATGGGTCATTTAATGCTGAAATCTAAATATTTTGTACGCAATTTCATAGTTTCAACTAAATATATTTTGAATTAAATTGTCTGCCTTTAGCTACAGATAAAAAAGTATTACTGGTCATTTTGCTTTAAAATTGTGTTATTGGAAATTTTACAATAAATATGTATTGTTGGTATTTTTTATATAAAAATGTATTGTTGGTATTTTTTATATAAAAATGTATTGTTGGTATTTTTTATATAAAAATGTATTGCTGGTATTTTTTATATAAAAATGTATTGTTGGTATTTTTTATATAAAAATGTATTGTTGGTAATTTTTATATAAAAATGTATTGCTGGTATTTTTATCATAAAAATGTATTTTTAAATTTTCATAGTATTTTATTTTTGTTTGAGGTAAACTGGGCAAAAAAATGATAAACTGGGAAAAAACCCAACTAAGTGGTGATTCCACGATCCTTAAAACCTCCACTCTCCTGATTGGAGGCCTTGCTGCCGGATGTAGTTTATCGTCATACCCAGGACTGACCAAAATTAGTAATTAATTATTTTTAAAATTTTTTAGATGACATGTTAATACTTAATAAAATTCTGGACTATTATTATCTTTTACTTTTTCACGCTGGTTTGGACGAATTGTTCTATAGATATTTTCACTTTTAGGTTTTTGTTTTTATTCTAAAGTTCGCCCAACAAGAGCCACATATGGTAGAGCGTTACTGAATGGGGTGTGTGATATGAACGTAAGAAGAGCAGAAGGAAGTGAGAATTATGACGATAAGGAGGATATATAGCAATTGACCCTTGACTTGAAGGGGTTAAGGTGGTAATGTTCAAGGAAGCATTCACGCGGGAATAAGTACCCCAAAGGAGGAGAAAAAAACTGTCTGATGGGAGTTGTCTCCTTACAGATAGAATACGGAAGAAATGTACGTAATTCGACTCTGTGGACATAGCATGTTGAGGCCATGCCGGTGGATCTAAAGAGTGGAGCTCATTTGAACATTTACGATGCAACTTTGTGTTTGAGGAGAAAGGGACTGCAAAATGGAAAATAAGTCAGTGCCTACAAACGATTTTAAACTATCAAGGCTGGAAAGCGTGATTTGGGTGGCTACAGCCCAGATATGGCAGCAGTACACCAATTTTGGTCTGTAAAAATAATGGCAGTAAGAGTTAGGTAACTTCTGTAGCGGTATATGAGGAAACGAGCGTTTTTCCTATCATCTTTAAAAGGAATCCACCGTAATCGAGATCATCAAGTCAATTCGAAACCGATCCTTTCTTTAGCTGTGCATAGTATGGGCTTCACTAGTTCTACATACAGTTTTGAATTCAGAGTTTTCCTTCCAGGACATGTTGCCACCCAAGGCTATAGTGTGACAAAGAAGAGAGTCGGGGAAACACACACACACACACACGTATATATTTTTTTTATTGAAATTGGAGTGGATCTGAGTAGCGAAATTAGATCAGAGCATTTTGTTTGCTGATGGAAAATCTGATCTAGGGCAAAAGTTGTACCCAATGAAATTTGGGTCATTAGAAAGACAACAGAGATTTTCGAAATAATTTTTATCGGTTAAAATTATAAATAGAACTTAGTAAGCTATGAGGAACTTCGGAATTCACATGAGTTTGGTTGAAAGTAGCCAGAACCCGTGATAATCGCGTGCGAAGTAGTAGGGCCAAGGGTCGATTATGGTCAGCCAGGTTTATCTATATAAACGCGTAGTTATGCTGAAAAGAGTAGTTTTTGGCTCGTCTGTCTTCGCGTGCAGTCGTGCTGTGTGGAGAGATGTCGGAGATTGAAAGTGAGCAGAGTTGAATTGAAGGCTCGAAGAAGTACGAAAGTGATGTCAGAGATTGGAACAAAACGCCCGTTAACATGTGCTGTTGATATAAGAACGAAGAAGCGAATTACTCCTCCAACATCTAAGACTACTACTGCTGCTATTATTACTACCACTGGGAACGGAAACGTTGAACAAGTCACCGCGCTCCTTTAACGAAATTACACGAAGTATTTTCTTTTGTTTTGTTGATGATCGTTCATATACGAGAGACTGGAGATCATTCTTCGAGAGAGAAGAGAGAATTTGGCCCGAGCAAGACAAATTATTCTCTCCATCTCCTTGCAGACGGAAGAGAGAGACAGTGGAGAGTCGAGTTGGAGACACGAGGGTGAGAGGGAGTGACGTCAGAGATTGGAACGAAGCGTCCGCTAACATGTACTGTTGATATAAGTACCGCTGCTTCTGCTACCACGAAGATTACTACTACTGTTACTACTGACGAGGCGGATTCCACTATAAACTTTAAGCCGCGCACAGAAATCTTTATCTCTCCATCGCAAGAGTCGTATATCGTTCTGAGACGAGTTAACAAGTTAATCACAACCCACACTCTGTCTAGAATCCAGTGTAGGAGTTTTTACATCAATTACTTTTCTTTTCTGTAACCCGTTTCTTTTCTATACTATTCTTTTCTGCTATATAAAAGACATTAACAATTCAACTATTGAATAGTTGTTTGTCCGCCTTTCTGCATATATATATATATATATATATATATATATATATATATATTTGGTGCATTCTAAATTTCTTAGCACAGACTCTTCAGCCGTGTTCAAACCAAACACAACGTGGGCAGGACGCAGGATTAAACCAGTGGACCGGTCGAATGATCTACGGATGCTCAGGGGACCTACGGCCACTCGGTTAAGACCGAGTAGACACCTCAACCCAGAGAGTAAGACGTCAGAGGTTGAGGGGCTGGGGCAAAAGTGTTAGAATAGAACCTAATCTGTATCTGTCTATATTTCAGAGATGAGGTATTATGCACACTATTTACATTATTCGGACTATTGTCCTCATCTTTGTTGAGATATTTATCATAACGTTTCAGCCGTTGTACGCTCCAGCCTTCTTCAGGTGGTTGGAATGTCGAACTGAACCCTTTATTTCTATCGCTGGCGTAGACTGTTCTAGTTCCACGTGCCATGTTTTAATGCATGTCAGTTATCAGTTATCTCCTGTTAATTCCCCTCTCTTAAGTTCTCCACCGCCTTAACCAGGTATTGAACTGACACTCTTTGGGTCTTGTCACTGGATCTAACTAACGCTTTTATCCACTGTGCCATGTGTCCTCGAGGCCGAAACGTTGTGATAAATATGGCAACAGAGATGAGGAGAATAGTCCGAATAATGTAAATAGAAAACCCAATCAGTTCTACTATTTAACCATATATGGGGCCCATAGCTCATGATTATGTCTTATTATAAACATTACATTCCGCTGGTCACTTTCTTGTCCCAGCTGAGCTAACCCTGACCCAACTCGAGATTTGATGTAAGAACTTGTAACAAGCATTCAATAGCATAGAACTTAAAATGTTAATGTTACCACCAAATCACAGATCAAGCTTTAAAAATAAAGAAAACATTATTCTTGATTTGATCGATTCGATTTCTACGGTTTATCAACCCTTTGCAGGTTATTTAAAGCCAGAAAATATTTTTAGATTGCACGAATTTTTTTGGAGGTAATAGTTTAGTATTACAAGTTTTTACGAATTAACCTAATTTGGGGGGGGGTGAGGAGAAGAGTTGGAGTCATACCTTTCCCAAGGGTATTTGCACGTAAGTGAATATAACGAACCCAACTGGAATTCGAACTCTGTTCTCCGATTAACAATTCAGTGTCATTATCCATTACACCACTCGCACATCCAAGTTTACATCAATAGTTATTCCCAAGCAGTCACCCATCTAGGTAATGACCAAGCTTGACGTTGCTTAACTTCAGTTATCGTACGGGAATCGGTGTTTCAACATAATGTTGCCGGAAGCCAAAAATGTGTTCTTCATGCAAAGTTTTAAACTAATAACCAACAATTCAAAATGTTTATTTCACAAATTTCTATTGTTTTTAAGAATTTTCTTAATTTTTTGTTGCTTTTATCAACGTCTTATATTATATCTCGAACTGCTTATATTACAATAAGAAAAAAATACTTTCTCGTAATAAGCAAATCTCGATTGTATAGCTAGCGCAGCGGATCAAAGAGAAATGTTTTGGTGCGGGAATCATGGTTAGTCAAGAGTATACCTGAATCTTACTCTAACTCTTAGCGGACAGTGAACTAATTCTAAGGTTAAATTTGATTATACAGAAAATACGGAAAAACAAGTTTGAATAATCGATACGAAATTCAGTAAAACAAGGAAACTATTCGAAAGAGACATTGTAACATTGCTTCTGAAATATCTGAGAAACGATCTGAATCCCCAACGGCATACAAAATTAGCAGTTATAGAAAAGTTTGTTCTTCAAAAATGTGTTAAGACTCACATCAAAATCCCAATTTGGCTGCTATAATAAAAATAGTAAAATTTAGAACGGATATTCTTAAACGAGAGACACTTGGCTCGCAGGGAAAAATTTTTTATCTATTCATAAGTGTAAATCATAAATATAATGGTGAGAAAAGAACTAGACGAGCAATTCAAAATAGGGGAGGAATTGAGAAAACTAGAGATCACGAGGGGAGAAAACTTGGCAAATACCGTATATACTCGAGTATCAATCGAGATTTTATGATTTTTTTAACCAAAAAAAAAAAAAAAAAAAAAAAGGAGATCGTATTATACACAGGTAATTTTCTTTAGAGGTTAAAAAAATCATGTATTTTCGGTTACTGGTTGCAATATACACAGTTAAATTTTTCAAGAGGGGGTTAAAATTCATGCAAAATATTCAGGGGATGCCCTATAAATGAAGTAGTATAATGTCATCATCCACAGACAGACTAATTTGGCATCAGTCGGAGATTCTACGCCTGAGATGTCAGCGCCCGGTTGAGAGGAAGGCTAATTTTTACGTACCTATTCTTCGAATAAACGCGCCATAGGGCTCAATACATAGAAAAGCTTTGCCGTATTAGCAATAGTAGTTATTGTCTACAAATTCGCGCTTTTCCTCCAAGAGTGTTTGACCGGAATTAAATTTTCCGGGGGCGTATATTATGTAAGATGGCATATTGGAAAACTAGTTTTATTTTTTTTTATTCTACTTCTCGGTAAAAAATTGAACATTCAACTAGTTTCTACATATTCCATCCTATAAACTTTGGATATTTCATATCAGTCATTTAATCATACCAAATGCTAGAGTCCTGGGTATGACGTTAAACTACATCCGGCAGCAAGGTCTCTGATCGGGAAGTTTTGCCGATCAGAGACCTTGCTGCCGGATGTAGTTTAACGTGCCATATCACTTCAGGACGTAGGGTGGCTCTTCAGTTTTCAGTCCTTTGTAGTTATTATCCAACACTGACTTATTGCTACCTCTCTTAAACCCTGTTCTGCCATCCATTTACACAAGCTCATTAGGTAAGAGTTATGTGCAGTTTTCATTTACTCCTCTTGCCTTAACCCTTTGAGCCATGTGTTCCTGAACAATTTTAACTATTCTGCCTGAGTTTCTGCGTCAAAATTCGCAAATAATTGGTATGTAATCTTTCACTGGAGACATAAAAATATTTATAAGTGTTTACCCACTGTTCAACCGGTGGCTAGGCATTAAGTCATTTTTCTGTACAACTATTGAAACGTTGACTGGGCATTACGTCATTTTTCTCTACCACTGTTCAACCGGTGTAGGGCTTTACGTCATTTTTCTCTACCACTGTTCAACCGGTGGCAGGGCATTACGACATTTTTCTCTACCACTGTTCAACCGGTGGCTGGGCATTACGTCATTTTTCTCTACCACTGTTCAACCGGTGGCAGGGCATTACGACATTTTTCTCTACCACTGTTCAACCGGTGGCTGGGCATTACGTCATTTTTCTCTACCACTGTTCAACCGGTGGCAGGGCATTACGACATTTTTCTCTACCACTGTTCAACCGGTGGCTAGGCATTACGTCATTTTTCTCTACCACTGTTCAACCGATGGCTGGGCATTACGACATTTTTCTCTACCACTGTACAACCGGTGGCTAGGCATTACGCCATTTTTCTCTACCACTGTTCAACCGGTGTCTGGGCTTTACGTCATTTTTCTCTACCACTGTTCAACCGGTGGCTGGGCATTACATCATTTCTCTCTACCACTGTCCAACCGTTGTCTGGGCATTACGTCATTTCTCTCTACCACTGTTCAACCGGTGGCTGGGCATTACGTCATTTTCATCTACCACTGTTCAACCGGTGGCTTGTCATTACGTCATTTTTCTCTACCACTGTTCAACCGGTGGCAGGACATTACGTCATTTCTCTCTATCACCGGTAAAGCGGTGGTCAGGGCTCAATGTCCCGCGAGTTTCATATTTTCTCTTTCCTCGTTATGCGCTCTAAAATTTCAATTCTCCCTTCCTGATGTTAAGTATAAGTGTTCTTTTCGTTTCCATTTTCTCTAAAACTTCGTCGTTGCTCCCATTTTCAGTCCATGATATTCTCAGCATCCTTCTGTAGAACCATATTTACAATCCACACACGAATCGTGTAAAAAGACACGTTTGTGCCAGATCAATACAACCGGGCTCTCATCAAATTATAGACGGTGATTGAAAAGTAATTACCTATTTTATGTATGATGGACTCTCCCGTCTAACTATAATTTTTACAAGACGGGAGAGTCTATTATACATAAAATAGGGAGCTACTTTTCAATTT
Source organism: Acanthosepion esculentum (assembly GCA_964036315.1). Classification (NCBI taxonomy): domain Eukaryota; kingdom Metazoa; phylum Mollusca; class Cephalopoda; order Sepiida; family Sepiidae; genus Acanthosepion; species Acanthosepion esculentum. Next base: position 15,109 of record CAXIWW010000019.1, on the reverse strand, counting down.
TCGTGTATGTAAGAGCACTGCATAGTATCTGAAAGTAAAGGCCTTTTGAATTGAGTATATCTTACGAAGAAAATATTTTGTCAGAAAGAATTATAATTCAGACAAAATT
>CAXIWW010000018.1:32500-45938 GCA_964036315.1 Acanthosepion esculentum | reverse complement strand
AAACCTTTTTATTCCAGAAATTGAATCAATCTATTAAATACAGGATGGCTTTCTTAGTAATTAGCATCTTCCTTCTGTTGGCAGGATAAAATATAAAATTTAAAGCAATTTATTTCACTGATAAATAGGTCAGGCTGGTACAGATTTTGTTAAAAGCTGATAAGCCTGACTTAGTCATTTATATAATCTCTTAATGGCTGTTAGGTGTTAATTTGTACACCTTAGTACATCTTAGATTGGGAGGTTATAGTTTTGTCTTCAGTTTAAATCCAGCCAATATAGCTTTTATATATTTTAATAAATTTGAAATGTACTGCTTTATATCTGGTATACAGTATAACTTGCGACAAATTCAGTAATTTCTACAAGCTGCTAAATTGTTACAAGAATGTAAGAAAAAAGCCTAAAAGGGAAAGAAGCAGATTTGCAAAAGAACTCACTGTCTCTCTTCCCCCTCTTTTTCCAGGGAAGAAGCAGATACATAAAACATATATTTACATTGTAAGTTAAAATATTGGAATATTTAGGTATTGTTGATTCCATTTAAAATAATTTCTATCAAAAGATTAACCTCAGATATATAATATCACACACTCAACAAAGATGTTACACAGTGTATAACTTTTCCATGAGGATATTTTATGAAAATTGTTCTTTGGGGTAAGAATTGCATAGTTGTTTCAGTATTCCATATCTTCTATTTGTGATTTTTAGATCACCGACCAGATCTTTTTTCTTCTTTCTTTGTTTTTTCTCTTTCCTCTTTCTTGCTTTCTCTTTCCTCTTTAATAAAAAAATCTGCATAATGTTTGAAATATTCTTTCGTTCTCATATTCCATTTACTTTATTTGTATCCTTATTAAAACAAATTATTATGCCTATCTAACTAGATTAAAAAACAAGTCTGTTAATTTATTTGAATTTTGTGTTAGTATAAGTAGTTTCTATCGGACAAACCTTGTTCTATCACTTTTTTCTTTTTTTTTCAAATTTCTTTTTGATGAATATATATATATATATATATATATATATATATATATATATATATATTTTTTTTTTCAATATATGTGTGTATGTGCACATGTATAGGGTTTAAACATTGTTTATTCCAGGCTATCTTGTTCTGGATTTCTTGCACTTATTTCAATAAGTAATTTAATACCCCCACCCATCTATCCTATTTTATCATGTCTGATGTAGTTTTATAACTTCTAAATACAAATTTAAATGTCTCTTGATGTATAAATTTTGGATCACTCTGCATATCTTTTTCGGCTTTTATTTGTTTTGTCTTTTTACCCAACTCAATGCCAGCAATCAGTGAAGGGCTCAAAAGAAAAAAAACAAAACTTTTTTTTTTTTTCTGAATGTTAAATATTACTATATGCTCTTGGAACCCTAGATGTATATAAAATATTAAGTCTTTATGATTGAGATAAATGAATTTGGTATTAAATGACCCATCAGAAGTTGATATACTGTTAAACAAATCAATCAAATGAAAGCTAAACATTCTGCTATTTGAATTTTCTTACACTTTATTTGTATTCATGTTTGGATTGTATTAATATATAATTGTCTCCATTGGTGAAGAAAGTGAACTAATTGAGTGGCAGCAGTTTGTTTCGTTCTCAAACACAATCTTCAGGACATGTATCTTGTGCGGCAGTTTGATTATATACGCCGGTCAGTGGGCCATTATGGATAACAAGGACAGATATTATCTGGTTTATTGTACTAAAGATTATTGAATTGGCAGTAATGATTACATTTCAATAACTAAAGGTTATTGAATTGGCAGTAATGATTACATTGCAATAACTAAAGGTTATTGAATTGGCAGTAATGATTACATTGCAATAACTAAAGGTTATTGAATTGGCAGTAATGATTACATTTTAAATTATTCTGAAGGAAATAGAAATATCTGAATGCAATTATTTGCACCTATTGTATCCTGACGCATTTTTCTTGCATACAATTTGCTCTTTCAATCGAAATTAGAGAAAGCAGACGCTCTTAGTGAAACATGTTACTTATAGCTTTTCAAATTTGTCTTATCTTTTATATATATATATATATATATATATATTTTTTTTTTTGATATTATATATATATATATATATATATATATATATATATATATATATATATATATCTCAACTCTAATAATATATATGTGTGTGTGTGTATGTATATATATATATATATATATATATATATACACACACACACACACACACTCTGAAGATCAGGAAGCTGGTTAATTCTTGAAGTCTATCATTTCATGATATATATATTCAAGAAATGCTGTTTTTTTTTTGTTTGTTTTTTTCTTTTCATTTTATCGTGTGTGAGTGTGAAATGATTGAGTTAAATAATTCACCAGCTTCCTGATCTTGACTGTTTTCTCCATGCAACCTCATCTTGGTACAATGATTTAAGTCTGGAAGCTATGATTTTATCTTTTTCTCTCTTTCATATGGAGATAATCAGGAATTTATCTCATGAACAAGTGTAGTCAAGTATTCTTATTCTTGCCTCATGTTACTATATTCTGATGAGGAATTTGAATTCCTGTTTAATAATTTTTACTTTCATTCCCCCCACCCCAAAAGAAAATGAGGCAATAATTTAGTTTTAGTTTACTGATGACCTTGATATCTATCTCTCCAGTCAGATATAGATAAAAGAAATATAACCTTTTGTCTGAACGCTACTTCTATGGAGATTGGGTTGTCTCTCACTTCTCTCTCATAACTTGAGGAGAATGAGAAAGGAAAGATTGTGTTCATGCCTTTCCTACAGGTATTGGCAGCTACTTTGTTGCAGCCACTTTCTTAATTATGCAAGAAACCTGGAAGATTGACAAACTGTTTATAGCTTTTTTTTTTTTTGTTTGTTGTTTTTTATCCAACACCATTTTGGTAAAGTTAATTTGAGTTAGTGGTCAAATAGTTGTCAAGGCTAAGAATAAGACCATGTCTTCATCTCAGTTTAAGATTTGTGCTTTGAATTTTTTGAATAGATTTTCTCTTAAATGACATGACTTGGTAGAGGTAAATTTATCTCTTTTATTTGAATATAGTTTTGTTTTTTGTTAACATAAAAGTATGTATATGTTTATAAAAAAAAAAAAAGATTTCTATAATAAAAGCAGCATGACTTGCCTTGTGTGGAGCTTTGAAGTTAAAATGAAAATTTTACGAAGATATTAAACTATGCACTAAATTTGTTATAAAATAAATCTCAAGTAATTTAAAAAAAAAAAAAAAAAAAACAGATTCAGGGGCCGTAACTCATGAAAAGTTGTTCCCCTTGAATCCGGTAAAATTTTACGCCACGTTATAAATTGCATTCTTTAAATTTCTCATTTTCTAAGAGAAATGGAAACTTTAATGTTTGTTTTTTTTTTTTTTTTGCCGATGGAATATGTTTTCTAGCCTTTTATATTGATAACCAATCTCTTTTTCCATGAAATCAGTTGATGTCTAATCAATTTCTTTTACAAGACCAGGACAACAATCTTGCTACTCAACACATAAAGAAATTAATACTTGATTAGTGTTGATACAGTAAGGCTTGCTCTCTTTTTGTTCACAGTAGTAGTTTCTTTTAAATGGAATATAAACACAGTTAGAGAAAAATATATCTAATTTGTGAAATTTGAGTTTATAATTGAAAAATCTTGCTGTTTAACATTTAACACTCTGCACGATTTATAAATATTACTTCCCCTTTTATTGTATATGGAATACCTTTGAAATATAGTGTTTTATATATTAGTTCTATTTATCTGAAATTGCAGTAGCCTGGCTCTCAATTTCAGTCAAGATTGTTAGGTGTTGCCATAGAAGGATATTACTACACAACCAAGTAATTTAACTTGCAGGACTAATATTTTGCTTGGCAAAAATAGTTACCTACAGAGTGCCAAAGGCTAAATTTGTTTCCATTTGACCCTTTCAGTATCTAAGTTTCTGTATACTGATTGTCAAATATATATTTTCCGCTTTGATGTGATATTGAATTAAATGATGTTTTAATATCGCAAAGTTATAATAAACTTTAGACGTAAAACTATTTTGATCTAGTATCTGTCCATATTTCTGAGATGAGGTATTATGTACACTATTGACATTATTTGGGCTATTGTCCTCCTCTTTGCCATATTTATCACAATGTTTTATCCACTATGCCATGTGTCCTTGAGGACATATGGCATAGTGGATAAAGGGTTCAGTTCGACATTCCAACCACCTGAAGAAGACCGGAGCATACAACGGTTGAAACGTTATAATTATGGCAACAAAGATGAGGACAATAGTCTGAATAATGTAAATAGTGTATTTTGCATTAATGGTGACACAAATTCCTGTCACTCAAAGCTGAATCATGGAATTGTAATGACAGATTCCTATTATCTGTAGATATTTAGTTAGGTGACTCTATATTTGTTCTGTAAGTTTTGAGATAAGTAATTAATACTCCAAGAATTATTTAGAAAATACCTTTGGAAAGAAAGAGTTTTTCCTGTGTTCCACCAGGTAACATAACCGAAGATATAAAATAGATGGAGAGAAAAAAAAAAGCAAATATGCTGGCAAAAGATTTTTTTTTTCTCGTATGGATTGAAAACCTGAAAACTGGGTATTTTGAAAGGTCAAAATAAAAAGTAGGTAATTTCATTTGGCTATACTTTAAATTCTTAACTAGCTATATGAAAAAAATAAATTTAAACAAACTTGGTTATACTTTTCAAAAATTATACAGGCTTGGAAATTTTGCTTTTCATGAATTAATATTAACTTTAATTTTATATTCATTGATTTATTTTCTATGCCTTATCAACCCATTTTAGGTTATTTAAAGCCAGAAAATATTTTGAGATTAAGAATTTTTTAAAAAATAATTTAGTAATAGAAGTTTTACTAATTAACAAATAGCTGGGTGCGGGGGGGATTCATAACCTTTCCTAAGTGTATTTGCATGTAAGTGAATGTAACCCTACCCCAACTGTAAATGGAACTCGGCTCTCTGATTAACAATTCCAAGCCATTATCCATTACACCACCTGCTCATACTAGTTTACAGCACCTGGTATTCCCAAGCAGTCACCTATCAAGATACTGACCAGGCTCGTAGTTGCTTAATTTCGGTGATTGTCCAGGAACTGGTGTTTCAACATGATGCGGCCTTATGCAATATTAACTTTGAATTAAGTTAACAAGTAAGATGCTTGTTTTGTGGTTTGCATCTTTCCCAGTTTTTGGTTGTCTCAACCAAGTTGATGCAACACCTTCCTAATTCATTTGACCTTGTGCCAGAGCTAGGTAAGTTTATTCAATATTCAGGTACTTTGAAAATGGATTGCGTTAGCTGTAGATGTAACCTGCCTTTTATGCCAAACATAACCATATTGATATATTTTTTCAACTTCCATTTAAACATCCAAATTTATGTAAATCTTTCCGCTTTAACTTTTTTAATTTCTCAGGTGAGATCTCATAAAGAATTGATTAAAACAAATTTAAATTTTTAGTATTTAAAACTTTCATTAAATTGTCATAATTTAAATTAATCAACTAATATAATGTGATTAATTCAGAATTGCTTTGTTATTACTAACTACCAAGTACCAAATAGTTTCTAAAGTTGACATTTAATGGGGTTGAAATAAAAAAAAAAATATATACATATATAAATGAAACAAAATGAAAACCAATTTGATATAATAGTGTGTAATTCTTTTAAAAGGTATTGTCACTCATCTTATTTTTCTTGCTTTTCCACCAAGTAGTAAGTCTTAGGTTGTCTAAATTTCTCAGATGAAGCCTTGGCAATTATAAATTTTTATCTTTTTCTGTTACACTTAATTTTTTTATTAATATTTTTTCAGCTTTTTTTTTGCAAGTCATTATTCTGTCCTCAATTTGCTTTGATCAAAAGCTTATTTTATATTTTCAGTTGGTTTCCTTCCTGGTTATAAAGTAATTATCTTTGAGTTGTAATAAAAACAAAAAATAAAACTACGAATCAAAAATTAATAACCATTGACAAGGCTTCATCTAAGAAATTCAAACAACTTAAGACTATTACTACTTGGTGGAAAAGCAAGAGAAATAAGATGAAAGAAATACTAGTTAAAAAGGAATAATAATTGCCAAGGCTTCATCTAAGAAATTCAAACAACTTAAGACTATTACTACTTGGTGGAAAAGCAAGAGAAATAAGATGAAAGAAATACTAGTTAAAAATGAATAATAAATGACAAGGCTTCATCTAAGAAATTCAGACAACTTAAGACTATTACTACTTGGTGGAAAAGCAAGAGAAATAAGATGAAAGAAATACTAGTGGAAAAAAAAAAATAATAGTATATTTTACTTTAAAATTTTATCTTAAAAGCCAGTTGCAAATTAAGAGGTCTCTCAACACAATATATACATGTGGCATTTTTACAATGTCATAAGAGTCTACTATATAAAGATGAGAAATTCACACACTACTAAATGGCGGATCCTTTTATTCTTGTAGAAAAGTGTTATGTGCAAAATGTATATATTGCATTTTATATATGAGTAAAATCTAAAACTGTTGTAAGATTTAAAATATTTTTTTTATGTTTAATTTAAATTCAATCCTCCTTCCTGTGAATATCTAGTATGTTCCTGATGCATTTCAATGGCAAATCAAAATGTTACTCTTAATTTTTTTTTTTCTTTTTAATTAATTTTAAATATTTTTCATGTTTCATTTTTTAAAAATTAATTCCAAATCGAGGAAGTATGGAAAGCTTATTTGGTGTCTAGACCTGTGCAGTGTTAGTTATGTAATTTCTGAAATATAAAAAAAAATTTTTTAAATTGTATAAACAAAAATAAAAAAAATAAAAAAAATGATAATCCTGAAAGTAGAGGAATGAAGAACTGCAGACTTTACCCACAAGCAACATCTATTTTTTTCTTTCTTTTTTTTTTTTTAATATTCCCACCCCCACAGTATTTCCATGCCTACAAGTGAGGTTTCTATGTAAAACATTAAAATATAGGCCCACTTCTGACTTTCAAATATTTTTGTGTTTTAGTTAAATTATTTCCTAAGTAAAGACATTTTTATGAAATTTAACAAAAATTTTATGCTATTAATCTTGAAAGTTTTTTTTAACTTTCAGATTTTTTTTTTTTTTTTTTTTTTTTTTTAGAATGGATTTCAAATTTTTTTTTTTTTTTTTTTTAAATTTAGCATTGGCAAAAATTTGTTTACTTTTTTTAAAAAATTTTTTTTAATTCAATTACAAAAATGCATATCTTTTAAAAAAAATTTTTTTTTCCTTTCAACTTCTCATTTTGAAAATTGTTGGCATGAATTTTGGTGACGTGCCTTTTGGTGATTGTGGTTGTCTGGCAAGGACCTACCACTTTGACAGTTGTGAATTTAAATCTTAAGCATCTTGGATTTATATATGTGTACCCCACTCATAAGAATTTCAGACTGGGTACCTGAAGTTCTCTGGGCAAAATTCAGAAGAAAAAAAATATATAATATACACTTTTTTTTTTTTTTTTTTTTTAACCAAACCTTATTGTATCTTAAACTGAATTGGGCTTTTTGCAATGTGCTCACTTAATGTGTACATTAACACAGTGGCTACTGTCTGAATATTAAAACTTATGTGTAAAATGAATAAATGATTTTTTTAAAATTACAAATACATCCCTCCTCCCTAATATTTGTTCTTCATTTCTTTCAACTTCTCTTTGCTCATTCTTTAAAAAAAATTAAAACAAAAAAAAACTTGCTTCTTTTTTTTTCTTCTTTTTTAACTCTTGCTTTCTTTCTCAATTATTCTCTTAGTTGTCTTTTTCTTTTTTTTTGTCCTCCATCTTGTTTACCATACATTCAAATCTATAGCTGTGTGACTGGTATGCTTTACTAAAAATTAAAATTAAAAAAAAAAATAATGTATGGAAAAAAATTTCTTTTTTTTTTTTTTTTTTTCCCACAAAATTTTTTCTCTTTTTTTTAAAAATTTTATTTTATTTTTATTTTTTTTGAAATCTAGTTTTGCTTTAGAAAAAAAATAAAATGGCTCTTGAGCCAGCTGAATATTTTGTATTATTGTTGGAAATAAAATAAAAATTCTACTGCGTAGAATTTTCTCCAATAAAACAAGTGTGTAATTTCATACATTTTTTAAAAATAATAGAGAGGTTTTATTTATATATATATTGATTTTTAACAATCCTCCTTATAACACTGCTTGATCCTCCCTTCGTTAGGGAGTTTCTATGAATGTTAATCTCTGCCAATACCTCACAAACAATGGACTATTCCATTTTGATTGTGTGGAAAGACATAAGAGACCCTACTCTGGAAAGATTTCTACCCTGTGCCTGTTGCGGTATTCATCTGGTTGGTTGAGCTGGTTCTGTCAAATCAACCTGCCACCCCTGAACAAAAGCTGACCAAGCATAGCAAATGTCATATTCATTCAGGAATGCAAAGCCATAGTAGGAGTGTGAGTGGGAATTCAAATTCACAAGTTGTCTCCAGCCACATGTATACATACTTTTGGAATAGTACGATATAGTTTGAATTCAGGGTTTCCTTCTCCTAGATTAGTTGCTACCCAAGGCTATAGGACCCAGTCTGTCTTGCTATTTTACCCATTGTGACACTGACTATACAAGTCAAAGGTTAAAATTAAGAATAAGTTGGTATGTACCAGCCACAATTTGAAAAGAGTTGTGTAACAATTTGTATAAGTATGTCAATACATCCGGGTCTGTGATAGCTGAACATCTATTAAGTAGTCTTAGCACAGACCCAGATGTTTGCCTTTACCAAAGTTGTATTCTCTGTAAGGCCCATTAAGAATTTACTAGCTCTCAACGTTTTACTGTTGAAATAGCTAAATGTAACTAAGTTCTATTTTAATAGTTTCTTTCCCCGTACTCTCTTCATTGTACTTGTTTCAGTCCTCACCCGGTCAGTTGAGCCGTCTCTATCAAACGAACCCACCTCATCTGAAAGAAAGCTGACCAAGATTAGCAGAAGTCATATTCATTCGGACATGCAAATCCATAGGAGTTTCAGTAGGAATTTGGATTCACAAGCTGTCCCATAGACACTTTTAAGATAGTACAATCCGGTTTAAATTCAGTATCCTTTGCTTAGATTGGATGCCACCTAAGTCAATAGGACCCGGTCTGTCCTACTATTTTATCCATAGCTGGCGGGAGAAGAGATGGATTCATACCTTTCCCAAGGGTATTAGTATGTAAGTGAGTGTAATGAACTTGATTGAAATTCAAACTTGGTTTTCTGATTTCTCAACTCAAGCATTACTCCACCATGTTTTCATATCTATTTCTGCTAAACAATTTTTTTATCTTATAAATCAATTTACCCCAAGCAAAACAATTACACTAAAACACAAGGGGTTACTGGAAGTGAAAGAGAATGAGAAGACTTTGAAAGGAACTGGAAACCCAATCTTAAACAGGAAAAAAGGGATAAACCTCTACTCCTGTTCAAAAGACCAGGGAGGAGTGTGAACTATCTGTTTCTATTGAATTTAAAAGTATTTATTTGGTTTTGTCAAAAACTATTGCTATATTGGATTTTTCTTCAAATTCTCTGGAGTCCAGACATTAAGAAAGGCCATCACATTCTTTGTGAAAGAGGCATGGGGAAAAGTAGATGCGAACTTTTATACATCAAGAACAATTTTAGGGGGGGTCTGACAAAGTGGAAAATTTTTCTGTGGTGGTTTTCATCCTTTAAGACTTTATCAAACTAAAGTGATGTTTACATTTAAAATTACTTTAGTCCAATGAAATCCTCAAGGGAGCTAATGAAGTCAAGGAAACATTGAAAATATTTCAAAATTCATTGTCCTGACTGCAGATGCAGAACATCTGGAAATCCTTCTCTATCCTCCTCCTCTTTTGTGAAGATAAAAATATACCACTATCAAAATTATATATATATATATATATATATATATATATATATATATATATATATATATATATATATATGATGGTTGCACCTAGCATGAAACAGCCTGTCACCTCTGAGTGTTGACTTCAATGTTCACTTTTATATTTGTTTACATATGCTCTATCTCTGATATTGAGCACTTTATCCCATAAATATAGCACACCTTAAAACTATATTTCTTCATATATATATATATATATTTTTTTTTTTTAAGTCAATTCACCCCAAGTAAGAGGATAATTTCACTAAGACACGAGGAGCTACTGGGAGTGAAAACAATAAGACCTAAGAAGTAACTAAAAAGGAAACAAGGGATAAACTTCTACTCTTGTTCAAAAAACTGATGAGGAGTACGAACCCGGTGATAGGCAAACCTCTCTACTCCTATTGAGGAAAAAAAATAACGTGTGTTTAGCATGAAACAGACGGTCCTTTCTGGGTGTTGACTTCAATGTCCACTAATTATATATATATATATATATATATATATATATACACACACACACACACGGGTTGGACAAAATAATTGAAACACTTGTTAAATTCAAAGAAAATTTATTTAATATGAAGTTGGTCCTCCTTTAGCCTCACATACAGCTTTAATACGTCTAGGAATGGAATCATACAGCTTCCTGACTTCATCCAGAGGAATCTTCGGCCATTCTTTCATTAACACCGGCTCTAGCTCTTTAAAACATGACGGTGGAGGATAGCGGCTCCTAACTTGTCACTCCAAAATGCACCACAAATGTTTAATAATATTGATATCTGGAGATTGGAGAGGCCACTCCATATGTTCTAGCTCACTTTCATGATCTTCATACCAATTCTCAACCACTCTAGCCGTATGTATTAGATCATTATCGTTTTGGAAGATGCAGTCACCATCAGGGGATAAAGTCTGGGCTATTGGATAAACATGATCACCCAAAATGTTCAGGTAATCTTTGCTGTTGATTCTACCATCCAGTGCAACTATTGGACAGACATTTCCATCATATAGCGGCCCAAACTATCACTGACCCACCACCATCCTTCACTGTTGGAAGAAGGCAGTCAAGGTTGTAAGCTTCTTTGGGCTGCCTCCACACATAAACTTGCGCTGAAGTTGGGAAAAGAGAAAAACTGGACTTGTCTGAGAATATGACTTGCTTCCATTGGTCTGCAGACCAGGCATTGTGATCTCTGCACAACTTCAACCACTTCTGAATGTTTCGAGTGGAGAGAAGAGGTTTCCTTACAGTGGTTCTTCCATGATATTCAGCCTTATGGAGCTCACAACGAACAATTTTCGTAGAAACTGGACTATTCAGATGATTATTCAACTCAGCAGTCACTTTGGCCACAGTAGTCCAATGATTTTTCGCCACATTGCATTTCAATGCATGCCGGTTCCTGTCAGTAAGTCTGCAAGTCTGGCCTGAATTGCTATGCCTGCTAGAGGTTTTACCCTGTTTCTTGAATTGCGTCATAGTTCTTGATATGGTAGCTCTCAAAAAACCAAACAGTTTAGCAACCTTAGTGATCGAGGCTCCTGCCATGCGAGCTCCAACAATTTGCCCTTTTTCGAACTCTGAGAGGTCACACATTTAGCTTAAATTTTACTAACCCCGATTTCCCTTCCAAAACTGAGGCCCTTTTGAGCGGATTGCACATATCCCCATCATTGGTATTGGGCATTATCTCTAATTTAGATCACCACAAGGCTACTGGTGGTGATGGGATACCAGCCATTGTCCTGAAGAAATGCGTGCCTGAACTGGCGCTAGCCCTCTCTAAATTATACAACTACTGTCTCAAGGAGTCTTGTTTTCCTGACTGCTGGAAGTCCTCATCCATTGTTCCTGTCTTTAAGAACTCTGGTGACCCCTCCGACCCTTCTAATTACTGTCCTATCAGTCTCCTACCGCTCTTCGGCAAAGTCTTCAAAGCCCTTATCAACACCGAAGTGATTAATCACCCGATATCCCATGATCTGCTCTCAGATAAGCAGTATGGTTTCCGCTTTGCCCGATCTACAGCCGATGTGCTTACGGCCATCACTGAATTTGTCTACCAAGCTATTCATAATAATGGTGAAGCTCGTGCCGTGGCCCTAGACATCTCCAAAGCGTTTGATAGTTTGGCATGCCGGCCTTCTTCGCCAGCTTCAGGGTTATGGTATTACAGGTCGATTGTTTGACCTAATACAATCATTCTTGTCAAACCGTGAATTGAAGGTCGTTCTCAATGGATTCATCTCCAGCTCCTATCCCACTAACGCAGGTGTTCCTCAAGGCTCTATCCTAGGCCCTACTCTGTTCCTCATATTCATAAACGATCTTCCTGACGCCATAGATTCCCAAGTCAGCATCTATGCGGATGACACCACAATTTACTCCTGCCTCAAAAACAAATCTAGTGATGCTGACAAAGTTAACCTGGCAGTTTGACTCGATAAGGACCTACAATCGGTTGTGAACTGGGGCAAGAAATGGTTGGTTAACTTTAACGCCTCTAAAACAAAACTGCTCTCTATTAACCACCACAGGGATCCATCCCTGCATCCCATTAGAATGTCTGAAGACCAACTTCTCGAGAGCTCCTCAGTCTCACGCTGTCCGCTGATCTGAGATGGAACAAATACATCGAGTCATTGCTTCATCCACCGCAAGGAAAGTTGGTTCCCTGTGCCGAGCCAGGAAATTTTTCTCAAAGGAATTGATCCTCCAAATCTATAAATCAACCATTCGCCCTTGCATGGAGTATTGCTGCCATATATGGTATGGAGCCCCTGCTGTTTGCCTCAGGGTTCTTGATAAGATCCAGAGACGGATATGCAATGTAATTGGCCCTGATCTGTCATCTTGTCTGCAGTCGCTCTCTCACAGATGCGCCGTTGCCTCGCTCTGTCTTTTTTACAAATACTTTCACGGTAATTGCTCTGATGAGCTGCTTTCGCTGGTTCCCAGGCCTCATGAATTTAAATGTCCTACGAGGCTGGCATCCCATTCCCACCCCTTCACCATTGAAACTGTTAGATGTAGATGTCTCTTCTACTCCAATAGCTTCATGTCTCGCACATCTCGCCTGTGGAACTCCCTTCCTTATTCCTGTTTCCCTGACAAATACAATCTCCAACTATTTAAGTGTAACGTCAATCGACATCTCCAGTTGCCTTGATCTATCCACTTCCCTTCTCCACATCCTTTCACCTTTCATTCCTATCTGCTCTCGCTCCAAATCTTCTGTAATCCCCTTGCCTTGATCGATCCACTATCTTTCTCCACATCCTCTCCTTTACCACTCCTACCTGCTCTTCCTCCAAACCTTCTGTAACCCCTTGCATGCTAGTGACTTCCAGCCTTGCTTGGGGTGAAAAGCTTAAAAAAAAAAATAAAATAAAATAAATAAGACAGACAGTAAATTAAATAAATAAACATATTTACAA
>CAXIWW010000018.1:5000-27500 GCA_964036315.1 Acanthosepion esculentum | reverse complement strand
CGCAAATTTACCTATTTTTAATTATAATTTTCATTTTTCAGTACCTGATTTTCTTACCTAAATAATCTTTTTCAGTTCCTTGAGATGTTAACTCAAAGTTTGAAGTGCCTGCATGTAAAATATTATATTTATATTTAATATTTTTTTTATATTCTCAAAATCGGGTATGATATACCCATGGTTAGTAGTTTAATTGATGGTTAGTGAGTGTTCTAGGGTATGTCAATCGGGTAATTTATTAATTAATTTGCAGTTTAAGTCCTGCACACCAATTGTAATTAAAATGTTTTGAAAATTTCCACTTCGGTGTTTACATGCTTATTTAAAAAAATAACAGTAAAACTTAAACGTTTGCAGAAATCTACTATTTTGGAGTTATCGACAGTAAAACTTCGAACTCATTCGCGTCGCGGCTACAGCACGGCAGCCATTACTGGCGTTGTTTATATACGTTTGCCTCTAGTAACCATGCGCGGAAGCTTCACTTGTCTTAATTATTACGCACGCAATGCATAAAGTTTGTGCGAAATTTAAAAAGAGCATGATTATTTACAAAACAAACAAACAAACAAAAAAAAACTGTAACCCTACCAAAGGTCTTAATAATAATAAACAATTTTAAGCAATAAGCATGATTATTTACAAAATAGCTATGACAATTGTGGAAAGGCTACCTTTTAAAATTTGTTTTATTATTTAAAGAAGAATTCATTAAAAAAAACAAACACTTATCATTGCTTTGCTAAATAACTTAAACAAATTTTTAAAAAAATTCAATAAAAGCTTCACTTTCAAAAGTAAAAAGACTTCTTGGTAAATTTGCTTTTTAAGGCCCGCGCTAAATATCTATTAAAATTTTCTCAAATCGTCATATTTCCGTGTAAATGCTGAAGTCGAATTAACAATTATTAAATTATGATAAAACCTACGGTTTTGGAGTTATCGACAAGAAAAATTCGGACGCACTCGCGGTCACTCGTCGGCCATTTTTGGCATTGTGTTAATTCTCTCCTGACGACTTCCGGTTGCGTAAGCATAAATTTTGGCCTATTTACTGGTTTACTGCTGTAACAACCGGCAAATTACTACGCACTTAAGTTGTGTCGAAAAACAATGACAAGATTTTTTTTTTTTTTTCTTGAACTGTCGAATTTTTTTTTATAGTAAAGCTTTCTGTTTAAATTAAAAACAAATAATAAAATCAAGCTTTCTGTTTAAATTAAAAACAAATAATAAAATCAAGCTTTCTGTTTAAATTAAAAACAAATAATAAAATCAAGCTTTCTGTTTAAATTAAAAACAAATAATAAAATCAAGCTTTCTGTTTAAATTAAAAACAAATAATAAAATCAAGCTTTCTGTTTAAATTAAAAACAAATAATAAAATCAAGCTTTCTGTTTAAATTAAAAACAAATAATAAAATCAAGCTTTCTGTTTAAATTAAAAACAAATAATAAAATCAAGCTTTCTGTTTAAATTAAAAACAAATAATAAAATCAAGCTTTCTGTTTAAATTAAAAACAAATAATAAAATCAAGCTTTCTGTTTAAATTAAAAACAAATAATAAAATCAAGCTTTCTGTTTAAATTAAAAACAAATAATAAAATCAAGCTTTCTGTTTAAATTAAAAACAAATAATAAAATCAAGCTTTCTGTTTAAATTAAAAACAAATAATAAAATCAAGCTTTCTGTTTAAATTAAAAACAAATAATAAAATCAAGCTTTCTGTTTAAATTAAAAACAAATAATAAAATCAAGCTTTCTGTTTAAATTAAAAACAAATAATAAAATCAAGCTTTCTGTTTAAATTAAAAACAAATAATAAAATCAAGCTTTCTGTTTAAATTAAAAACAAATAATAAAATCAAGCTTTCTGTTTAAATTAAAAACAAATAATAAAATCAAGCTTTCTGTTTAAATTAAAAACAAATAATAAAATCAAGCTTTCTGTTTAAATTAAAAACAAATAATAAAATCAAGCTTTCTGTTTAAATTAAAAACAAATAATAAAATCAAGCTTTCTGTTTAAATTAAAAACAAATAATAAAATCAAGCTTTCTGTTTAAATTAAAAACAAATAATAAAATCAAGCTTTCTGTTTAAATTAAAAACAAATAATAAAATCAAGCTTTCTGTTTAAATTAAAAACAAATAATAAAATCAAGCTTTCTGTTTAAATTAAAAACAAATAATAAAATCAAGCTTTCTGTTTAAATTAAAAACAAATAATAAAATCAAGCTTTCTGTTTAAATTAAAAACAAATAATAAAATCAAGCTTTCTGTTTAAATTAAAAACAAATAATAAAATCAAGCTTTCTGTTTAAATTAAAAATAAAACGAATAATAATTAATGCGCAAACTTTGCATGAAGTTTGAAAAGACTAAAGAGCATGATTATTTACAAAATAAAATAATATGCTCCTCCCTACCATTTTTTTTTAATTTTGTAAATAATCATGCTCTTTAGTTTACAAAGTTCACGCATTTTCGTTTCTAGCATTATTTTTATTTTGTAGATAATCATGCTCTTTACAAAGTTCGCGCGAACTTTGTAAAGCGCGGGGCTTAAAAAGCAAATGTACCGGCTTATTTGGTTTTGCGTTGTAATTGAGACGAGGAAGATCAGTAAAAAGCCCGTTAACTAAGTAAGCTTCCGCGCATGATTATCAGAGGTAAACGTATGTAAACAACGCCAGTAATGGCAGACGGTCCTGACGCGAATGAGTCGGAACTTTTATTGTCGATAATTCCAAAACGCTAGATTTCAACAAACTTTTATTGATTTTTCCAAATAAGTATGAAAATTTACACCGAAATGAAAATTTTAATTTCAATTGATGTGCGGGGCTTAAACTGCAAAATACCTTTTTAAAAATTTAATAAAATTGTTTTTAAAATAGGTATTTTTTGTATGTTAAATAATAACTTTTAATTTTTCCGAAAAAATGAATGAAAATTTAAGCTTCGCACCATAAGACTAACTGTATTTTGTACTCCTTACCTTAAAACTACCTGTTTGCACTTCTCCCTCAAATTTGGTTTCGGTCGGTCAAATGATTATTTTAATAAATTGAAATAAAAAAGGCTGGAAACCGATCTTCTTTTTTTTAGCGGGGGGCGTGGGTAACGAAGTTAAAATTTAAAAAATCAAAAATATTAAATAAAAAAAAATATGAATTAATACAGAAGATATTTTATTTTATTTTTTTTACGCATGTATTTTGCCAATTTTGGATAGGACAATATTTAAATGAAATATAGGTTTGTTTTTTTCCGTCATCTTTTTTCTTTTTTTACTCATTTTTAAATATTCCTAAAAGAAAGTATAAATACTAAAGAATGCCATTACATAAATGAAGACATCATTGATTAATTTATGTAGAAAAAGGTATTGGTAATAAACAACAATTTTTAAATGAGAGAGAATTTTTTTATAAAAATGTATAAAAGTTATCTCCCTTGATCTGTCAACATTTTCGTTTTTTAGGTTTGTTTTTATTTTTTATTTTTTTCTGAAGTCAACCATAACTTCAGTGAAACCACTTTTGGGGTAAATGGCATTCGCTGTCATGACTGCTTCCCCAATCAAACCATAGGTAATTAATATCACTGCTACCACAACCATTACCTGCTTGCTGGGAACCACGTTCCGTTTTTGGTAGATCAATATTGAAAGAGACTAGCAAAGAGAGGCTGGAAAGTTTTTCACCTTCAAGACAGCACATCACAAAAACAGGTAATTATTTAGTAACAGGTAATTATTTGTTAATATTTATCTTTCTCGTGTGTTTTTTTTTTTTTTTTTTTTTTTTAGATGGCCACTAAGTAATTATTATTAAGAGCAGATAATTTGTATAAAATGTGATGCACACACTCACAAATAAGGTAGATGTTGAAAATGACAGCCCAACACAGTTAACAAAATTGTCAGATTTCTTTATTTTTACTTTCTTAGAAGGGCTTCTAAAACTCTCAGTACCTTGTGCGGTGTCTGATTTTGTGGACTTTGTATACTCATCTCCCAGAATTGAGGATGAAATGACGTGGGTTGTGAAGACGTCTCAGTGTTTTTTTTTTGTTGTTTTTTTTTTTTTTTTTCAATGTCTTTCTCTTCTTCACCTAGGTCACTTCTTGAACCAAACCTCTTTTTCAAGGACACATGGCCCAGTGGATAGAAGCATTGGTTGGATCCAGTGACTTGACCCAAAGAGTTGTGAGTTCAATACCTGGTTACTGCAGTGATGAACAAAAAAACTTGGAGAGTTGAGGTAAAGGGGGATAACTGAGATATCCGGAAGAGGCATGGCATGTGGAACTAGAACAATCTACTCCCCCCCCCCCCGGGACAAAATAAAGGGTTCATTTTTTTAAAAAAAATTCTAATCACTTCAAGAAGGTCAGAGCATACAACGGCTGAAATGTCATGAATATGGCAATAAAGATCAGGGCAACAGTCAGAACAATGTAAATAATGTAAACAAACCTTTTTGATTTACATAAATGATCTTCCGAAGAATATACTCAGATCATTTGTAAACATCTATGCTGATGATACGATGATATATGGCTGCACCTCTAAAACTGTTGATTATCAGAGATTAGTACCTAATCTTTCTCCCATTCTAACACTAACTCTTCCCATTGGGAAAAAAAAAATTAACTGGTTACATTCAATGCCCCCAAAATCAAACTAGTTACATTCTATCACTGCTGATTGGACTCCAAAGTACTGCCTGTTTTAATGAAATATCCCCTCAAAGAGGCACTGTGACTCGAGAGATTATATTGCGTTTCAAACTCACAGCTGGCCTCAAGTGGAACTTGTACATACGATCCATTGCTAAAAACGCAGGTAAAAGGGTCAGTTCCCTCCCTGTACTGCTTCAGTAAGTACCTGACTCCTCTATTTTTCTAAGAGCCAGATAAGGCTGAAAATGGATTACTGTTAGCATATTTGGGTGGGAGCTTCCCAGGCCTCACTTCCTAGTCTTGATAGTCCTTGAAAAATATTGAATTATTTTCCGACCGTTCTCTCACATGTGGGATGTGGCAAGACTCTCACTGCTCTATCACTACTTCCATGGAAATTTGCTTGGACGAAATACATTCTTTGGTTCTAACCTTCACGGCTAGGACCAGCCATACCACTCACAGCAAACCACCCTCAATACTCTGTATTCCGTTGTTGAGAAGAAAGTTCTACCTGAACAGCTTCTTCCCACAAACCACTGAACAGACTCCCAAAAGGATATTTCCCCAATCACTATAATCTTAACGTGTTCAAGTCTAGGGTCTTAGCTGTGAAGGGTGGAACTGGTGAAATGAAGGTTAGGATCTTAGCCACAAAAGGTGGAACTGGTGAAATGAAAAAATGAAATTTTCCATGGAAATAGCGATAGTATTGAAATTATTACGGAGTCGCTAACTGGGTGCCCTGTGATTGGATGAAAAACAACCAATCACAGGCTACCTTTTTAGATTTTCACCAAACCCCCACGAGAACGGTTTTTACAAACTCTCTTCCTCTTTTGCTTGTTGGGACCCTCAGAAACAACACGTTCCCCATCTGCACTCTCAGTCATCTAAATACCATGACACGTGTGAGGATTTAGACAACAAATGAAGCTGAGAAGTCAAGGCTCTATTTCTTCAACCCAGCCAAAACGACACAGGAAATGTAAAACTGTTAAAAGGACGCATCTTTCAGGTAAGTTCCGCAAACCCGACTGTTTGCAAGAAACTTTCCTCTCTTTTCCTACAAATACAAGTTTTTTCAAACATTTTCATCTGCGTTTGTGTTCCTTTCTTCTTGCCGGCGTCACAATATTTTTGTTACCAAATACAATTGGGAAAATCCCAATAATAGAGCGGTGAGAGGCTTGTGATATTTTGTCTGTGAAAAAGAGGTTGCCAAGTGGAAAATAATTCATCACCCACAAGGCCGGATCAATGCTTCTGGACTCTATCAAGAATGGACAGTGAAGAGACTGGGCATCTCCCGCCCATATATGGCAACAATACTCCATTTTCAGCCTGATCTGTCTCTTGTATTGGTAGAGATTAGCAAGAGGAGTTGGGTACTTACTGGAGCGGTACAGGGAACCAACCATTTTTCCAGCATCTTTAGTAATGGATTTGGGTTAATTTTGTCCCAATAGGCACTGAAGGCAGGTCCCCCCTCCATCCATTCATCATAATTAGTGAAAGTTGTGGGTCTGATCGGTGAATATCACTAGTTTAAAGCAGGATTAGTGATATTTAGTAATCATAATCTGGTATAAGGTCATACTGTTACCTATTATTTTATGACTGGTATCTTAAAATATATTTCTTCATTTTAGTCTGTCATCAAGCTAAAAGAAAGTAAGAAAATTATATGAATTTGGACCTTTATGCCTTCAAAAACCAAGTGTCAAAAGGATGATTTTTCCCATTTATGCTGCTATTATTTTAACTACCTTCACTCCCCAGTAATATTTGTAGTTTTAAAATTGTTTTAGAATTGTCGTAAAGCCTAAACATATAATGAAAGTTAATTTATACATTTTTTTTTTGTTCTTCAGAATTTATAAGAAAAATATTAAACACTATTTATTAGATTGTTTATTTGCAAGAATAATTTTATATTTGTAACATTCTAAAAACTAATGCAATATACAGAAATAAATATGAACAAAATTTTTTATTCATAAATTTATAAACATTTACTAAATTATGAAAATATGGGAACCAACTATAAGGAAATCCTTATTATTTATCATTTTATAAAGTTCAAATCAATTTGCCAACCATTCCAATAAACGATCTAATAAATAAATAGTGTTTATTATTTTTGTTGTCGATTATCAAGAACAAAGAAAATGTATAAATTCACCTTCATATGTTTAAGTTTTATTACAATTCTAATTTTTTTTAAAATAAACATTGCCAAGGAGTGAAGGTAGTTAAAATAATAGTGGTGTCAAGGGAAAAACTGTCCTTTTTTTTTTTAAAAAAAAATCCTGAACAAGGAAAGAAAAAAGAAAGAAAAAGACCAAAAGGAAGCAAACATCTACCTATTCAGTGCACAAAGCCTAGATTATTTTAACAGGGCAAAAAATCCTTCGCAATGTCAACACTTAAGAAAGGAGAGCCTGATTTGTAAATTGAATTTCTTTCTTGCGATCTTCAAACAAATATATGAGAAAATTATATGACAAAGTAGAAAAAGTTTTAATGTGATGTGTTTAGTGCCTTAGGACCATCAACAGACTAAAGTGTAGTTGCAGCAACGTAAATATCACTTTTTAGTCTAATAAAGGACGAGACATATCACACAAAAACTGTTTACACTTTGTCAAAATATATTGACAAAGTGGAAAAAGGTATTGTGGCGGACTTCAACAAATTAATTTAACTCTAGATTAGGAAACAGGGCTGACGCAGAAAAGGATAAGCAAAAGACATTGTTACACATAAAATATGTATTTTAAACAAGATATACAATATCAAACAACGATGTGAAAGAAAGCATGCATTTAAGTAAGAAAAGGTTGAATAAAACAAGAGTTGTCTCTCTTTATCTGTTATTTTCATGTTCCAAAGTTCACTGGAAGAATGTTCATGAGAGTCTCTTGTAATGATTGTTCTTGAAAGATATTGATGTGTAAGAAGAGTTTATGTGAGTGTGTACAGGTTATGTTCAACATGTGAGTGAGAAAGTTGGCACATGGTTTCAGTTGTTGTGAACTCATTTGGCAGTTGAATTTCTCACTAATGAGATGAAAAAGACCTTAGCTTAAATAAGCCAAATCAGTGTGCAGGAAGAATTATTCTTCATGTGCAAACGATCTGATTGGTTGACATCGACCAATCAGTGAGCAAGCTTTGGGGAGACTTAAGAAAGCTTGTGTGATCCGTTTCTCCCAAAAGTGCACAAAATTGACTACTTAAAAATAGGGTGATTACAAAATTGTCGCATTACTGCGATTTGTAAATTGCCTATAATAATGAAGTGGTGATTAATTAACCAATGAATGCTTAGCATTGTATGTGATTTGTATTTTTGTATGTATGTTCGTTCGTGCATAATAGATTTGCACAGTATAACATATATATAGGATTAATTTGAGTGAAATTTGTCACTTAGCTGATTGATGTTACCTTCAACATTCCAGCTCCAAAGTTTTGTAGATGGATCTGTTCGTTGACTTTACAGTGGGTACCAGAAATTTACAGCTTATATTTTTTCAATTTTTTTCCTTTTTATACACATTTAGAACTGGTGTAAATTTTCTTTTGCATTCTGTGTGTTTGTGTGCTTGTCTACGCCTATCTGCACGAATGTGTGTTTTTGTTGTTTTTGTTTTTGATCTGTGGCAGATATAGTTTGATTTTCAGCCAACTCTAGACATGTGACCTATATTTATTTTTTTATTATTTATTTAGTTTTGTTATATGGAGATTTTATTGTATTTTGCTATTTTATATATAATTTTTATATTATATATATTGTATTTTGTTTATTTACATTTATATATAAATAATTGGTATTAATGCTTAGGCAATAAGTTTTATATATATATATATATATATATATATATATATATATATATAAAATGATACCAATGATGTTAATGCTTAAGTGGTAAATACTTATACATACACATATTCACACAAATGTACATATATACACACACGCACTTATGCAAACCTGCATATATACATGTATTTATATATGTTCACTGGGCTATTATTCATTTTTTTAAAATTGTATTTGGTGGTATTGTAAGTATTAATTGTAGAAGGTTAGATTTAGAATTAAATTTATTATTGTTAGAATTTAAGTGCATATGTCAGTAACTATACACCTGTGCATAAGCACCTGTACGCATCTATTTGCATGCCTATATAGACATGCATATGTGCACATGTATGCACAGACGTGGCTAAACTTAAGTCTGTGTTTTGTTAGTAATAAAACTAGTGCATAAAGTTATTTAATTTTCTAAATATCATTTTATATATATATATATATAGTGCACAGATGTTGCACCCATGCACATATATGTAATAGTTAATTAGTGTATGTAATTAAAATAAGTATATACTTGTATCATATTTTATCATTTATTTAATATTTCATTTTTATTTTTATTTACTGGTTAGTAGTTTATTTGTTTGTGCCTTGGTGTTAGATATTGAGTGGGTTAGGTTTGTTCATTTTTTGGTGTTTGTGTGTGTGCATGTACACATGCATGCCTAGGGGCATATTTTAATATTTGTTCATTTATTAGTTTATTAATAAATTAAGTTTATATTATATCTGTTTCTTTTATTTATCTATTTAAAGTTTGTATTATATTTTTTTATAGTTTAAAACTTATTTTATTTATATTTTTTGTTTATTTTTAGTTAGTGCTTAGATGTCAAAGTAAATTTATTTATATGCCTACATTTGCGTATTATTTCAGTTTTCTCGTTTAAGAGTTTATGTTGGTTTTTAAAACTAATTCTTGCTAAATTTTCCTCTAAGCATAATTTACCATTGTTGCTGTTAATATTGCATGGCCTGCTCTTTTATAATTTCCCATTTGATTCTGGTGGGCATATTGTTTTGTTTGTGTATTTTTCTTTCAAATAACATTTTGTGGTTATAATATCTTTCTTTAAAAGAATAGAACACCAGGGATTCAGTTAAGCACTTGTTAGATAATGGACATTGGTCAGGATTCCTACAATTACATAGGTTGGTGTCCTTAAGCATATTAGAATTAGTACCTGTATCATTGTTATTATTGTTAAATAGATTAAGTGTTTTATTGTTGTGTAACTTTATTTTCTGAAGATTATTAGTACAACTATAGCTACATTTTAATGTATTCTTATAAAAAAAATTTCTAAGGGGATTGCTTTTTGGAAAATGTTTATCAATTAAATTTAGAAACTTGTGGCCTAACTTTATACTAATTGGTTAAGATGTGTACCAGATGATCTTCCTGCGTCTATCTCTTTTCTTAGAACAACCATTATATTCTATAAACTTGATTTCAGAGGATTTATAGCCACTATCCCTAAGAACTTTATTATATACCATTCTATGTTTCTCAAACACTTCTTTGCTAGAAGAGTGTTGGCTAATCCAACGTTTTACAGATGAGGGAATATGTCGGATTACAGTCGGTGGGTGATTGGAATTAGGATGAATATAGATCGGGTTAGCATTGTTCTTCATATAAGGCTGAAAACTGTTATGAACTAAATTTAATGTTACATCTAGAAAATCAACTAATTTGATATTAGAATTTATTTTTACATTAAGATTTAAAGACTTAAATTCCCTATGAATCAATTTCCTAAGTTTATTACCCATAGAGTTTTTCACAATCATGAGACCATCATCCCTATACAGCCCTATATTATCTAAAGTAATCTCTTCACAGGCAGTAAGATTATACAATATAAATAATCCAACCAAATCAGAAGATTCTGCAGAATCCAACGATCCCATAGAAATATCAGTTATCACTAGAATATTTTACCCATGTTCTTTTGTGGATGAGGACAGATTTCCTACAATTCATAATGATGATCTCGTCACACAAAATATCTGAATAAACTTTAGCAAATTCCAATGCCGTTGTAAAGAGTTCCTTAAATATTGACGGATAAAGTCCGCTATATCAAACTGGATGAAGGTACAGTTATTCTTATTGTCAATGTTTTTAAACCAGTTAATGACTTCAGTGATGCAGCATATTTTCATTCAAACCGGTTTTTTAATTAATTTAGACGTATTATGTGTATTTATTTTAATTTTAATCCTTTCAAATGCAGCATTTCAAATTCAAAATTTTTCTGTTATGCAAGGGAGATAACTTTTTGTAATTTTAAAAAAGTTACCTCCCTTGCTTAACAAAAATGTTGAATTTAAAATTCTGTAAACGAACATTGAAAAAAATATTTTGAATTTACGGAACTACTGTATACCGATTCACAGATATTTCAACCCCCTGAAAATGATCTCAGATGAGATTGGAAGTACTTGAGAAAATTGATATTTTTCTTAATTAATTTTCTACAGCCATGGAGAAATTAATTTGTGGACTATAAATAGAACATTATTAAAATATATATACCTATTATATTGTTAAATGGGAAATTATATAAAAAAGTACCCCTATATAATATTTATCAATAGGAACGGTAGACTGTGTTTATAAGAAAAATTATCAATATTAAATCTTAATAATCAAATTAAGTTATTAAATATGAAGCATGAAATAATGATTTAATGGGTTGATGCTGACATTTTAACAAATATTTACTTTACTTTAATAAATAATATAGCATAATAAATCAATTAAAATATTAATTAAAAATATTATAATTTAATCAATAATAAAACAAATTAACTCTAATTAAAAATATGAAATTTGATTTAAATATTTTCTTAAACATTTTTATCCATTGTTCCCTGTTAAGTATTGGGTTTCTTCTTTCTAAAATCTTGTCATTCTCTTTTACTCCCGTTTACCCCTTGCATCTTAGTGACATTATTGCCTTGGTACGGGTGAATTGATTAAAATATATATATACTTCAATTCTATACTTCTGACGTTTCTACATAAACTCTGAAAATTTATTTACTATTTATTTATTTTTTTCTTCATAGGAGTAGATAGCTATGCCTATTATCCAGTTCACACTCCTTCCCAGTTTTTTTAACAGGAGTAGAGGTTTATCCGTTGATCCTATTTAGGATTGGGTTTTCATTTCCTTTTAAAGTCTACTCCAACTTTATACTCCTGATGTCTTTGCCTAAACTCTGAAATTTTATTTAATATTTATTTATTATTTTTTCCTCGATAAGAGTAGATAGGCTTGCTTATTATCACACTCCTGCCCAGTCTTTTGAACAGGAGTAGAGGTTTATCCCTTGATCCTATTTAAGATTGGGTTTCCAGTTCCTTTTAATAGCCTATTGCATCTTAGTGGTATTATTGCTTTGCTTGGGGTGAAGTGATTAAAAAAAAAAGGCCTTCAATGAGTTTTGAACATATCAGAACATGAATATTATTATGAAGACCATTTTGTTGATAAAATTCTCTCACAGCTGTATTCTTTCTTACCTAATCTTATTGTTTACTGATACCTAGTAGTAGATATCTTCTGTGTACCATGTTCCCTTAGGAATTTGGCGATGATGGCTCTCCACAGCTTTCTGTCCTTTGTAGTTTATAATAAATTTTCTCTTTTTGTTATTTCTCCTCAACCTTGTTCTGCCATCAATTTACTCAAGCTCACTAGGTAGGTTCCTCTGCTCCTCTTCAATCTGTCCTGTGAGTATCAAATTTTACAAGCCTTCTTATAATAGAATTCTTCTTAAATGTGTTGTGACCCTTCAAGATGTTGCCAATCATATCTTGGCACAATTTCCTGTCCTTTGTAGATCTTAATAAATTTTCTCTTTTTGCTATCGCTCTTCAAAACCCTGTTCTGCCTTCAAACTACTCAAGCTCGCTAGTTAGGTTGTGTGTTGCTGTCTCTCTTGTATTTCAATCTGTCCTGTGAGCCTCAAATTTTCCAAGCCCTCTTATGGGCCCTAGAAATTTCAATAGTAGGTATTCTGAAATGAAGCAATGACATCTGCTTCATCATCAGAGTAATGGACAGAGATTGTAAAAATGACTTAAGCACTGTGATAAAGATCAACGAAAAGATGAAACTAAAAAAAAAGGCCATAATTGAAAGCATGCAAAAAGATCACTCCCCACTTACAAAATGGCTCAAATATAACTCCTTGGCTTTAGAAAGTCAAGAAATGTGGTAGGCTGATGATCATCTACACACAGTAGACTTATATCCACCTCGGATTTATCCCTTCCAGTCACAAACTGGTAAAACGTATAATTATATATATATATATATATATATATATATATAATAACACTTAATAATATTAACTTTGAACATGGACATAATATCTTGACCGTGTTTTGAAACAAAAAAATGAATCACTTTATAAAACATACATATAACAAACTATTTCTAATTCTAACAGTTGAAATATAATCCTTGATAATGGCTAAATGTATAGCCGAAAGCGCTCGGAAAAAAAGAACATTCGGACAATTTTTATATAATTTATCCTCTGAAAAGAAAATTTTATTAGATCGCACGAGAAATTATATAAAAAACTAAATAAAAGCACCTTGTCAGTCGTTTTTAATGAAATGTGCTTGAAAGAAGGATTGCTGCCTAAATACACAAATATATATATATATATATATGTGATTATTTTGGGCATTTAGGCTAATCATATAGTAATTTGTCAAGCCTAGAATAATCGTCAACAGAATGCAGAAAGCACTGGATGGCCGTTTTGTCCTCTCTGGGGACTCATCAGCAGTGCGCATCCACTACTGAGAATCGAACCTAGACCGTTTCAATACAACGCGAATGTCATACCAACTGTACCACGGGCGTCAGTATTCTAGGCTCGCCGAATTACTATATGATTAGCCTAAATCCCCTAAAGTTATCACTTGTATATCCTTGCTAGGCCCAGCTAATGCTCTGCGATGGAGCAGCTAAGAGTCAAAAAGCAGTTGTGGCTCTTGGGGCACTGTTCCGAGGTTATCTGTGGAACTGAGTGAGTAGCGGAGCTATATCAAGTCTAGTTTGTGTCTTCTTTGTCACCAAGGCCTGTGGCAAAGTTGGTATGATGTTTGCATTGTATCAAAACGGTCTGGGTTTGATTCTCCGTAGTGGATGCGCACTACTGATGAGTCCCAGATAGAACGAAACGGACGTATATATATATATATATATATATGTATATATATATATATATGTATATGTATATTTTTGAATTGGACAAAGTCCGACAATTTATTTAAAGACATTTATGATATGTTTAACGTTCTTTTTATAGATACAAGTATTTAAGCAAATGCTCTGTTTTATAATAAACAGTATTAAATAACATTTACTGGCCTGAATTATGAAAATTTCTCGGACATTCAGGCCGGTAAATGTTATTTAATACTGTTTATTATAAAACAGAGCATTTGCTTAAATACTTGTATCTATAAAAATAACGTTAAACATATCTTATATATGTATATAATAAACTGTTTTGTTTGTCTTTAATGGCTTTAGTTCAGTGAAGGTTAATTACATCTCTGGAATACAGTGTGTATGTAAGACCAAATTTTAAGCTATAGTGATTCACTCTCATATACACACACACATACAAACAAACAAATACAGTTATTCTGCCATTGTATATTTATAATTTGTATTCATCTATTGGTTTTTCTTTCTTGACTCAAAACTGCCCAGGCAAATACTTCAAAACTATCCATTTTTTTTTTTTTTTTTTTTTTTTTTTTTCAATTATTTGCTATTGGGTGTGTGATAGCTGAATGTTTTCAAACTTTTGAGGATTACGGAAACACTTGCTATTCCCAATTGACATTTTATCGGACATTAGAACTGAGAAAATATGTAAAAATTCTGAGAATTCTATGTTCTTTTTCACCTTTGTAGAACTTCTGCCAAGAAGCGCTCAATTGATAACTACAGCTATAATATTCAGTGACTCAACAAAATTTCAACGACTGATCTGGTTGACCGACTCAAGATATTTGTACCAAAACGCTCCTCAGGGCCAGATGTTTGATAAATCTGTATTTATATAAATAGATTTATATAAATAGATTTATCCAAGTAAGCATATAGCTTATATTTGTGTTGATAAGATTAATTTGGATTTAATATAATTTTGTATTAATCTCCGGTGATGAAATAAAAAGAAAAACGGCCACCAGCGAGTAAATTTCAAGCTCTCCCAACTGGTAATCCAACCTCTAGTTGTTCCGTCTCAAAATCGCACAAACAGACTTTTCCAGCCGCCAACCGGGAACATCACTTCAAGCTTGTCTCGAACTGGGAAAAACTAGGTGCTTTTATATTCGTCCATATACCCATAATCCCTTGCGTCTTCATGCGATCCCATAATGCATTGCATATTCATTGCATAAAAAGGCGATGCAAGTCTCCCCTTATTCTTTTACGTTATCTGGCCGAGGACGGAAACGGCAGAGCGGTAAGTGCTTTCTTTTTTTTTCTCCTTCATTTCAACTGCAGTAGCCTTACATGCTAAGCAAGTACTGGCTCTTTTTTGGCGGGGAAAAGGCAAGTCGGAACCAGTTGTGCTCGTCCCAGGTTCTGCCTCATCATGTCTGCCACATCTCCTGGTAGTTTTAGTGACATCTTGTACATATGTTCTTCTCCTTTCACCTAAAGGAGTCATTGGGGCATCAACATGTTGAGCTGTCCACCCTTCTCCTCCATTTGTTGTGGTCATGTGCCAGAGTCTGGGTTTTCATGGATGGTTTCTTGGTGTGCTCATCATGTGGCATGTCTTAGGCGTTTTAACCTGAAGGAGCCCATCCCTGTCCAGGTTGTCACAGCCGATGTCCTCCAGCTCCCCTGGGTCGTGAACACGTGGCTGTTGTAGACCACCTTAGAAACCCTTCTGCACTGTCCAGTGACTTGCACTGAGGAGGTTCTTCACCCAGTGGTACCATGTTAACTCTGCCCACTCATGTGAGTATACAGCCCACCAGCTTCAGTGGCAACTTGGAGCCATCACATGAGACATTTTGGAGATGGTTGACGGCCAGTGATGGCTGTGCATCTGAAGGTGAAGCAGCATACCAGACATCAAAGTTACTACCTCTATCCAGAGCCCCCTATGCTCAATCTAATAGTGCTGGTCTAATTCCATCTTACTGCAGTAAGACGTGTACATGGGGGGGGGGTATATGTCATAACATATGGTGTGAAAAACTTGATGATGCATCTGGGAGCGACTGACTGACTGATTGATTGATTGATTTGTCTGTTTAATGGCACATGAACAACCTTATGGGTCATTAAATGTCAAAATTGAATTTTCTTGAGAGCTTGTAAGTAATAAAAACGTTATTCTGCTTTCACAATTGAATACGTGGTAGATGATGCTCAGCTTTTGTACATATACATGTTTGTGTGGATTTGATTACTGAAGGTGGGTGATATGTGTGTTTTATGTTGTAGTTTTATTTTTGAAATATAGTTTGATTTTGAAATTGTAGGATGTTATATAGATTAATGTCCTAAAGAGTCTTTCATTTTGGTTGTTTGGTTGATTTTGCTAAGCAGCAGATCAACCTCCGTGGGTTATTTAATGCCGAAATGTAATGAAAATTGAACAATTTTATGGCTTCAACTAAATATATTTAGAATGGAATTGTATGCCTTTAACTACAGATGAAATGTATTGCTGGCTATGTTGCTTTAATAATATATTGTTGCTAATTTGACTTTAAAAAGTTATTGTTGCTATTTTTTTTAACCAAAATATGTATTGCTGGTATTTTTAGTATAAAAAGTATTTTTATACTTTCATAGTGTTTTGTTCTTGGAGTTTCACTCTTTGCCCATATCTGGCACCCTAACAGGTGCTACCACTCCAGGTCAGGGTGGCCTTGAGGACAACAGCAATTAAGAGGTGGTTCCTTGCTCCTCAAAATCTCCAATCTCTTGATGAGAGGCCTTGCTGCCAGATATAGTTTATCATCATACCCAGGACTCAAGATGGAAGTTGGTTATGATATGATGTAAGATCCAATATAAGTTCTGGTCTAATTTGATTATATGATATATATAATTTTTTTTTAAGCTTATCACCCCAAGCAAGGCTGGAGGCCACTAGCACGCAAGGGGTTACAGAAGGTTTAGAGGAAGAGCAGATAGGAGTGGTAAAGGAGAGGATGTGGAGAAAGATAGTAGATCGATCAAGGCAAGGGGGTTACAGAAGATTTGGAGCGAGAGCAGATAGGAATGAAAGGGGGAAAGGATGTGGAGAAGGGGAGTGGATAGATCAAGGCAACTGGAGATGACGATTGACGTTACACTTAAATAGTTGGAGATTGTATTTGTCAGGGAAAGAGGAATAATGAAGGGAGTTCCACAGGCAAGATGTGCGAGACATGAAGCTATTGGAGTAGAAGAGACGTCTACATCTAACAGTTTCAACGGTGAAGGGGTGGGAACGGGATGCCAGCCTCGTAGGACGTTTAAATTCACGAGGCCTAGGAACCATCGAAAGCAGCTCCTCGGAGCAATTACCGTGAAAGTATTTGTAAAAAAGACAGAGCGAGGCAACGTCGCGTCTGTGAGAGAGCGACTGCAGACGAGATGACAGATCAGGGCCAATTACATTGCATATCCGTCTCTGGATCTTATCAAGAACCCTGAGGCAACCAGCAGGGGCTCCAGACCATATATGGCAGCAAAACTCCATGCAAGGGCGAATGGTCGATTTATAGATTTGGAGGATCAATTGCGGGGAGAAAAACTTCCTGGCTCGGCACGGGGAGCCAAAGATATACAATATAGGTTAGTTATGATATAGGTTATGATATAGGTTATGATATAGGTTATGATATAGGTTATGATAGATAGAGATTGATTTGATATGTTTGTTGAACAGCATATCAACTCCTAAACGGATTTGGGTGAAGCCATCAGAATTTGTTAGCATGTACATACTGTTGGTCATTTTTTTTATGTAAAAATGTATTGCTAGTAACTTTACTATAAAAATGTATTTTTATGCTTTCATAGTGTTTTGTTTTTGTTTTTTTTTCATGGGGGAGGTTCACTATTTGGCCATAGCTGGGACCCTAACAGGTGCTACCACACTCCTCAAAACCTCCAATCTCCCAATCAGAGGCCTTGTTGCTGGATGTAGTTTATTGTCACACAAAGGATGAGTCTTGTAAAGAAGAATTGTCAATCATTATTAATTTTTGTCTTGTATTTCTTCAAGTAGAATTCTGGTAAATACTAATAATAAAGTAGACTTAACATGTGCAGCAAAACAATTCAAAAAATTGTCTTTGTCTGGCAATATTTACATTGAGACTATAGTGTTCTATACTACAGGCCTATTCATTGTGCAACTAAGGGCCAGAACGTATTTCAAAAACTTCCTGGGAGTGATGTATTTTAGTTTCAATTTCGGTTGGTGTTAGAAATGTAAAGAAAATTTTGCCTTTACACTTGGAATAAATTTAGCTTATTTAATTGAATTAGGTGCAAGGTTTATTTATTTTATCGTAACTGGACTTGTTATATTTTTGTTTATTTAAAAAATAAACTTTATTTAGGCAAAATTCATTAAAGAAAAAAAGAAAATTTTGCTCCTGTGGAAGTTTAGCATTTTTCATTTATATATAAATGTGTAAAGTTAACGTAATTCCCCATGTATAATACGCATTTTTTTTTCTAAAAAATAATAAGCAAAATCAGGGGTGCGTATTATGCACAGCTAAAAAAAATCTTGAAAAAATTGCAGTAAAATAAAAGAAGAATTATCATAAAACTAAATTAGAATAATATTATATATAATATATAGTATGTTTAAAACTATTTTTTAAAATAAGATTAGCAAAGACTGGCAGTAATGAATTTGGAGAGGTACAATTTATAGGGTTTGAATACCAAACAAGCGCTGCATATTATGCGTGAGTAGAAGCATTTTCCCACACTTTCAGCACAATTTTAGGGTTGCGCATTATGGATAAAAAGTATATTATACATGGGGAATTATGATAATTCAACATTTTTCTCTATAGAATTTTGATTCATAAAAGCAAATACACTAATAATCAGCTTTATTTTTTGGCAGAATCTATATTTCTGTTTGTCACAATTGAAAAAATTAGTTGAATTTTTACCACACTTCATATAGCATTTTAATTTTACTTGATTTGAAGAAATTATTAATTTGATTTTTTTTCTTGTTCTTACAAATATTACAAAAACTGTTTTTAAAAAAAAGGTAGTTTTTATGTTTTGATATGTTTAATTTTTCTTCTTAGATTTTTCTTTTGAAAACCTTTTTCCTCGAATCTCATTCACTGCAAAAATTATTTAAAGATGCCATTATTTATTGCAGAAAGTTAATTTCAAATTGTTCTCTATGATCTTATTTAAATGTAATAGTTCTATACAAAATAATTGAGTCATTTATTAAGAATGTTATGTAAAGTGAATGTCATCTAAATTAAATTCACGAAATTTAATCAGATATTTTGATCTAAACAACGTGTACAGAATGTTAACCCTAACCCTGCTATGAAACCATACTTTTATTTTATTAAGAGTCAATTCTTTTTCTACATCCTTCTCTAATTATAAAAAGATATATAATTATGATGAAATAAGCCCATATAACAATTGTCACTTCATTTTGAAACAATGAAAGAAAAAAAAAGTTACATTCATATTTATTTAGTTTCAGGAATCTTAGTTCCAATATGGTTTTTGATTGGTTTGTTTCCTACAGTTTATCAAGCCTTTGTAGGTTATTTAAAGCCAGAAAATATTTTCTTAGAATGTAAGAATTTTCTTTTTTGGGGGATAATAATGATTTAGTGACATAAGTTTTACTAATTATCTAACACTTTCACCCCAGCCCCTCAACCTTCGACATCTTACTGTCTGGGTTGAGGTGTCTACTCGATCTTAACCGAACATAAGGGAGTGACCATAGGTCCCCTGAGCATCTGTAGATCATTCGACCGGTCCACTAGTTTAATCCTGCTTCCTGCCCACGTTGTGTTTGGTTTGATCCAGAATGCAGAAGTGATGTTCATCCATTCACGGTCGACTGAAGATGTAGACACGGCTGGAGTGTCTGTGCTAAGAAATTTAGAATGCACCAAAAAAAAAATATATATCCACAGAAAGCCAGACAAACAACTATTCAATGGTTGAATTGTTAATGTCTTTTATATAGCAGAAAAGAATAGTATAGAAAAGAAACGGGTTACAGAAAAGAAAATAACGTAAAAACTCACACACTGGATTCTAGAGAGAGAGTGGGTTGTGATTAGCTTGTTGTGAAATCATCTCAGAATGATATCCGACTCTTGCGATGGAGAGATAAAGATTTCTGTGCGTGGCTTAAAGTTGATAGTTGCGTTCCCTTCATAGTAGCAGAAGCATTGGTACTTGGTACTTATTTAACAGTAAATGTTAGCGGGGGTTTTGTTCCAATGCTGATGTCACTTTCGTACTTCTTCCAGCCTTCAATTCAACACTTTCAATCTCCGATATCTCTCCACCCAGTTCGACTGCACTTGACGACAGACGAGCCAAAAGCAACCTTTTGGCTCTCCTATCTGCCTAATTACGCGTTTATATAGATAAATGTTGTTGGTCATAATCAACCCTTGGCTTGCATGCCATTATCATGAGGTTCTGGCTGTTTCAACCTAAATCATGTGAATTCTAAAGGTCCTCCTTGCTTACTCAAGCTCTATTTATAATTTTAACTGACAAAAATTAATTCGATCATTTTCATTGTCTTTTCTAATGACCCAATTCCAAAGGCCTAGATCAGATTTCCCATCAGTAAACAAAATGTTCTGATCTAATTTTGCAACTCAGATTCACTCCAATTTCAATAAAAAAAACAAATATACGTGTGTGTGTGTTTGTTTCCCAAACTCTGTTACATTTAATCCATAGCTGGGAGGGAAGAGCTGAATTCATCCTAATCAGAATTTGACAAACAAGAAATTATAATGTGGATATAAAGAAGAGAATCAATTCTGTATTACAATCAATACATAAATTGATCCCTCACTTTCTGACCAGTGTAGTTTCTATACATTTCTATTCCAGAGAATGTAAATAAATCTAAGACATGCCTGTGTAGCTAATCAATATTTGATTGATTGATAGATTGATTTCATTGTCTACGGCTTATCAATAAACAAGGAATTATAATGTGGATATAAAGTGGGGGATTAATTCTATATTACAATCAATACGTAAACTGATCCCCCATTTTGTTGCCAAAATAGTTTATACATTTCTATTCCAAAGAATGTAAATTAATCTAAAAGACATGCGTGTGTAGCTAATCAGTATTTCATTGATTTTTTTATGGTTTATCAACCCTTTGCAGGTTATTTAAAGCCAGAAAATATTTTTAAATTTTAAGAATTAATATATAATTAATGAAATTCCTTGTTCATGTTGGAAGTTATTAATATATTCTCCCAGCTTTTGTGTTTTGAACCCAAGGTAAATTTGCATCTTATTTTCAGAAGTAGGAATTATGACGTAAAGATACAGAATAGATATTAATGGCATTTTTTTTTTTTTTTACAAAGTCACTCATTTTGATTGTTTTCTTGAATCATGAGAAAAGCCAGTTTGATGAAGGAAGGACTAATGTTTTATTATTTAAGGACACACACACACACACACACACACACACACACACACACACACACACACACACACACACAATTTCTTTTGTTTTTGGATCTGATAAAGCCTAGAAGAGCAAAATGCATAATCCAATCTAATTGTGACACCAAGCTGCCAGCCTGTGATCAACTCTCAGTTGTGTCACGAAGCAGTAATGTTTCTTCTACCGGCGTTTAGGGGTTGACTCTTTGTCGCTGCCACCAGCCTGTGTCCCGGTTGTTGCTACTTGGTGAAATTCCCTGGTCAGGATACCAATATGGGACACTGGCCCATCCAGAGTCGAATTCTGGTCGTCGATGTTAACGGCTTCACCAGCTGTACCAGTTCAATACCAACTCTATTGTTCCCAGCACACTTGCAACGTCTGGTTACTGGAGTAACTGCTTCGATCTCAAATTTAACCTACCCACGTTGTGACTTTGATCTTAGGTAGACGAGATTAATCAGGTGTCGGGCCGTAATGTAAACTGAGTCTAGACTGAAGGGGGTATTGCGCAAAGAAAAAGAAATAAATGAAAGAAAAACGCAAGAGGTTCAAGTATTTTCTCCGAAACCTTTGATGCTCATGTGTTTTACCCATGGTATTCTCAGCATCTTTCCGTAGAATGACATTTCTGTTGCTTCAAGTCTCTTTTTCAACTTTGTCCAGCATTCACTGTTATATAGGAGGACAGATATCATGTAACATTTTAATACTTTTTTTCTTTTTTTGTAATGAAAATTTTCTGTTTCTTAATACTCTGCTTAGCTTTTGGAAGGCATCTTTGGCCATCCAAATACATCTTTAGATCTTGGTGTCACAATTTCCTTCCACTTTATTTAAATTTCCGTATGTACTTGATTTGCAATTTAAACTTAGCCCTTCCTTCTTGCTTTCTTTTGCTACCTTCTGTAGGATCTTTTTTAGTTTCTTTCCCGTGCTTATCAACATAAGATTGTGGCCACCAATATTGAATGCTGGTAGGATTTCTAAATCTCTCAGAATTGCCTTGCTGAATAAATCTGGTGAGAAGACACATCATTGTCTTACACCCTGTTATATATATATATATATATATATATATAT
Organism: Acanthosepion esculentum; assembly: GCA_964036315.1. NCBI lineage: Eukaryota > Metazoa > Mollusca > Cephalopoda > Sepiida > Sepiidae > Acanthosepion > Acanthosepion esculentum. The sequence continues at coordinate 5,109 of CAXIWW010000018.1, read as the reverse complement.
ATATATATATATACACTGAACTCATTTTCTATCCACATGCAGGCAGTTTGCTGCCAGTATAGGTTCTTGATTATCCTAATTGTTATATTTCTGTGCTAATAGGAATATA
>CAXIWW010000016.1:2500-51217 GCA_964036315.1 Acanthosepion esculentum | reverse complement strand
GTTGTACTGGAACATTTTCCTTATGAGTCTTAGATAACCTTTGTGTTAAACTCAATTGTTTCTGTCCTATCTCATGTATCTATTGGTCCCAATTTAACAAACTCCTCAGGATTTATTATGGCAGGTTCTGTGCATTATAAATAGTTAGCCTGATTACTACAGCCCATATTGGAAATGTATACAAAAAATGCTTTTGTATTTTCCGATTATAGGCAGAACTGTTCATTTAATTTTTATAACAAATGTGCTCTTTTGATATAAGCAGTTTGTTCACCTGTGTTCCTTTGGCAGAAAACAATATAGATTTGTGCTGATGCTCTTTACCATTGTAAGTTAACCCTCTCCCTCAGCTTCTTGAAGCTTGCTTTATTTAGCTTATGAAGTCAATGAAATTCAGCTTTGATAAAATTACATACAGATATGGGATGGGACCATCAATAGCTAATATTTCTGTAGGATTTAATGAACAGGGTATTGTTTGCACATATATTTGGCAACTCAAATGCTATTTAGAATGACATTTTATGTGATCAAGTTTTTTCATGAAATGTTGAATAGGTTGCATCTAGCTCTGAAATGGAGAATAATTGTGTTCTTTCTGAATGCTTAGGTACAAAAACTAGATTTAACAATTGTAACTTTTGGTGCATCACAAACCCAAATTTACCAGGTCATATAACCATTTCAACTCATGACCATGTCCTGATGATTTGTTTGAGACAGATGAAATAGAATTTATTAAGAATGTCTTATGTGATAATGGCTACTTTCTTGTTATGATGCAATCTAGTATCTGTGCAAAGATTGCACAAGTTTATAAATTAAATTGCTTGGTCTCAATGTCCTGTAGATTTCCAAGGTTTGTTAAACAAAATCTCTGCTATACTGCCAATGTTGAAGTCCATCCATAAATATCTTCAATTTAAATGTCAGTATGATACTAAGTATATAGATAGAATCGCTTAATTGTTGAAGAGAATGAGTCAACATGTGCCAGTTAGCATTCATAAAGGTCAATTTTCTGAATTTTCATAAATTTAGTGTCTGTGATAGCAGAACACCTGATAAATAATTGTTAGTGGTCTGACATATAAGGATATATTCTGTTTTGAGCAATTTACACTCAGATTTTCACTCATCAGAAATAATGGTTGCTTTGTTTTAACATATGTATAATTGATGTTTATATTCTATCTTCATTACATTAATTTTGCTTTCTAATTGTGATGCACAGCTGTTTTATTTCCAAGATCAAGCTCTGAAAGAAACAATAACCAGTCACTTTTGTTCTTTCTCTTTCCCCACCTACTTTTATTTTAATTTTCTTTCTTTCTCTCATTTTATTGAATATGTCTTTATTTATGGCAATAACTTCAAGGAACATACTTTCTTCTGGGACAGCTCAAAATTAGAGAGTGGGAGAGAAAATGAAAAATCTAAAAGAAAGAAAAAAGACTGCAACATGAATATATACACACATCTAAGTTTGTTTTTTTGGAATGTTTATCAAGTCCAACATTTATTGTCCCCAAAAATAAAAATATGAGTGAAAAGGGTGTCAGGGAACAATCTCCTTGGAACCATAATGTTCAGGAAGAGTTTTGTGTTTCATTAACACAATTTAGTTCAATACAGGAGTGACAATTGCTTGAAATAGTTTGCTCTGGAAGAAATGAAATACTTCCACTCTCACACATATAGACAAACATACTGGATAATTTAGAATTCACAGTTGGTTCCAAAGTAGTATTCATGAGTTGTCCTCTAAAGCATTTTTATTTCAGTGAGCTTCTTCAATTGGAGAAGACATGATATAAAGTGGAAGATCATCCAAATTTGGAAAAACAAACAACCTCTGAAAAGTGGAAAAAAAAACATTTTTTTACAAATATTGGTAGATCAAATGCAAGAAATTACTATCATTTAGATTTAACTTCTATTAAAGCAAATTAAAAATTTTGGGGACAATTATATATCATTGTCATAAGTAATGAAATAAGTTTCAAACTTGTTAAAAAAAAAAAAAAAAAAACTTTTCAAGGCAGAGAAAATAACATCAAATATGCTTAAATATTTTATAAATCAATATTCTTTACAGCTGTTCATAATGCTAGCCAATAACTTTACTCCAATTGAGACTGCCATAAACTTTTGATAATTATAAGAGAACATTTAAGTAATAAAAACAAGGCAGCATTTTAAAGAAACAACAAAAAGAACCTTAAAATAAAACAAATAGAAATTATTTTGTCCCTGGTCATGAAAAATCATTTTCAATAAAGAAAACAAAAATAAAATTAATGTTACTGCAGTGATATGCAAATTAGATTATATATATGTGGGAAGATTTCTACACTCATGAGTGTGAGTTATCTTTCCTTGACTACACTATGTACTTTGAGAACTCATTGCTGATAGGATATCTATCCTCAGAGGATCCTGAGCTTGTTGAGACTTAGATGCGATGTTTCAAGGTATTGGTCAAGAAATTGAGTGACAGCAAATAGCGTAACAGAAGACTTGACATTTGAAGAAATTGACAACCTTGTAGAAGCAAATGTACATAAAAAAAAAAAAAGAAACTGGTCATAGCTGAGAGTACAAAGTTTCTTGATATCAGGTAAAACCGAAACCATTAGACTGTATGTTCATAGGCTAAAAGAAGCATCAAGGTACTGTGAACTCAAGGAACAGTTTCAAGTCGAGAACATGAATATTGAAATGATTTTTGAACACAACTGAGGTTGAAATTACAAGCCTGCTAGCCAGGATATATGCAAGACATGAAGGATTGTCAGAAAATAGCCTTAGTGTGCAAAGACAACCAAGATTCATTCATGGCCAAAGAGAGGAGCCATGGATAAGAGTACACAACTTTAACTTCTATCTACATACTATTTAAAAAAAGTGACAGGTAAAAATGAAGTGAGTTAGTTGTTTATATTTAATAAAGCCAGAAAGTCAAATGATTGTAAATACAAAGTGTAAAACAATAAAAAATAACACTAAGACAAAGACCAAAAACTAAAATTATAAACCAATTTTCTTTTGGTTAAAATAGGCTTTGCAATCATGTCCAAATTAAACTAAAATGTGCATAATGCAAAAAAGGTGTTTGAAACAAAACCATTAATTTAATTTTTTTTTTTTTGCAGTGATAGTAAATGCAGTGGAATTTTCTGTTAAATTTTCCATCAAATATATCAGGTCACCCAAAGTCTGAATTCAGTGTCAGAAAAAAAAAGTTCAATTCATTAGTTAGAATTTATTCATTAACAGATTACATATATATATATATATATATATATATATATATATATATATATATATATATATATATAAAACCTCCTTTCATAAACATAATACTATTTTTTTGAGAAAAGTTTCTAGTCCTTAATTTTTTAAATTATGCTATCATATTTTTGAAAACATTAAAATAGGTGGTAATTAAATGGTGCAAAATCTTCCAACAAAGTTCTTAAATATTTTCAAATTCGATCTTTGCTGGAGCATTATCATTTAAAAATGTTAAGCAGGTAACTTCTTTTCAGTTCCTCCCATCAGCAAAAATCCTTCACATTTCTTTGTGTTCCCTCTTTATCCCCCCCTCCACCAAAGTCAAGTTTGATATTGAGGAGTTATGCAATGATGAAATATACAGAATTATATTCTTGCTTATGTTTGCTAACTTGGTTTGTAAACAGCAATTGGTGAAGATTTGTATTGAGTGTATACAACTATCAAGATAAATAGAAACCTTCCTTTCTCATGTGTGAAAATTCAAATGTAAGTAAAGAAAAGGAAAACTTTTCTTTGTCAATGCATTTCGTTCTTGGGGATTTTTTCAAGGTAAATGTAAAGATTTTATTTTGCAACGTGTATTTATAAACAAAAGTAAAGTGAAGGAAAAATATTAAGTTTTAAAATTTAAATTTCAGATATAGATATTCTTAAAGCTAACTCTATAAGGAAAGGTAAACTAAGGAGTACATTAAGTGATGTAAATATTGAATTCTCATTTATGTAATTATGATAAATTTATTTATTTTAAATATTTAAAAGGTCTTGAGTTAACAATTTTCTTTTAAGTTTTAATATTTTATGCTTATGTATTTTGGCTATTCCTTACTATAGTGGTGTAACTTGCAGAAATTTAAAAGAACATTTATAAACACAACAAAGATCTCCTACATAACAATATATTAATTATAGACAGAAATAATACCAGCCATAACTTTAATCTCAAGAATGCGACACTTGTTAAAAGAGATAACTAACTTAGACAAAAAGCTTTTGAGTGCAGTTATCGATTCTTGCCAAAATGTTAACTTACACTCTGGATTTCTGCAAATATCTCCTTTCTTAGTCCATCATAAATGACCATAAAAATTTTTTTAAATTAAAAGAAAATGGGTTAACTCAAGACCTTTAAATATTTATGATAAATAAATACATCAAAATATAAATAAGAATTCAACAACATTTACTCACTTTTGTTTATTAGGCAATAAATTACATCACTTAGCATGCTTCATAGATTAAACTTTTTTACAGTTGGCTTTAAAAATATTTTAGAGTGTTCATAAATTTAAAATTTGAAAATTTAACATTTTCCTCCAGTTTACTTCTGTTTATGAATACAGTTTGCAAAATCTCTACATTTAACTTGATAAAGTCCCTTGGGATGAAACATGTTAGTAAAGTTTTGTCATATATATAATCTCAAGAATTAACATTAATACCAATTTCATTCACATATAATCACTATTTTGCAATCCACAAAACAGATCTTCACTGATAGTGCATGAGGCATACTTAAAAATAAAACAAAGTCATTAAATTTCAAAATTACAAGAAATGTTTTTTTTTATAACATGAATCCAAAAATACAAATTTATAGTCAGCCAATCACATTATTCTTCACATGCAAATATAATATCCCATGCAAATGTGGCAAAGAATACAAGATGACCTCTGAATGTCACTTGAGAAATATAGGAAATCATATCCAAAAGTGAAGTAGAAAAATCTAGTATGGCTAAAGAGAAGTCATCATTATCTCTGAGATAAGATACAAGTAAAAGATAAGGAAAAAAAAATGATATTAACAAAAAGAATTAAATTGTCTTTAACAACTTAAAGAATAGATGTTGAAGAGTTACATTGTCAAAAATAAAATTATACATAAATCAAAATGTACATATCCCACCAAATAAATTAAAAAGTTTATATATTAAGAAACCACCTACACTCCCATCCAAATTTATACTTACTTAACCCAGAACATGTGAATAGAAAAAAATTCTAAAAATATAAAGTGAAAAAATAGCAACAGGAAAGGTTAATGTTTGAATATCACTGTATTGCTGGAAGCATTTTCCAATAATCAGCTTCTAATGTTATTTAATATTTTTTTTCTTAAATGATACATATGCACAAATGTAAAATAGTTGTAAATTTTAGTTTACAAAATGATAATATTCAAACATAAAACAAATTTCTTGAAGTGCAATTGAAAAATAGTAGCAACAACACTGACTAATGATTACCTACACATGCAGAGAAAGAAATGCTAGACAAATTGTTTGCTGACCATAATGAAACAGAGCCCCTTGGCAACAGCCAATTTATATTAGACTTCTGTGCCGTCAGGTGGACAGATAGTGGTTGGAAGCGCCTCAGCAGGAAGACCGGCGAGTAATAATGGGATTACCAAGTCATCCATGTTTGGCAGCACAAATATTCGCTGAGAAAGAAACAAAATTCTATCACATTTGCAGATAAAATAAATTAAACTTTATAAAATTGTGATTTGTCATTGTTTTAATGAAAACACAAAATTTGAAAATTTTGGTTTTAAAATCAATTCTGAAAATAACTATATTCATTACTAAAGAATTCTGATTAGAAAACATGTTTTTCATTGATTTCTCAAACAGAGTGGCCTTTGAGAACATACTTTCTATTCTAATCCTTTATGAGGAATTAATGAATACAAAGTATTGAAAAGTTTTCAGACTGAGCCACTTCCCAAAGATCATATTTTTTCTTTGAAGAGCTGTAAACTTTCCAACACTCCCTTGTGCATGTGTGGTTGCTCCACTTCTGTTGATATTGTCTTAACAGTAAACATTTTTCTTTTACATTTTAGTACATACTAGGAATGATACCCAAAGTTCCATAAGCGAAGTCCCTTTCTTTTGTTCTCACTGCATAGTTGTCTGAGATTTTTGTATCATGAGATTAGCAAAAGAAAAGTTATAATAAAAATGACTTTACTTGAATAACTAAGCCATTTAAAAGACATCAATAAACCAATCCCTTATTTCATAAATAAAGACAAGAATTCAAATCAAAAAGTTATTTTTAAAAATTAGTTATATCCATTAAACAAGAGCCATTAAGTTCAACAAGATATGACATGTTGATAGCTAAAATAATAAAACTGCATTTATTTTATATCACAGTTTGAATTCATTTTCAAAGTCTTGAGTTCACACACTAACACAAATTTTGAGCTTAATATATTTACATGAAAATGAATAGACCACCTAAAATAAGTAGCCCTCCACTTAATTCATCTGCTACTTTTTTTTTATTGTTATCATCTAGTATGCATGCAGAAATGGGATGCATCATGTATCAACCTCCAAAGATCTTTTTCTTGTTAAGTTATCTTAATGGATTTATAGGACTGATTTACCAATACAACATTCTGGTGTTTAATCACCATAATAACAGTAATCTGTAAAAGCATGTACTTAAATTTTAGAGTCATTATAAAAACAAATACAATATTCAGTATATTATTGCCATTAGGAAAAACTAGGCTGCACTTTTTGTTTACATATTTCAGAAAATAAAACTAAGATGTGATCAAGTTCTGCCAAATGTTGATACTGTCATTATCTTTGTGTAAAATGAACATCTACCTAATGACATTCCAAAGAAAATTAAATAACCTAACATCAGCAGAGATAAATAGTTGAGAACCTTTCCAATGTCATCAGTTGGCTGATGACAATTATTTACTCCTGTCTTAACGGTAAGTCTGATTAGTTCAATAAGGTCAAATTGGCAGATCTCAAAAATGATTTATAGTCTGTTTAAATGATTCAAGAAATATTTTGTTAATTTTAATGCCTCCAAAATGAAACAGCTCTCTTGTCTTAGAGAAGTTTTTATGCCTTCCATCAGGTAGGTATAAAAAAGTTCTAACCTCCAGGAGAGTATCTCATTGTACTTTCTCAAGCTAACATTTTCTGCTGATATAAAGCAGAAAGATTATATTGAATCAATTGCTAGATTTGCCACTAGAAAAGTTGGTTCATATGTCATGCTACACAATTTTTCTAACTAGAGTCTATCTTAGACATTTATAAGTCTTCCCTTCATCCATGCATTGAATATTGCGGTCACATCTCATCTGGTGCTTCTATGTATCAAGCAATACTTGATAAAATCCAAAGAAGAATCATGACCTGGCATCTCAACTTCAGACACTTTTCTATCACTATAACATGACTTGCCTGTGCCTTTTCTATTAATATCTTCATGGTATAATGAGTTTCCTCTTTGGCACCTTGAATTTATGAATTTAAGCACAGTACTATATTGGCAACTAGGTCTCTTCATTTTACAGTTGAAATGATTAGTAGTAACAGTATTTTCTATGACACCACTTTTTTAACTACCTTCACACTTTGGAAATGATTATTGTTTTAAAAAGTTGTTATTAGAATTGGAGTAAAATCTAAACATACATATTATCATAATGTCAGTTCTTTAACTAACTCTACCCTAACAGATATGTTCAGAGCTAATCTGTAATTTTATTTATTTACTTCTTCCTGCTTGGATTTCTAGTTCCTTCTAAAGTCAAATTCAAATCTATATTTCTAACATCCCTGCCTAAACTCTGAAATTATATTCACTAATTATTACTTTTTTCCTCTCCCAATAGAAGTAAATAGGTTCACCCATAATCCAGTTAACTCTTCTTCCTAGTTCAAACCTATACTTCTAATCTCTTCATCTGAACTCCAAAATTTTATTCACTAATTTTTTTTTTCATTTCTTCTCTTCCTGTAGGAGTAGTTAGGTTGGCCTATCATCTGGTTCACAATCCTCCCTAGTCTTTTGAAGAGGCATAGAGGTTTACAATACCACACAGTAACCCTCTACCTTGAGTTGCTTGTGGGCGTTGTATTAGGTGAACATTAGTATATATTTTTTAAAAAAGAAAGAAAGGGGGGTCTGTAACAATCAAATTTCCCCCAAAAGCCTATTAGAACATAGTCAAGTCGGTTTGTGAAAAATACACATATACATTTTGATAAGATACATTTGATAAGATTACTATAGGTTAAAAATCTTTTCTTAGCAATGTTAAAAAACACTTCAAACTGCTATATACTCAAAAGACAAGCCAAATTTATAGATCCATTTTTCATTTTTGTCATTATTAAGATTAATTTTAATCAGATATTGCTTTTTTTTTGCACTCAATGTTCAAAAAGATCACAGGAAAATATTTATTTTTAAGATAAAATCAACTTCAACAATAAAAAAAATTAAAGGTGTTGATTTCCAATCTGTAGGAATGACTGCAAAAGTTTTCTGCCTCCCCTTTTATAGTCAGAAGTCCACATGCATGGTAGCACCACAATCAACAAGTAAGCCATTTTTGCTGGAAACAGTATCTAATCTAACTGAAAACATAAATGAATGTTCATTATCTGAAACATGTTCCACATTTTTTACAAAATGAGATTGCTTTTTGTTTCTGTATTTCAGCACTCTTATGTCCCGGCTTGTTACAAGCATGACAGATAATATTTTTGTTCGGTGGACTGGAACTATAGCATTTTGAGAGGGAATTATTTACTGGGTATTTGCACAATTTATTCCGGTAATCAGATCCAAGTTTACTGCAAGTGAAACAGGTTGGCACATTAGTTTGTGGTTTGGATCTCAACATTCAGAGTGACATTACAGTATTCTCACTATTATTCTCATGAATCATTTTTTTTAGTTTCTTTGAAGCATTGCAATGCTACTTTAAGTTCACTAAATGTTAGTAGTTTGTCTTTGAGTGATAACAGTTGTAAATGGCTTAAAATCAGATGGAAGGCCTTTTAGGACCATGATGATTAGTAAACCATCACCAATAATTTCCCCAGAAATCTTAAAAGAGGCTGATTTTTCAGCTCAAATAAGCTAATCCTTAATAGTTTCAGTGCTGGTTTTGTATAGGGGAAAACTTTTGCAGTCATCCATTGAGATTGAAGTGGGGCAGTGTTGATTTCCAATCTGTAGAAAGGGCTGCAAAAGTTCCCCCCCCTCGCCTTTTATAATCAGAAGTCTACAAAATGCATGCTGGGATATTTTTCTTAACCAATAAAATGGGACAGCTTGCATTTTGACATGACTATCCAGATCTGCCTTATCTACTAGACAGACCTACTGTGTTCGCTTGTCTGACCTTGCTTTTGTGTGCAAACACCAACTCATAGTTTGTGAACTCTTTTGCCATCTTATCTGTTGATTTGCTTTAAATATATTGTTTGCTTACTTGCTTGTATGATTGTTGCTGTTTCATTTTTTTACCCTTTTTCTTCTTATTGCAAACTTTATTAATTCTGTTTGTTGGACAATTGTGTTATTTATTTGATAGTTTCTAATTCAAAGAGAAAAACAGTACTACCTTGTGAAAACAAAAATAAATATAAAATTGAAAACAAAAAGTGATTCTTCTAATTATATTAATACCAATAATAAATGCATTAAGAAAGCTAATCAGTTTTACCTATAGAAGCTCCATAAATTAAAAACACCGTCAAGGAAAGATAAATGAATACTCAAGACTTTAAAAAGGACTTTATAACAAGAGAATCTCACCTGAAATTCAATTATTAACTTTTTTTCAATCCACTCTGTGACATGTGTTACTGTCACCTCCCGTTCCCCAACTTTGGGCTTAGCCACAAGAGACAGCTGTGGGTTATCACGAAAGCCATACCTGAAATTTAAAAAATAATTCAATAATACTTTATCAATTTAAATTATTTCTTTGCAAAAAAGATATACTTTCTCTTATCTGTTCTGTTATCTTCTGAATGCTTAATAGACCTACATCAGTCAAAAACATTTAAATTGTAATATCTTTATTGTTATAACTACAATGAAATTTTTTAATTAGTTGTTTAGATATTAAAAAATATCTAACCAGACAAAACACTAAAAAAATTGTATTAGGTGGGCAATTTTAATATATTCAAATGCCAGTCTGCCATTGTCTGCAATCAAGTGCTGTCCACATTCAAGGTGTTTTGTAAATTTTATCAATGAATTTCATCTATTTCACATGCAATTAAATCTTAGTTTGTGAATGCCTCATTGCCTCATGTTTTCCTGCTTGTTGAAAATCCTCTTCTATGATTTCAGTCTTTAAGAAATCAGATGAACCATCTGATTGTTTGAACTATTGGCCTATTAGCCTTCTAGCTCATTTTAGCAAACTACTAGAGGCCCTAATTAACTCCGAATTGGTTAAGCATCCCACGTCATAATGTCTTCTTTCAGACAAGCAATATGGCTTTCACTTCTCTAGGCTAAATGCTGATGTACTAACTATTATAGCTGAAAGAGTCTATCTATCTATCTAGGCTGGTGAAGCTCAGGCAGTTACTTTGAACATCTTGAAAGTGTTTGACAGGGTTTGTTATACTGATCCTCTTCACAAGTTGAAAGGCTATTGTATTTTCAGACAAATTTTTGCATTGATTCAGTCTTATCAAATCATGAAATGAAAGCTGTCCTGAATAGCCACTCTACTAAATTTTTTTGTGTTAATGCAGGTGTGTGACACTGGCAAACAGATAGAAAAGGGTTAAATTAAAAAACAGACGAGAAGGCTTAAAGAATAGAACAATGAGAGAAAGAGAGACTGAGAGAAAGAGAAAGTTCTTGGCTGCGGCTAGGGAGTCGTGCTGTCGAACTCTCCGCCTCGGCGGAGAGGAACTCGGACTGGGCTTTGTCGCAGGGCAAAGTTTCGTCCGGGGAGGTTGACAGTCCCTAGAACCCGTGTATACGGGTTCTAATGGGCATATTTTTGGCCGAGCCTACGGGCTCAGGGAACCCACACTAAACCGGCCTTGTGCCACATTCGACACATGTGGGAGTGTTGATAAATACCGAGAAAGAGGCAAGTTTCCTTTCTCTTCAAAAAGTCTAATTTTTTGGGGGTAGAAAACAACTCAAAGAGAAGCGCACATGCTCATGTTGTTTTCAGAGACCTGCTTTTAAGCAGGTCTCTGAAAATGACATGAGCAGTTGCAGCCTGGCAAGGCCACCAGCTGTCACACATGGTGCTGCTGCTGCCACCACCTCTCAACATAACCGCTCCTCTCAATGACCATTAACTCACCCAGGCTTAACTAACCACCTTGGCTATCCAGCATCAACTTGATAACATCTCAACTTTGACACCCCCCACCTACAAGCCTTCATAATCGCTGATGCTGTTACCTCAGCAAATACCAGCCGCGCCAATCCAACACCACCTTGGCAAACCACCTCCATCACCTCGACCTACTCATTTGCAAGGCATTCCCTTCACAGTCACCACTGCACCTCCATTCAACAGAACAGGCATACCAACCATGCCAATCCACCACCACCCAAGTTCCATAGAACAGGCCTGCCAACCAACAAAATTGGCCTACCACCGTGACCTCAATCAACTAAACATGCACTGACCACATCCTGTGACCTCACATCAAACCCACACAAGAATTGGGTCAACTCACAGTGCTACCCTGGCCTGGCCACTATCCTGATGATCAGCCACTGAAATGGCTGGTAGAGAAACACACTCCTGTATATAACAGACGGATAAAGTTGATTTGTTATTTCTTAACATACTTGAACCTCTTGGGTTTTTCTTTTATTTACTTGTTTTTCTTTACGCTTGTGCAATACCACCTTCAGTCTGGACTCAGCTTACACTACGGCCCCGCGCCTGATTGATCTCATCTACCTAAGTCACAACGTGGGTAGGTTAGACTTGAGATTGAAGCAGTTACTTCAGACATTGAAAGTGAGCTGGGAACGATAGAGCTGGTATTGAACCAGTACAGCTGGTGAAGCCGTTAACATCGACGACCAGAATTCGACCCTGGATGGGCCAGTGTCATATATTGGTATCCTGACAAGGGGATTTCGCCAAGTAGCGACAACCACCGAACAACTGGTACACAGGCTGGTGGCAGCAATGAAGAGTCAACCCCAAAACGCTGGTGGAAGAAACATTGCAGCTTCACGCAGCAACTGGGAGTTGACCACGGGCCGGCAACTTAGTGTCACAGTAATATTAAGTAGCTTCTAAATACAGAATCTCAATGAATTTTCTCTCTACAGTGAAAAAGAACAAAAACACTTTCTTCCACCATTTTCTTTCTTTTTATGTGCCAAGTCCTTTCAGGACATAGGTGATCATGGCTCTCCACCTCCCTCTATCTCTTGCAGCTCTCAGCAAGTTCCTTCCCTCTGCTTCCTCTCCGAGACCACATTCTGTCATCCATCTGCTCAAGCTCGCCAGGTATGTCACATATGGCTTTCCCTTGTCTCGCTTTCCCTCTATTCGACCTGTAAGTATCAGATTCTCCAGGCCCTCCTTCCTCATTATGTGCCCCAGAAACTTCAGCTACCTCTTTCTGATGTTAAGTATCCACCATTTACAAAATCATAATACAACCAAAGATTATTTCTAAGATTTCATTTCCCGTTTTCCAAAAAGGCCATCAGATAACTCAAATTCAAGACCCCAACCAAGTCTAATAGAAAGAATTTTGTTATTGCTATAACTGTTATTGTTCTATTGCTGTTAGATTAAGTTCTCCCTTGATAACTTGGTAAGTTCTTGTTAGTGATCATACTTATCTCCCCTACAGTTCTTAATGGACTCAACCGCTCAGCTCCATATAAACTATGCCTATTTCTCCTTGAGAAAAACTACCACATGCTCCTGGAGGACCCTTATCAGTGTGAACCAGTGTTTATTAAACATGTTAGCAAAAGGTAACCCAAAAAAAAAAAAAACAAATTACTAAAAAACAAATTTTTAACCCAACTAACATGGAAGACTGAAACAATATCAAATGATTGGAAGTTTGATGTCAAATTATGGACTCAATTTACCAAAACAAAAAAGAGGCAACAGGGATTTGCAATCTACAACATATTACCAAATGAAAAAGGTGTCAATGAGAAAGTGAGATTGGCTACGCAAAATGAAGAAATCAGGATTAAAGATGAGACTGCTCTTGAGCAGATTTTTACTATCTTTAGTCATTTAAGAAAGATGATCTGACTGTTATATATAAAACATGGTGTTCATATAAAATCTTTTGAAGAAAGAGTCGGATACCATGGATCAGTTTCTCAATTCTTATAAGAAGAATGTCAAAGAGCTAAAAAAGTAAGGCATCATTTTACTTGAGGTAGTTCTGGCTATGCAACTTATCGACAGTACAATCAAAAACAAATTGTTCTTACAGCAGTTGATTATGCGAATGAAGATGAAATGTATGAACAAATGAAGAATGCCCTGAGAAAAAAATTTTTTGTGAACCATGGAATGTCATATAGACAGAGATCAGATAAATGAGATAGCTATCAAAGAACCTGCATACACAGCAAATACAGGGGAAACATGTTTCTGAAAATAAAAATAATACGCAAGAAACAAGATTAAAAGGATACAGTTATGGTGATGCATGGTCAGAATATGGTAAGAGACAGATGTCTAAACTGGATGAAGCACAATTTCAGAATACAGGTTTCCAAAGAGGTAGAAGATCAGGAAGAGGAGCATACTGGGGAAGAGTCAATACAGCTTACATTTACAGAAATCCACATGATGACGCCAGTAATGCTTGGTGTGCAAAATCAATTATGTATTTCAAAAAGGATTGTCGACACAGAAGAAGAAATCAAGAAGCAAGTGCTTTTAAAACATTTAAAGTAATTATAGATAATGTTACAATTGAGTGGATAGCTGCTGGTTTCAGACCACCAAAGAAATTTTATGTTGACAGAGGTAAAGAATTTGATAATGCAGAATGAAGAGAGCTGAATAATTTAATGTAGAGATTTATGCTACTGCTGCATACTCACCATGGTCAAATGGCATATGTGTGAGAAACTACTATGTTATAGTGAGCACACAGAAAATGATGGAGGAAGATCCCAAAATGGAAATAAGTGTTGCTCTTGTCTGGGTAGTCAATGCAAAAAATAGTATGCAAAACCAGCTTGGATATAGTCCAATTCAGCTTGTATTGGGCAACTACCTTAATTTACTATCAATTATGAAAAACCAACTCCTGGCCTTAGAAGAGACAGAAATAAGTGATACGGTTAACATGCATCAAGAAGAGATCACATGAAAGCAGGATCATCAGGCAGAATCAAAAGAGCATTTTGCTACAATGTCAGAACATCAGATCAAATTTTAGGTTGTGAGGTTGTGCATTTTACAAGACAACAGATGGCATGGTCCAAATAAAGTTATCCTCAAATGACCCTCCACAGGTTTTGAATTCAGAATTGTCTTTCTCCTAGACCAGTTGCTATCTAAAGCTATAGAAACCAGTCTGTCCTGCTATTTACCCATAGCTGGAGGGAGAAGAAAAGGATTACTACCCTTCCCAAGGGTATTAGCATATAAGTGAATGCAATGGATTCAACAGGAATTTGAACTCGGCTCTCCGATTCCTCAATCCAATCTGCTAGCTACTATTCTACTGTGCTTCCTATATATAACAAACTGGTGGACAGACACTCTCTTGAGTCTGGATATTGAAGGTGATAAAGTATTCTAAAATTTAATTCGATTTATGGTCTCTACTAATCCTCACATAGTTTTGTCTTTATTTCATTCTAACCTGAGAAAGCCAGAGAGCAGAGGCACTTGATAAAATGTGTTGTTTATAAATTCTCCACTTTCTCTCAAATACTATTATATAGCCTACACACACTCATATATATATATATATATATATATATATATATATATATTATGACCCTCCCTTGTCCCCAAACCAGATCAGTAGCAGAGATAGAGGAGGATCGCAACTTGTGTTATTATTTTTAACATTTATATAATTTTCCTAAAACATTTTCTTCCGAAGGGATTCTTTCCAATTGATCAGACATGGCCGAGCAGAATCAATTAAGGAACAAACGCAGTAGGCGACAAACAACAATAAACCAGATATATAGAGATAAGGAATAAAATTATTATTAAACACAAACAGAAAAAAAAATTAAAGATGGGCAAAACAAAATAACAATGTGTCAAAAATAGTGGGAGGGGAACATCCTCTTAGAAAGGTAAATCACAAATCAATGTATGACCTTGTGCCACACTTGCACGAATTTACAGAACATGTGCCATGCTTGCAACTAATTTACAAAAACATAAAAATGTAAAACAAGTAGAGAGAAACATGTTATAATGAAAGGATCTCATGCCAGACTCGCATGAAAGTATGAACATTATACATATACATTGCAACAAAATGGAAACAAGAAAAACAACAAACTTATCTGTCGTCATAAAAGTTCTTTCACTAATGTCTCATATCTACTCCCCTTTTTTCTTTCTTTTTCCTTTTCTCTATTTCTTTTTGTATTAGAAGCATCTCTTTTTGAGATCTTTTCTTTCTTTCTTTTCATCTTGTCTAGGGACTTGAGTGACGAACAAGTTGAAACTGTCTTCTCCCTCTCCCCTTTGTCTTGATGTAGCAACATTCTTTTTGAGGTCTTTTGCATTCATCGCACTTGCAGTCAGTCAGCCGTTCAGTTCAAAAGGGACTTTTACTTTTTTTTGCATAACCAAAACTTTTGCATTTATAGCAAATGCATCCATCCATTCCATTCAAAGATGGATTCACTTTCGCATATCATCACAAGACTGTCACATTTATAGCAAATACATCCTTCCATTCCATTTTTAGATGGACTCACTTTTGCATCCCCCAGACGCGTCCTTCCAGCCCAGAGGGCTGGACAGCACTTTTGCATTTATCGCAAACGTGTCCATCCAGCTCGGAGGCCAGGACAGGATTTTGCATTTTTTGCTGATGCGTCCGTCCAGCCCAAAGGCCTGGACAAGACTGACTTTTTCATTTCACTGTTTGTTTTTTTTCTTGTCATGTTATTTTCAAATACAAACCCTTTATTATTGTGAGCAAAATGAGGTTGTTGACCCCTTTCTCTCATCTGCTGCGTCAGAGAGGGTCTAAAGTGTTTCAATTTTCCATCTGGAATCCATCTGGCTAAGCCATGATGTCAACACATGACCAAGAAAGAAAGAAAGTGTAAATTCTGGTTAATCTCTGTTGACACTTAATTCTATCTTATCTCTTCTGGTTTCCTATTTTTACATTTTTCTGAATACTGGGCTCTTTATTTTAGAATGCTTCTAAAATATAAGCATTGATACAGCTTTTATAATAAATTTACGTGGATGTTCATAACAATATATATATATATATATATATATATATATATATACACACATGTGAATAACGGCAACAGGAAAACTCCTCATAAATCTTTACCAGGTTAACTGAAAAAATCTAGGCAAGCTATGGAGAATATCATGACACAATTCAATGTCTAATAAACAAAAGTGGGTAAATGAAAACAATTGATGTATACACAATTCAATGGAATTGTGTATACATCAATTGTTTTCTTTTTAAAATAAATAATATTTAGCAAGTTTATTTTATCAGTAAGAATTATGTTATTAAGATTTGTGGACTCTTGAGTACCAACACTATCTTCCAGCTTCCTAACCACCATAAAACTAGCTGGGAGCATCCCTGATCCAAGCACTATCATCTTATTGACTATGTGATTATGAGGTCTCTCTTCCTTTGCCATTGCTGAGTGTTGGTCAGACTACAGGTTAATATGATCAAAGGTTAGCCTCACTATCACTATCCGTAGTCCATTTTGCAACAACCATACTCCACCAGCTCAAAGAGTAGATGTCAAAAAGCTAAACAACACTGACAACTTGAAATCTTTTCAGACTCTTTGTGACAGCCAGCTTACAGTTATCCTAGACAAGTGCAGACATTGATTCAACATAATGTGTTTTCAAAAGTGCTATATACAAGTCATCCCAGGAAATGCTTAGATGTGTCAAGAAGAAACATCAAGACTGGTTTGACTCAAATGATCCAAGTATTCTTCCTCTTTTAGATAATATACACAAGTGCCATTGTCAATGGATGTCAGACAAGAACAATATTACAAAGTACAATGAATTCAAGAAAGCTAGAAACCTATACCAATTTCAACTATAGGAAATGAAACCAGCATGATGATGAGAGAAGCCACAGGAATTGCAGAATGCTACTGATAGATGTGATTGTAAATCATTCTATCATTTTGGACCTGTATCAAATGGCTTAACTCTCATCTTTTCTTCCAATGACAACCTTCTGACAGACAAAAAAAAGAGATCACTAAACACTGGGCAGAATATTTCTCAAATGTTCTAAACATGGATTTGATTGTTGAAGAGAATCTTAAATTATCATAGAAGGGTTATCAGCTACTCTCTGTATCACAGTGTGGCATTAGTAAATGAAAAAAGACTAAGTTGGAATATGAGTTTGGAACAGAATGAAAAAGAGTTAAGTTAAAATGTAACTTAAAACCCAGACAATGAGTGAAAACTGGATGATTGTGCTGAGAAAAAGACAGTCATCTGGAAAATGTAAACCCACAAGGGTTGGAGGGAGAAATAGAGAAAATACACTTGAAGACAGTTGAGAATTTTGGAAATAAAAGAGAAAGGGAAAAATAAATTAATGACCATCTACTAAAAATGCCAGTTACAAAAGCAACAATTGAGAGATAAAATTTGGTAATTTTAAAACAAAGGCAAGGGGAGAAAAACTGACAATACCAGAGAAAGGATTTCATACTTTGCCTAAAAGAAATTAAGATATGAAGATTATAGTAAAAGGGAAGCAACTGGTTAATTTCTGATTATAAAGACAACAATTAAAGTAATAAATACATTTAATGAACAAAAGATAAGTTCAACCTGTTCTATCACAGAATTTGCAAACTGAATTTGTCCAGATGACAAATGAGGGGAGAGACTTAGGTGAAATAACAAGAGAGATGGAGGGATTGCCTCCATGGAGGGATTTCCAGGTAATTGTATGAGGCACAAATAAGAGAAAAGAGGAGTTATTGAGACGGGTCGTTACCTACGATTACTGCCCATGGACAGGGATCTCCTAAATTTGGGAGGATACTTTTCCACAATCAAACAAAGAACTCTTGTTGAAAAGTCCAGAATCTCCATGCCAGCCTTGAGTACAAGTCAATATAAGCAGAAGACTGAAGCAACCAGGCCAGTTGCAGAAGCAGACAAGAGATGATCACACTGCCAAGGACCATGTGACTTGCTGCCAAAGAGACTTCCTGCCTTAAGCCTGGTTCCAGACTTAGGTAAAATGAGTGTCATGATAGAATTCAAAGTGGAAGTTTAATATTTCTGTACAAAGACCAATATAAACCACATAGGAAACTGACCTGAAGAATTTCCAGGCTTCTTTTATTTCAACTGCAAAGAACATTGTAACACAGTTTTTTCGAAAGTTTAAACCAGTGCTATAATTGCTGACAACAACTCAGTCTTTGCCAGTTCTATGATCAAAAAGCACAATGTGGGCAGGGCAGGGTGCAGACTGGAATGACCACTTCATTTACCAGTGTAGGAATTGATCAAGGACCGACTTGCAAGAAGTGTCATACATCTTTCTATAGAGATAAAAAGTGCCATAAAACATCTGACAAAAGGAAAGTCCCCTGATAATGATGATGATGACATACCAGCAGAAATATACGAATGTGGCAGCAATCTCCTGATTCATAAACTTTTTGATCTCTTTCCTTCCTCATGAGTTTAAAGATACTTCTATAGTCAATCTCTATAAACACAATGACAAAATTGCATGTGACAGCCATCTCTCTTCTGTGTGTTACTAGAAAAATATTTGGCAGGATGATCTTAAACAGACAACTCTTCTCTGGCTTACTCACTCTTTTGGTTTGGTAGAAACACAGTGAACATGATTTTCAGTTTAATGGAACAGAAGAAAACACAAGAGCATGACAAAGATTTACATATTACTTTTGTTGATCTCACTAAGGCCTTTGATATTCAAGAGATGCTCTTTCGGTTGTCCTTAGAAAGCTAAATGTTCCTGAAAGGATGCTAAGTGTCATCATGTCTTTCCTCAGATCCAGTGGAAAGGTATCAGACCCATTTATTGTCTGTAAAAGAGCAAAACAAGGTTGTGTTCTTGTACTTTGTATTTTTCAGTCATGCTGAAAACAGGATTTGAGAATTTTATAGGTGTGAGATTTGAGTTTGGGACAAGTGGTGGGTTGTTCAACCAACAATGCTTCAAAGCAAGAACTAAGAGGATTGTATAACTGTTGAGGATATGCAATGGATCATTAACAAACCTTCTTGTGCATCTTTCAGCTTTCATTATCGTAAGAAAAAAAAAAGAAAGAAAAAACAAAAAAAACACAAAAAAAAAGAAAAAACAAATAAGAAAAACAAATAAGAAAAACAAAAAAAAATAAAGAACTTGCCCATCAGCCTATCTGTAACCATCCCCCAGCTGTTGATCCTGCTGTTTATGTTAAGGGAAAAGTCTCAAAAACTATTCCTTTTTCATCTATCTTGTATCCAACAATGCTAAAATGGACAAATAAATTGAGTTCAGGATTGGAAAGGCTAGTTCTACCTTCAGTAACCTTTATTACAGGCTTTAGAATACTCCTGATGTTTCGTTAAAGATGAAAATTGATGTGTACAAGTCAGTAGTACTGACATCTCTACTTTATGGTGCACGATATTGAACTCTGTACTGACAACACATCAATCAACTTGATGCCTTCCACATGTGCTACCTACATACCATTTGCAATAAAAAACTGGATGATCACATTAGAAATAGTGAAGTTCTGATTAAATGCAAAATGACTCCATCCTAATGAAATTCTAACTAAGGTAGGCAGGACATCTTTAGCAGACTTCCAAAACAACTCTTTGGCCAGCTTCTCAAGCATACCAGTTGGAAGACCACTCTTGCATCTCAAAGAGAATCTAAAACGATGCAGCATCCTCTTTTCTTCCTGGGAAAAAGCATCAGAGTAAGGGGGGTGTCTATCCTACTTCTCATCTATACAAAGGTTTGAGTGAGACTGACTTGAACATTGGGATCAACTACATGCAAATATTATAAGTTGGCAATATGTTCCTCTCAATGATAGCATTATCTACCACTTTGTTGCACATAGAAAAGCAGGACGTGCTGTCCACTTGCGGAAACATGTGGCAAGTGATTCTCAACCACAGGAGCAAAATGGCCCAACAATATGTTCTGTCTAAAAGTCTGCAAAACACCTGCAACTCTTTGGAAGACATATGCATGTCCATAGAAGTTGAGCATCTCTTTATTTTACAGAGCCCTCATTTGCTGACCACTATATATATATATATATATATATATATATATATATATGAATAAAAACAAAAGGAAAATGACACTTCATACTCTGATGGACTTTATCAAGGCAAATGTAAGGATTTTATTTTGCAACAAGTATTTATAAACAAAACTAAAAAAGTTATTAACTTTTAGAATTTGTAAATTTAAGAATGTTTAGAGATATACTTCAGGCTAACTCAAAAGTCTAGCTAAATTATAAAGGATGCTAAGTGATATAATTTAATGTCTAATAAATAAAAAGTAAATGTTGAATTTATTTTGTTTTATAAAGTAAATATTTGTTATTTTAGTTTGGAATTAATTTATGTAAATAATAGAAGATTATGAATTTAGCTGTTTTCTTTTAATTTTTTAACATTTGTATAGTCATGTATCTTGGCTTGAGAAGGGAGTATTTCTTTCAGGAATGGAGATATTTGAGAAGTCCAGCATGCATATCTATATTTTGGGAGGATTCGATTCTGGCACTCTCAAGAATCTTCCATCTAAGCATGTTAGTTTGTTTTAATAAGTATGGCATTCTTTAGATCAAAGTTGTGGTCGAATTTATTTTTGTGTAAGACTAATGCATTTGATAAATTGTTGCATATAAGATCCTTTTTATGTTCATAAATATGTTTTTTTAATTTCTGCAAGTTTCCCCAATGTACTTTAAGGAATAGTTTTGACAGTTTATTTTAGATATACCTGCTTCAGAATTATTATTGTTATATTTTTGGTTCTGATCCTATTCAATATAGTTTTGTATGTGATAATTATTTTGATATTGTTTAGATTGAATACAAACACATAAATAGAGAATTCTAATTAGGTACCTCCATAGAGGCACAATACCTAAGGTTTAAAATGAATTTTTAAAAATGAAAAATCTTGCTTGAAGCTTTTATTTTAATAGATTAAATTTAAGATTTCCAATAAGCAAAATACTTTGCTCTATTTCAAAACTAATTTATACTGACTGGAAGGAGTTTGTTTTATTTTTATTTTTTTGTTTTTTTTAGTAAAAAAAAAAAAAAAATGATTTTAGCACCATTTTTAGTCTGCATTTTATTGCAATGTAATTTTCTTTATTAAAAAATCTTGCAAAAATGAAATATACTTTCCTGAAAATTTATTAGCTGATTTTAAGCAATTAATCTGATTTGAAGCAAATATTATTTACTTTAAAGTTTAAAATATCACAGAAATGCATTTTTAACACATCAGTAGCTGTTTATTTAATCTGTTCATGCATTGACAGATCTAATGCTCACTATTTACACTAATAGGACTATTGTCCTCATCTTTGTCGCCATATTTATCACGTTTCGGCCGTTGTACGCTCCGGCCTTCTTCAGGTGGTTGGAAAGTCGAACTGAACCATTTTTTTCGCTCACTGGGGTAGACTGTTCTAGTTCTAAGTACCATGTCTAATGGATGTCAGTTATCGGTTATCTCCTGTTAATTCCTCTCTCCAAGTTCTCCACCACTTTAACCAGGTATTGAACTCACACTCTTTGGGTCCTGTCACTGGATCTAACTAAAGCCAGTGCACGAAATAAAGGGTTCAGTTTGACATTCCAGCCAACTGAAGAAGGCCGGAGAGTACAACAGCCGAAACATTGTGATAAATATGGTGACAAAAATGAGGACAATAGTCTGAATAATGTAAATAGTGTACATAATACCTCATCTCAGAAATACAGACAGATACAGATCTAATGTTGTTCTACAGGTACTTTATCCATGAAAAAATAATTGAACATAAGTGCCATTTATATATAATTTGTATGTACTCAGTAATCTTAAAAGTTTAGGAAAATATTCTATATGATCTACTGTTTTATTGAATTTTGAATTTTAATTTACTATAGTTATCACCTGTATTTTCTGTTAATGTCATGTATGGGTGCCCGTAGCTACAAAAAGCAGCACTTTTATGCACATACAAAAAGAATTCAAATTTTTTTTTTTAAATATTTGTGTTAGAGGATTTATACTACGCTTTTCTATTTAAGGATTAGTAAATATAGTTTTTACTTAATATCATCTCAAAGGGTGAAATTAATACAGAACTTTAAAAGATTTAAAACTTAAATTATTCTAATCAAAATTTTAAAAAATGAAAACAATTCTTGTAAAAATTCATCATACATCAAAAAAAAATTCTGAATACAATAGTGTCTTTAATATATCTTATTTATAAAAGCAATTAAAATCTTTACTAATTAAGTAATGTCTTAGTTTTACTGCATTTTTTATTTTATTCAGAGCAGATTTTTGATAAATGGTGTTTCTGTATTACACAAAAAAAAAATGATTTAAATTCTTCAAGGAGTCTTTCTTTCAACTAATATAAATATGAAGTGGGTGAAATTGTAATTTCTTGAAATTTCATAAAATTAAATAAGGGGTAGCAAATATTAAAAAATACATTTTTACCATGATTTTCTAAGAAAAATCATTTCAAAAATAATTTCATTCATTTGTGAACAAGTCCTGAAAGTTTCCTTAAAATCTGACAATTATTTGATTTTTGCAAAAATTTCCAAATCAATGTTCTTTTACCACAATAAAGATGCTAAAATGTCTATATTTTCTCCATCATGGAAAGATACATTCTTTCTCTCATTAAAAGTGAAATCATTTTGCTGGAATTTTTAAAGAACCTAAAATATAAATTTTCCATTAGTCTTTCTCTCAATTTATTTACTAAACTAGTTTTGTTACATTGTAAGACCTAGTTTGTCAATATCATCCACTGTCATTTATTCTCTCTCAGTCACAATTTTTTTTCTCTTTTATGGTATTGAAAGAGAATGAGACATTGTAGAACCCAAATTCTACATTATTCCAATACCCAAAAATATTTTGGTCAAATCTGTGCCAAAAGTGGATCACAGAAAATTTTCAGCTTCATACACTTTCAAAACAAATCTCGATCCCTCATTGGTTAATAAATATACAAGTAGGTGTGACTATCCACCCATGCTTAGCTAATTTTTACAGCTTGTGACTGAAATCCAAGTTCGCGCCAAGTCTCTGTGAGGCACCCAAGGCAAATAAAAACAAGAACTCATTCACACTAGCCAGTGAGCATTGTGACATCTAGCGAATTGCAACTAAACTTCACGTCACACAATTTTAAGTTTTTCATTCATACAAACATTATACAAGCTTAACAATATTCACACTCACTCACCAAAACTCACCAGTGAACTCTATTCCCATTCACTAAACAAATTCCTGCTAACAAATCATCTTTATTTTTCAACATTCAAGAACATTGCATTACACAAAATAATCAAAGGCAGATAACTTCTTTGATCACAAAATTACATTCAATTTTACAAACATTTACTACTTACATGAACAGTAAATTCTTAAATGTAAATTTTTCTCTTGCAATTAATTTACAGAATCTTCAATAACAGATTCTAACAAACATCCTTTCAAATCAGAACTCATTAACAAAATTTAATCTTTCACTGAACATAAATTAAACTAACAAGATTTCACCTAAAAAAAATCCACTACATTTTTGTAAAATATTTTCATTACAAAAATATATTGAAATCTTGTTGTTTTCGCATTTTGCTTAACATATTCGTAGTGTAAAAAATTGTATGGATTGATTTGGGCCATCAATACCATTAAATAAATGGTAACCACCAAACTTTCCACTACAATATCAATGCAATGAAAATTATGAAAACTATATATACAAATAGGAAAATAATGAAAAATGAAGGATGTGTGCATGTTCATTTCTATGATATTCTATGATTACTTTTAAATGTTTTAAATCACTTTGACCAAGTTAATGCCTACTTCATTTCAGACACTCCACCTACTTACATGGAGTGCACGACATATTCAATAGTCATAAATCTCCCTGAACAAATTATTGATCAAGTTTCTCTGATAAATCCAGCACATCTGTAATGTAATTGTTGCAAGTTACATACTAGTTCATATTAAGTGGATGTGGGAATGTAAGAATTAGTTTGACGAAATATTCTAATTAAATATGACAGGTTTACAATATGACTAGCAGTTGTGTTTTTTTCTGTGTAGCGTTTACTACTCTCCACTTCCTGAGAATTCTCTTCAATGGAGGTAATCTCAATTCCATTGGAACTACTGCATGGCAATTACTATATCATTTGTAAATCAGAAACAATTAATAATTAGAAAAAAATTTATAGTAAATAAACTACAAAAAAGCCTTATTAGAAAAATATATCTTGGGGATTATTAGATTGCTTTAATTTCATACTAATCTGTTTTCCTGACTGCTGGAAGTCCTCAACCATTGTCCCTGTCTTTAAGTACTCTGGTGACCCCTCCGACCCTTCCAATTACCGTCCTATCAGTCTCCTACCCCTCTTCAGCAAAGTCTTTGAGGCCATTATCAACGCCGAAGTGATTAATCACCTGATATCCCACGATCTACTCTCAGACAAGCAGTATGATTTCCGCTTTACCGATCTACTGCCGATGTGCTTACGGCCATCACTGAATTTGTCTACCAAGCTATCCATAACAACGGTGAAGCTCGTGCCGTGGCCCTTGACATCTCCAAAGCATTCGATAGAGTCTGGCATGCCAGCCTTCTCCGCAAGCTCCAGGGTTATGGTATCACAGGTCGATTGTTTGACCTAATACAATCATTCCTGTCAAACCGGGATTTGAAGGTTGTTCTTAGTGGATTCATCTCCAGATCCTATCCCGCTAACGCAGGTGTTCCTCAAGGCTCCATCCTAGGCCCTACTCTGTTCCTCATATTTATAAACGACCTTCCTGACGCCATAGACTCCCAAGTTGGCATCTATGCTGATGACACCACTATTTACTCCTGCCTCAAACACAAATCTAGTGAGGCGGACAAAATTAACCTGGCAGCTCAAATTGAAAAGGACCTCCAATCGGTTGTGATCTGGGGTGAGAAATGGATGGTTAACTTTAACGCCTCTAAAACAAAACTGCTCTCTATCAACCAGCACAAGGACCCATCCCTGCATCCCATTAGAATGTCTGATGACCAACTTCTCGAGAGCTCCTCCCTGCGGCTGCTCGGTCTCACGCTGTCTGCTGATCTGAGATGGAACAGATACATCGAGCCAGTTGCATCAGCCACCGCAAAGAAAGTTGGTTCTCTGTGCCGAGCCAGGAAATTTTTCTCCCCGGAATCGATCCTTCAAGTCTATAAATCGACCATTCGCCCTTGCATGGAGTATTGCTGCCATATATGGTCTGGGGCCCCTGCTGTTTGCCTCGGGGTTCTTGATAAGATACAGAGACAGATAGGCAACGTGATTGGCACTGATCTGTCATCTCGTCTGCATTC
Organism: Acanthosepion esculentum; assembly: GCA_964036315.1. Classification (NCBI taxonomy): domain Eukaryota; kingdom Metazoa; phylum Mollusca; class Cephalopoda; order Sepiida; family Sepiidae; genus Acanthosepion; species Acanthosepion esculentum. The sequence goes on along the minus strand of CAXIWW010000016.1, from coordinate 25,264 downwards.
ACTCTCTCACAGACGCGATGTTGCTTCGCTCTGCCTTTTTTACAAGTACTTCCACGGTAATTGCTCTGAGGAGTTGCGTTCGCTTGTCCCCAGGCCTCATGAATTTAAATGCCTCACCAGGCTGGCATCCCGCTCCCACCCCTACACCGTGGAAACTGTTAGATGTAGACGTCTCTTCTACTCCAATAGCTTCATGTCTCGCACATCTCGCCTATGGAACTCCCTTCCCTATTACTGTTTCCCTGACAAATACAATCTCCAACGGTTTAAGTGTAGCGTCAATCGACATCTCCAGTTGCCTTGATCTATCCACTTCCCTTCTCCACAGCCATTCATTTTTCATTCCTATCTGCTCTCGCTCCGGATCTTTTGTGGCCCCCTTGCCTTGATCGACCCACTGTCTTTCTCTTTCTCCACATCCCCTCCCTTGTCACTCCTATCTGCTCTTCCTCCAACCCTTCTTTAACCCCTTGCGTGATAGTGGCCTCCGGCCTTGCTTGGGGTGATATGATTAAAAAAAAAAATATATATATACTCATTTTGGCTGTTATACAACAGAAATCTTACTTCCAGCATACATGGTCAATGCAGTAGTGATAAAAGACAAGTTACAATGCTTAGAAAAACTGGCTAGCTTAGTGTGGAAAGGTAGCTAAAGGGAGGCAAAAAAGTACACAACACTGAAAACTGAGAGGAAGTTGTCACAGATCCTGAACATTAAACTAACAAAATTTATAACAATAGTATTCCACTGAGGTTCATAGCCAACTGTTGAAGTTCAACTTGTCACTTGCTCCAAAGATTCCTGATAAGTATAATCAACCCACTAGCTAACCCTCCTATATACTGTCTATTAAAAGATTAATTGGGCTTTTTAGATGTACTAATAATCATTTTAATCCAAGTAATATAATGTGACTATCAATAAAGCAAATGGAATTCGGAAACAAAGAATTCAACTGTAATCCCAATCCTTGAGGTACTACCAACAAATCAGATACTATTTATCATTATTGCTTTACACTCACTGAAACTATTGCATTTCAATTGTTCTTTACAATATGAATTTATTTTTACTACTACTATACTTGTGAAATAGAATATCTAAGCAACAACCACCCAGATCTGTTGGCCTTTTGTAAACCAGTAACAAGAGTTGATTAGTTGTCTCAAAACTTTTGAAGCACAAAAGAAATTCTACCTCAGACTAATTATGATTTTACATTCAGACTGGTTAACCCAGAGACCATCCTCACCCACTAGAGAAATGTTCATATCTGAATAAAGTTGAGTGTATAAAATCTTTTCCATTATAAGCTGCTAGGATAAGAAAGAAAATTTAACAATGGATTTTCTTATCAGGATTTGGGTAAAATAAAACAGGTGTCAAAATCCTAAGTCCAGTTTTCAACAACTTTTTGATTTGTAATATAAGCAAGATATTTTTGAAGATAGTCATTATCAGCTGCCTGAAGGAAAAAATGTTGTTCAGCTTCACAAATCACCAACTGACCCAGCCAAAAGCAATGCAGCAGGGGCAGTTAGTTTATATGTAAAAACTCTTCATGAAGTGACAGAATGGATCACCAATAGCATGTAACAGAAAAAAATAAAGAAAAAAAAATTAAAATTGTATTTAAGATTTTGATCTTTATTTTTCACATGCGATATTCACCTCATAATAGAGAGAGAAAGATTAACACTGCCTAACCCAGACTATAAAAAAGAGAGAAAGAAAATTATGGAACAGGGCTAAAATATGAAGTGATAAAAGTACTGTGGTAGCAAGATCTCCTCAAAATTGATTACCTTTACTAATTATTAGTAGGACTTTGTTCATCTGTACTGTACAATAATAATAATAATTCAAGTGACTGTAACCAATGTGTCCAGTACCAATACAGCATGTCCCACTTAAAATGAGCAATAGCAATAAACAGCTATTTCATAAAAATCAGTAAACAGGCCTAAGTTTGACCAGCAGATTTCAAGGCTATAAACTTATGAATAACCTATACCTACAAAAATATATCCAAGAACACAATCATTCAGTTATTTATTTTTACTTATTCTAACCATTCAGACCATCATTCTAAAATTAAGATGAAAGAAATACTAGTCAAAAATTAATAAATTAACCATCCTTCATCTAATGATAAAAATTCAAAATATTAACACATTCCTTAAGACAATGAATTTTTATGAAGCATATTTGTTTATATCGTTTTTAAATAGCAAACTTTTCAAACTATTGCAAATAATAAAAAAAAAATATTTTTAAAATGAAAAATTGGATTGTAAAGAAATAGGCATATCTTCGGTTGTTGAGTGCAGATCAACTGTGGCTAAAAACTTACAAAATTCAAAAGCACTACAGAGATTACCTCACCTTAAGTATTTTAAATCAACAGTGCTTATTTCAAATACATTAAAAGATCAAAACATATAAACTGTTTGAAGATTGCAAGTGTATGAAGAACTAGAAAACATTGAAACTGCTGGTTGCCATGAATTTAGAAAGCAAACTTTAATACATAGATGCAATCAACCTTTCATTTATACAAACTTTTTTGAAAAAGCTGTGATAAGACCAACTACTTTGGCATATTGGTTTAAAAAGAAAGTCAATATACAGAAAAAGTAAATAGGACATGAAAAAGGAAAGACAAAAAGTAACAAAATCTTTAAATTTCTGTAAAATATAAGTGGATCTACAAAAATTACAGTTGTATCTCAAAATAAGTAACATACTAAAGTTTAAATTTCAATTCTAGAAGCACTGAGAAAGCTTTTTCAGACATTTTGAAAAGAAACTATGTTTGCACAACCAGCATAAATAAGAAAGCTGAGAAATTTATGGTTCCAACACATTTTGAAGTTTGTAGTATAAGAATTAAAAAGACTGATTTTGTATTCATTGTTTTGTACTTGTAAAATTGTCTATAGACTATATAATAAGAACTTGCAAGAATTTCACTAGTAATTAAAGATTAGTAGTAAAAAGTTTTCATGTTTGACTGCAGAAAGCAGTTTAATAAAGCTGATTACACAAGAAAGAAAATAGACAAGATAATGAATCCATTCTACATTTAGTTTTAAATTTTACAGAACAATTGCATAATTGTTATGTACAAGATTCCTGAGATATACAAAAAACCCAAAAAAAAAACATGACTTACCACAATCTGTCAGTGGGAGGGGGTGGTACATTAATGGTTAATGTTCCATTAAGATTGTGCACTTCCACAGTGAGAATGAGAGGCGTATTGGACACTTCTTCCATGGCCATCTTGATATACTTATATTCTGTAGCTTGCTGAAAATATTTGGACTGAGTAATTTTGTTGATATATTTCAGAATCTTGCGGCTTGCACCACTTCCTCCACTGCCAACCATTTGGGGTACTCCACTGATAATAGATTTATAATAAGGTGAGATTACACTGGCCGAACACAAGTAATTAAGTGTAGCAGAAAGAAAAAAAATTATATAAGCTGTATTAATTTAATTCTCACTTTAAGAAAATCTAGTATTATTGATTGAAGTGAAAAGTGGGTTTATGGCAAATCAAATTTGTAATAGTCAAGAAAATGTTTTCATAAGTTTTTAATTGTTATAACTTTTCTATACAAAAGCGAAACCTATAACTTATGAATGCAATGCAAATGTTAAGTTATTCCATGTATAGAGACATTTTGTAATATATATATATATATAACTGCATAATTTAAGCAAAAAGATTTGAACTTTTCAGAAAATATTTATACAAGAATTATAAACTAAATCAAGATTTTGTAGATGTCTGAATCTTATAATGTGGTTTTCTTGAAAAAAGTATTAGCTTTTGCTCCTCCCCATTGTCCTGGGCAATGTATATATATATATATATATATATATATATATAGGTGTGTGTGTGTGTGAATGAAGACAAGATATATATTATCTGGTTTAGTTCTGTTCTACAGCTGAAAATGAACTTGTCAGAAGGTTGAGAAAAGGTTGAGGCTGCAGTTTCTGTGTGAGCTCAGAGGAATCTCTCCTTGAAGAGGAAGATGGAAGCATGTGCTTCACACATATACCTAATTCTCCTTTACCAATTCTCCATTCTTTCACTCCCGTCTACCTAATTATTTTATTTAGTTAGTCTTTCTTTCTATGGTGTATAAAGGCTCTTCATCTGCTGCCCTCACACTGGGAATACTGAATGCTCTGTTTGAATTTCCTGGTATAAATATGTAAGCAAAAGAACAGTAGTGGTGAAATCTGGAAGGAAGACACCTGACAAGCATTTCTATCTGTGAATAGTGTGGATACGGATGAGGTGGAGGCCCACCGTTTACACAGAGCTGAATACTCCTATTGAGAATGTTGGAATGTACTGCAGGTAACAGTATGCCTCTCTGACACCTAGGTGTTTACTGCAGTGTCATACACCCATTGTGGGAGCTAATTGAAGGCTACATGGTCAGCATCTTGAATGTAAAGTTTTTTTTGTCCTGGAAGTCAGTTTTGTCTGTCCCAATGTGTTACCGTTACTGAGAAAGGAAGAGCACTGTGTTTTTGTGCTTATTTAGCTTTATGTGAGCTGTGATTTTGCTGATGCAACAGAAGTTTCATGGAGGTGACAAGCTCTCCTTTTCAACAGATAAGTTTTTGTGCTTAAAAAAAAAGGCAAAGTTAAAATCAGAATGGAAAGGGTGCATCTCCCTTCAGTGAAAGGTGGCCAAGGGTGTGAGGTGCTGACTTGGAATGGGTACTGGATGCCAGATGCTTAGGCAAGAGGATTTTGAACCTCTGAATTAAGCATCAGTCATCCCAGTCCATGTTAGTATAGTTTAGAACAGTTTGTTTTTCAGTTGGTCTATTTGTCTATTTTTTCTTTTAAATTTAGCTAGAGTATGTAAGCATATATAGCCTCCTACATTTTATTTTTGTACTCCTCTCCATTTAGTGTAATTTCCCATCCTTTCCCCTATTAGATGACAGATGTTTCAGTTCACTGGCAGGTATTAGACCCATTTTGTTTCAAGTCTTGCATTTTTTTTCACCCAGTTAACTGAATTTTTTGCCACAACTAGTTTTGTAGAGGTGATCAAATACTAACACAGTTTTATTTTCTTTTGTAAATATTAATATATACCATTAAAAAAATCATTGGGATTTAGTAAAAAAATTGTATATATAAATTTTTAGTTAAGAAATTCATTGAACAAATGAGGTATTTTGGTGATATTGGTGCGTCAGGTAAATGTAACTTTTATGGTGAAAGGAATTTATTTGTACAGATGGGTAAATAATTGAGACAAGCTAGGTTAAAAGGCAGGACTAGTGAAACCTGACCCCCCCCACACACACACACACACACTTTGGGCCTTTTGCCACATTTATACTTTTGGTACAATAAATATCTCATCTGCTTGGAGAGATTATACTAATTGTGGCTTCTATTCGTGTTATACAACTAAAAATTTTGATTCAATTTGCCTCGTATTGTCTCCTTCCTTTTGATGTCAGCCAAGCTGTGGCATATCATCCAGTGTGCCTATATCTATGGTAGGGCATAACCAATTAGCTTTTGCTTCACAGAATCATTCTGAATATGAAAGTTAACTCCATTTGTGAGCTTCTCCAAAACTGTCAATGGGCCATTCTTTCAAGGTGCTAATTCCTGGTTTCACAAGTTTTAAAATACTTTTTTCAGCCATACTTTATCACTTTTTTCAATAATTTATATTTTGGTTACATTGTTTACACAAGGTGCAGTACAAAATTTCAAATGAATTCTACTTCTAAATTTTTTGTCATTAGGTTGAATACTATTTGTTTTTTCAGCGTTTTAGTATTTACTGGTAACAATGTTTATAGAAATTAAAAGAAAGTATATAATTGAGAAACATGAAAATGGGCAGACTCCACTTGAGAATTTTAAAGCTGGAAAACAACTTGGAATCAATAGAATGTTTATCAAAAGGACAATCAATTAATATAATGAGACTTCCTCCATCAAACATCCTTGCAACTCCAGAACACCAAAACTTATTAAACATGTGCATGAAAACATCAGGCATAATCCAAAAAGGGCAATGAGAAAATTATCTAAGGAGGCCAGAATATTGGAGAAAACCATGCAGATACTATGTTGAAATGACCTAGGGATATTGCCCTACAACATAACCAAGAAACAGCTTCTTTCAGCAGCCACAATGAAAAAACATAAATACATGCTAAAATAGATTCGTGATGATATGCTCCAAAACATCATCCTCACTGATGAGAAACTTCACTATTGAAGAGAATTTTAATCATCAAAATGCTCATGTTCTTTCAACAATTCATCAGTCAGTTCCTGCCACTTCAGGAAAATGCCTCAAAACCCAGAAACCAGTATCAGTTATAGTTTGAGCTGCCATTTCAGTGTGGTCTTGTTGCTGTGTAGCTTCAGTGAATGCCACTGTTACTTTGGTCTGTGTCTGTTGGTCCTTTTCTGGCGAGCCCACTCTGAACCAATCCTGTGTCCCCATGTTGTGTTTTTGTGTTTCAGTATCCACAGAAATATTGGTGAAAAACTGTTGAAGATCAGGTTATGCTTGTGAAAGACTAAAGTCAATGGTGTCACCGGTAAATTTGATTAACTTCAACAACACTCATTAACAAGTGTAAAAATAACTTTTTATTCATAGGAGTATGATTAATATCATAAAAACATAAACAAAAAGGAATTGAAGAAGTTTTCACCTATAAAGAATTCTTAAGCTGGGAGGAAGAGGTTGACTGGTGTTTGCAGTTATGGCTAAACATCCCAGAGCCATTCAAGTATTTAAATTAAGGCAGTTGATCAAGGGAATTCAAAGTGGTGCAGATAACAGAACTTTATTTAATTGAGGCACCATGGTCATCCGGCAGGAAGAGTGTTGATCTACTAGCTGTGAAAATTCTTTGATACTACTTCTGCTCTTCGGCAACTGCTTTTATGGGAGTGCAAACCCCAATCGCATTGCTCTGATTAGCCAACAAATGCTAATACTAGCTAATAATAATACTTAACCAATGGTCTTTTGTCATATGTCTTGAAAGGGAGGAAGAAACACTCCCAAGAACCCAATAGGATTGGTGGTACAATTAAAATAATGGCCCTGTATCAAGTATCAGAGGAGGAGACAAGAAGCTCCATTCCAGCCCTTCACACACTGGCAGGCCAATCAAAATTGTGGCCTTGCATCACTTATATCCACCTTCAGTGGAAGATTATCCATGTTTCGGAATCTCAACCTCATTTGACCTAATTATCACGGGTATCATCAGCACCTCTATCTGAAAGTGAGTTATCTCCTTCATCAAAACAAATCTGATCTATTTGCTTTGTGCCACTCATTTCAACGAACAATTTCTTTATCAAATGAAAACAAAAAGTTAAACAGACCTAAGACTGTACCTAATGACCCAAGCTTACAATTTCACCTATATACTCTATAGAGTATAGAGTGATACAAACCAGGAAATTGATAGTATTGCATTGTTTTAACATGAAAAATTATTTTTCTTTCATTAGAAATATGAATTAGATCCCCAGTCAACCTTTGATACCAGTCATGGGGTCATATCAGAAAGAGGAAAGTCTTATAGGAAATGATGCAATTTCCCATCAAGGAAAGTGTGCGAAAAATGTTTGTAAGTCTTAATATATAAATAACGTCTATGCACATTTTCTAAGAAAATAAAACACTTAACATTTTTTGACCAGTCAGGTGTACAAAAAATATGCAGTCGCTTCATAAGAAATTTGTGGAGCTAGCACACATGCATGTGATCCCATCAGAACATTTAAATAATGAGAATATTTTCAAACCACTTCAGAACAGTTTACAAGCAAGATGAACATAACTGTGTTTTACTGCAAGCCCACTACTTTGACCACTGAATGAACAGCATCAAATTACAATTCTCAACTTGGCAATAATGCTTTTATCACCACGCAGCTGCTGATATTTCTCTACAACTCAGAGACTTTAAAGAAAAACAAAACATGAATGATTAATTTTGTTATCAGATATTTCCACATTTCTTATGTTGTAAAAATAAAATAAAATAAAAGCTTCTCTATTTTGTAGCACTCATGTTAACCGTTTTTCAGTTAACATTAGTACCACTACAGTCTCCTCTTGTTTTCATACCTCAAAGCGTAAAGATTAACAAGTGTACATTTACTCTCAAGAAATGCTTCAGTTCTTTTTTGTTTTTGGATATTTGGAATTATATCTCTCATTGGTGAGATATTTTTATAACTTGATACCATCCATGAACAGTTTATGTCCCAAGAATTCCACCTTTTCTTTTACAAACACACATTTTGATTACTTCAATATGATACCTACATGATGTAATTTAATTGATACTGCTTCATATTCCCTTAAATGTTTCATAAATGTCCTGCTAAAAATGGCCATGGCAACCATATATGCAAAATCCGGTTCAATGAGTAATCCTAAGATCTAGCATTTCAATGATTTGGATGCTACTGTGCTTTTGGTACTCATCATCGATTTGATTAATACAACTTGAATTTTCAGGAAGGATTTTATAGTCAACTATTCCTAAAATGTTTTTTTGTGATTCTGTGTGAATATATGCACATATTTAGATATAAAAAATGTTAACTTGTTAACCCCCACCCACCTCTTTTGAAAGTTTAGTACCACAGTCAAACGAAGAAGTATTTTTATGCAAACCTAATGTCATAACCTGAAAATTTCCAATTGGTTTGTGTGCAGTCAAAATTGCATCTTTAGCTAAAACTTTTAATAAACATTAGGAAAATATCTGGAGAATTTGGAATTACATGAATTCTATTTGTGTAGACCTGTCAAGTATTGTAGTTAATGGAAATGGTGATATTAGCAGGTTGGAAGTTTTCTGGTTGCTGCATTCAAGTTCTTAGGTAGCACTTAGAAAGGTTGCTTTGGTCAACAGTCACATAATATCATGGTATTTGCAGTATTATGTCACTGCATGTACTTCTAGTGAGCAACTCTGAGATTATGTTTTGTTTTAGTCTTAGCCAACTTTCAACTGGTTTGTACTGCTATAGATGACAGTTACAATTAAAAGAAATACAAATAAGCTAGTAAACAAAAAATCTACTTGTCTCAACCTTTCTTTCTCCAATATTTGTGGTATTCATACCAATTTCTGTAGTGTAGAATCTCTTCTCTTGAAACATTCTCCAGATATCTTAGTGCTTTCTGAAACTGGTTGGCTGATTTTGTTTAGCAACATATCAACCTCTATTGGTTATTTACTGTCAAAATCTAAATATTTTGAATGAAATTGTGACACTGAGGCTGTAAAGTGGTTAACATTAATTCTGAGCAGAAAAAGGGTTAAGCCCCAAATCAAATATAAACTGGAAGATAGAGAGAATGGAAGACATTTTCCCTGGTAATGTGGAATTGAAAAAAGGGTCTTCTGGATTGTCTCACCCCTACAAATTGAAACAATGCACCAAGAGTTACTTTTTCTTATCTATCGAGAAATCTTGGGAAATTATAAAAACACATGTCATTGTCAAGAAGAGAGACAGATGGAAATTATATTTTCATTTGTAAAAACAAATTGAGAAATGAAAACAGGGACTGAACCTGCTGTGAGGGTTAGGATTATGAAAATCAATCCTGTTGTAACAGGTAGGTGGTCTGGTTTATGTTTTCACTAAGACAGCAATTGACTCAGGGATGGAGAACAGCATGTCTCTTTGTTGAGAATTTAGGTAAACAAATATATTTTTGTTGATGAAAACAAATTGGGAATTATTATCTTTTGTTCAGAAGGTTAAAATGAGAAGTAGAGTTTTGGTTTGTGTTCTCGCTGGACAGAGAATAGTGAGTGAAGGGAGTCAGAGAATTGAAATTAATGAGGAGAATAAACTACGTCCTTTCACCTACACACTTTAAAAATTAGATTTGTCACAAAGACAGTTATGCCAACCTTCAGAAGTGGCATAATTAGAATACTGAGAAGAAAGGAGGAAGAGGCAGAATTTAGCCCTGCCTGTGTGGAATGGTGATGGGAGATGAGAAGTGAAGCACGTTGGAGTTAAGGGAGGAGGAATCCCTGTGAGGAAGGTGGATAATTCTACAAATTTGGAAAGTTGAATAAGAAAGCAGAAATAGGGAACAAAGAAAACCTTTATAGGGATTAATGTAAGGATTGGGGAATCCCCAAATCCTCTGGCTCCATGGCAGTTTTGGGCCAAAGTGCATATAAGTAGATGACTTTGTGAGCTCAGAGACTTGGACTGAGAACCTACACCAAGAGCCTCTGAAATCCATATCAGCTGCCACCAGATTTCCTGATTCCAAGAACTTTGAGCCCAGCTCCTCCAGAAGTTTAAACAAGGCCCAGTGAAGATATTTTTCTTCCTTAATATAGCACCCACCATAGCTTGAACCAGCACTGTGGTACTACGACCTTCAATATTCCACTGCTCTGATCAAGAACACAGCATGGGCAGAGTTGGGGTGGATCAAAGCATCAGCATTGACCAGTGCAGCATTAGCCCTGTGTTTAAATACTATCCTAAGACTCTGAGGAATGAACTACTAAATGTGGTTACACCACTGTGTGTAGGTGGCAGAAAAAGGCGTTATAGTATGCCTTCAACTACAGATAAAAAGCATTATTGGTCATTTTGTTATAAATATTGTTGGTAATCTTTTTTATAGAAAAATCTACTGCTGGTATTTTTACTATAAGAATGTATTTTTATACTTTCATAGTGTTTCGCTTTCACTTGGGGTCTCACTATTTGCTCACATCTGGTAACAACGGCAATTAAGAGGTGGTTCCATGATCCTCAAAACCTCCAATCTCCTGATCAAAGGCCTTGCTGCTAGATGTAGTTTATCATCATAACCAGGACTACTTTGCAAAACTAATTTAAACTCTTCTACTGCTACCAATGAATTCTCTCTGTCTTCCTTTTTGTTGAAAGGATTCTCGGATACATATGCATGGACTTGCTGTTTACATCCGGGAAGATCTTCCAATGATAAGAGAATCATCTCTTGAGTCTCCAAATGATTCTTTCATGTGCTTTAACTTTCTTTATTGCTATCTGTTTTACTTTAATCGTGCCCCTTCTTTGGAGAACTGTAACATATTAGACAAAATATATGACAGTATAGAAATCTCTCTCTCTACATTCATCTGCAAACATCTTCGTGTTTGATGATTTTAATGCTCATAATGTCAAGTGATTTAATCATTCTAATATTATTGATGTTGCTGGCATTCAGACTTTCAATTTTCTGTTGCTCAAGTCTCAGTCAAATTTGTGTATTTCTCTACTCATTTTCATAATAATTCTGAACAACAGGCTTTCTTACTTGATGTATTCTTTAGCTCCTCTCCTGGCTCTTGTCAAGTATCACAACTCTATCCTCTTGGCAATTTAAATCATGCTGTAGTATCTGTTGATATTTCTTTTTATTTGTCTATTAGACATGAACCTCCTATTTACAAAACTTCTTTCTGTTACCAGAGTGCTGATTGGAAATCATTTTGTGATTTTCTTCACAACACCCCTGAAATTTTTAACCTTCCTATTCAAAATTGTGCCACTGAAATTTCTTCTTGGGTCATCATCAATGCTTTTGTGCCTTCTTGGGAATACCAGGTGAAAACACAATCTTCTACTTCATTCACACCTGCCACAGGAATCCATTTTTCCATTTGTGCCAATGTGATCATGTAAACTTGCAAACATTCCTTCAAAGAAACTAAATCTTTGTTCACTGACATATAACCACTAACAAGTTTGGTTCTAATGACTATTGGTGGATCTATAATAGTGTGTTAAATAACAATAAGTCTGCTATCCTTTCTCTGTTCACTCAATTTGAAGAGTTATCATCCCACTGATAAAGCAGAATGTTTTGCTTGTAAATCCACTTCTACTCTTGACTCACCAGGAGTATCTTTGCTTGACTTTCTAATTAAAACTGAGTTTACTGTGTGATGTACATATAACTCCATCCACGGTTTCTTCTATTATCTCTAAACTGGATCCCCACAGAACATATGGACTTGATGCTATCCTTGTAATAGTCCTTAAAAAATGTGCTCCTTAACTCTTCTGTTCTCTCTAAACTTTACAATAAATGCCTTGCTGCTTCTTGCTTTCCTGCTTGTTCTGTAGTTCCTGTCTAAAAACTCAAGTGAACCATCTAATCCTATTAGCCTTTTACCTTCTACTAGAGACTCTAATCAACTTTGAATTGGTTAAGGATCTCACCTCAGAGGGTCACCTTTCAGACAGGCAATATGGCTTTTGCTTCTCTAGGTCAACCACTGATGTGGTAACAGTTATTTCTGAAAGAATCTGTCAAGCTTTAGATAGAAATGGTGAACCTCAGGCTTTAGATATCTCAAAAGCATTTTACAGGGTTTGTCATGATGGTCTCCACAAAATGAAAGTTGTCTTGAACAGCCAATCTTCTAGAATTTTTATATTAATGCAGGTGTCCCCAAGTCTACAATGTTCCTAATTTTTATCAACAAAATTCTCAATGTCATCAGTTCTTATCTTGCTATATATGTTAATGAAAACTATTTACTTCTGTCTTAATGGTAAGTCAGATCAGTTCGATAAGGCCAAATTAGCAGTTTATCTCAAAAATGGCCTACAATCTGTTGTTAACTGGAATGAGAAATGGCTTTTAACACCTCCAAAAGGAAACTGCTTTCTTTTAATTGGTCTTAGAAAACCCTTTTTGCCTTCCATCAACATGGATGATGCTAACCTTAACCATCACATCTTCTCAGGATAACAGTTTCTGATGACATGAAGTAGAAAAATTATATTTAATCAATTGCTAGGTCAGCTGCTAGAAAAGTTGGTTAACTGTGTTGGGCAAGACAATTTTTCTTACTAGAATCTATCTTACAGATTTCTAAGTCTTCCATTCATCCATGCATTGAATATTGCTGCTACATCTGGTCTCATGCTTCTGCTATGTATTTAGAGATTCTTGATGAAATACAAAGAATCTGCAATAGTATCAGTCCTGAAGTGGCATCTCAGCTTTAGTCATTTTCCCACCACTGTAACAGATTCCTTTACCTTTTCTATAATTATTTTCATGGTAATTGTTCTGATGAGCTGTACCTTAATTTACAAATTTAAGTACAGTACTAGATTGGGAGCTAGGTCTCACCATTTGCAGTTGAAATTGCAAGATGAAGCCATATTTTCTATGCTAACAGTTTCTTCTCTCACAATTCTCACTTGCAGAACTCTCTTCCAAGCTTCTTTCTTTCCAGTCAACTTTGATCTTCTTCTGTCCTTAATTCCTGTTCTTTTATTTTCCTGTCTTCTTAATATTTTTCTTTTACACATATTCTTTAAAACTTTGTAACCTATTGCACCTTAGTATCTTTATTGCCTTGCTTGGGGTGAAATGATTATAAAAAAAACAACATCAAACACAATTCCAAGATTCTTTGTCAAGGCCAGAGTCAGGTTTTCTCCAAGAGGATTTCTACCTTATTTATAAAGGCTCTCTCACCCCCATTGCTATATTCAGTGAAACTCAAAATATTATTTTTTTAAAATTATTCTTATAGATTCACTAAGAAATGTTGCATTAAGACAGCTGCAAAAATGAGATGTCTTAGTTGTCTACTATTGGTAGAACTTCAATTTCTTTTCATTTCATTCAGGTGATGAGCTTTTGCTGCTATTTCATTAGAAATATCTTACCATTGTATAAAATTTATATATGTATCAAATGACATTATTTCTTTTGGGTCACCAACTTCTTTGCTATCATACAATTTTCTTGTTCTAACAATGAAACAACATCATGCATCAATGAAGTCAGGATCATTTAATACCAATTCAAATTATATCAAAAGCATTGATTTTGAGCAATGCCATCACTTGATCCATCTTTGAATATTGGCAGCACAGATGTTATTTTGAGAACTGCTATGGTCTTACATCCCCATGCACAGATGTAGCAATGTTAAGTGTCATTTGCAGTAGTTGTTACATAAATGCTGCATAACATGTAATGAGTGACCTTGCTCTCTTTCTTTGTGTTGTCTTTGATGATTTTTAGGCTTGCCCAACTTACGTAGATGCAACATTACACATTATATCAAATTGTCACATTTTCAGAGAAGATCAAGATGTTTATGAATCTCTCTCACCCCCATGCATGGCTTTCCCATGATGAATGATCTAGAGCTTCCCAGTTATTTTGCATTATATTGGCCTTATTCAATACACACACACACACACACACAGTTGCACCATCTGCATTCCTCAGGATAACTACTTGCTTATTATGTTCAAATATTTTCACAACTGTATTCAAATATTTGGGGGGGGGTATACTTGCCTTGTCTATTTAAAACACACTATTTTTTGATAAAATAATAGTATTTTATATTGTGCTGTTCTTTGTCTTTTTAATATTACCAAATTGTATAAATGCTTATTGAATTTAGTGCCACCAAAAGATAGAAATTGCATGGTTAGCAACAAAAAAAAAGCAGGAATAGGTTGATGCATCAAAGCATACCTATCTTCTAAGCCATTATCATCTGGTTCTTCATCAGTGGAAGATTCAGCACTGTCTTCTTCATTTGAATCTGTAATTGCTGACCTGAAAAAATAGATGGAAAATTGTATGCTTGTAACAGTAATGCAGAATTTTAAATGAAATAATACTGTATGTTTCCAGAAAAAAAAAAGAATTTTTTGTCTATTTCTACTTATAAGAAAATTAATTTGCCAGATATCAAAGTTAAGAATTATTTCAGAGTTACAAAAGGAAATTTAGACAGAAAACCAACAGTGAACCATTGAAGTTCCCAATAATTAGTTTTCTAAAACAAGTATGAGTTGAACATTGGTAGTATGACTATTTATAGTCAGTTGTTCATTCTGGTTTGTTATTATTTTCTAACAACAATTTGGGTATCAAAGATGGCACATTTTCAAATACTAACCATTTCCAACTCCTACTTATATTTTAGAGTTTTATTCTAAAGATTTATCACTGTAACAAGATTGTTTACAAATTAAATGTTCTGCAAACTAAAATGTAAACTATGTAACCTGCTTAGTTGACACTTGCAGTAAAATCTAAAAATGGAATATCAGAGTGAATAGAGACCCCAACATGGTTTGACCTCAGTGACAAACAGTTATATTTAGAAAGGCCTAGTTTCATCTTATAGAACTAGAGGGAAAATGTGAAAAACAAAGAGGATTACTTTCATTTAATAGTTATTGGAATTAAATGTATGAAAAGAACTAATTAAAATTAATTTGGTTCAAGAAATTAGACAGGTTGAATTGGGCCGGAATTGATAATATAATTGATGATAATTTACTATCATAGTACAGCCCTATATCCACCTGCTATACTCATTTTATCTCCAAAAACAAAGACCTATCCCATCAGTTTAGTATGATTTTTAAGAAGAAAAGTTTTAGAGAAAGGGTTTTCCAAAAAGCTCAGTCAAGCCAAGTAACAAACCATGTGGTTTGTTTACATGACATATTTGAACTTAGACTGACTGATTTGTTTTTTTATGGCTTATTAAACCCTTGTGGGTTATTTAAATCCAAAATTTCAGATTGTAAGAATAATCAGTTTTTTTTTGTTTTTTTAAAGTGAATATTGCATTAACAATTTTTTGAGAATAACAATGATTTTTCCAGATACAAGTTCTACTATTTAACCCATAGCTAGCAAGAGAAAATGGATTCATACAATTCCCAAATACCTTTGAGAAATTTGTCAAGTGGCTAGGTGGAAATGCGCTTTCCAGAATAAAAAAGATCCTTTATGAATGCAAATTTAATAAGCAAATCATGCCAATATATCACTGGTGACAAGTTAGCAGACTGAGTTTTATATATCATCATCTTTTTGAGATGTAAATTATGTAGAAATTGATAATGGCTAAAAGTATAGGTGGAAGCACTTGGACATACAAAAGATATACCCAGGTATAGTATTACAAATGATAGTACTTATAAAACTACTAATACTTAAAAAGCTTAAAATTCACTATATAACACAGATTCAGTAGGTTAAAATTTTCACCAAAAATAAAAATCTCTGAATTTGAATAATTCAGTTACATATATTCAATAGTATGTAAAATGTTTATAAGTAGATACAGCAATAGAGCATCAAAGTGAAAGCTGTGGAATCAAATGCCTAATCAGCAATCTGGAAATTCATACACCTTAACCACATTTTAAAAAGCATCTCTTCTTGATCACTAAGCAATAGGAAACTGACACTAAAATCTATTAAATTTAATCAGAAAATGGTAAAAAGACTTGGAAAAGTATTGATATCCCACTAATAACTGTTTTAATTTGAAAATAACTCAAAATCTATTATGTAATTATTAGAATGTTTAAACTATTCATTTATACTCAATCAAAGTGTACATTTCATAAAGGCAAACTATCATTTTTCCAAATTAGAATCCTTCCTTTTCTATCTAAATATACAAACAAGTCTTTACAATAAAAATTTTGGTTGATATTAGGAGAGAAAGATTGATGAAAATCAAATATATCAAAATTACTCAATTGTTCAACCTTGGTTTAAGATGAAAGCACAGGCAAAGATTGTTTATTGTTGTCAAATTTCAACAGCATCAAACACCAATTAAGAGAAGAAAGCATACTGAAATTAATATTACCATAACAAGCAGTTAGAAAAGTGGATAGCATACAGGAAGTGGGAAATTTGTTGAATTCCAAGAGATGCTACTTTATCTGTTATTTTTAAATAGTTCCTCTTGAAAGTGATATAAAATGTTGGTTAACTGTCTCAAACAAACCAATATTTTATCAAACATTATTTGGACACTCAAATTTCTTTGTATTTTTGCTGTTATCGTAGCCCTTCACTACTCTGATCATGTGATTATGGTGGACACAATATTTCTTCAAGACCTTGACCGTTTCTTCATCGTGTCATTCTACTTCAATTCAATATAACAAGTCTATTTAGATTTATAATCAACCTAATTTCTCTTTAGTTGCTTGATTATTTCTAACATAATCTAAATAGGAGGAGAAACACAGGCCCCTGGTCCTTGTGACCAGGGTGCTTGGACAGGTTCTGTATTAAGTTACAGCCCATTTATTTTTGTTCTGCCAACTGAATGCTAGTTGGAAACTTTCCTGTCTACTCCTCCTTCCAGCATTCTACCACAGACCCTTAACTTCCAGCATTCCTGGCTTTTATTACTTCCAGTTATGCATTGGTCCCTACTTCCAGCAGTCCTGAACTTCTGGCTATGCATATCTCAACCTAACTCACCTGATTTCATAGGAAGTTGCTGCTTGCATATTGTCCAGACTTCAAATAACCTATTCTGTACACTTGGATTAAATACTATAGAAGGTCAATTGTTTGGCTTATTCAGCAACTACCTGGACATTAACGCAACATTGGCTAATATTTTCTCTCTGCTCCATCATGGATTTCATCAATGCCTGCACTGGACAGTACAGCTATTTCAGCCTATCTTCAACTATCAGCTTCCAATGTTTCCTGTCAACTTAACCCACCTGGCTTAGGAAGTTGCCGCATGCCTATCATCCAGACCTCAAACAACCTATTCCATACACTTCGGTTAAATACTATGGAAGGTTCATTATTGGAGCAACTACTCAATGCTTTCACCAAACATTTAAACTGAACTTTCAAACTGTGCTTTTATTTTTGTGCCAACCTACTTGGGCTCTACTTTTAACATTTAGTCACTGCTATATGATCTAGATCTTCTAGTATCCCTCAATTTACTTAATTCTTCTTCCATTATTTGATTCACTGTTGGTCATGTTTCTTTTTGGTACATTTAACCATAACACTACTTTTGTATAAGATGTAAATAAATTTTGTATTAATTTAATTTTCCAGGCAAGTTTCAAAACCTGTTAAACAAAGGTGGTTTGAATAGAAGGTCATGTTGTGCATTTGGTTGAATTTCAATTTCATACTGTGAATGCTGACCTTTATGCTCAACAACTGCAGTAAGAATATGATGTTTTGAAAGTCTTGGCATTAGTCAATCAAAAGATGTACAGCATGACAACATTCTAGTACAAACTGCCAATGTAACCAAAAACAAACTTGAGGAATTTGAGGGGTTGGAAGTGGTGCCTTAAACTGCCTATAGTCCAGACCTTGCACCATCAGATTACCACCTTTTCCAATATGAACAAAGGTTCAACAATGTGGATGAGGTTGAAAATGAGTGCAGGGAGATTTTTGCTTTTAAACCATCCAAATAGTATAAAAACATGGAATTCAGCCTCCAGCACAATGACACTTTTCATATATAATTTGTTTGAAATATGAAAAAAGCTTGAAATATGAAAAAAAAATTTTGACTTCACCTAGTATAGAGACAAACAAATATATGCTATCTTCTTTAAATTCCTCACTCCTCAACAATGCTCTGTCAGTTATCTAGACTTTATCCTAAAGAGGATAATGTATAGCTTTCTTCCTTCAGATATGGTCATACATACTAGATTTTTCCACAATAACTTTAGTTAGGGCTTCATGTTCCTCAAGTAAGACAATATCTGGTTTCTCTGAGCTTATATACCTTACTATGATAGATGCACTTTTTTGTTATGCTTTTCTCTGCCAGAATGTTTTGAAGAGTGAAGTTATTATTAAATAATACACATATATGGTAATGTTTACAAATCCTTTTAATGTGTTCCACTGTCCCTCTTAGATAAATAATGTTCACTGCAGCTATAGTCCTCATCCCCAAAATAGTCAAATTTGGACAGTGAATGAATGCTCCTCAATTCTTCCAGCTTTATTGGATCACTATTAACAAATTGTGTTCACTTCTAAAGGTAAGAAAAAGTTGTGATGACAACAGCAAAAATACAAAGAAATTTAAGCAGCCAAATAATGCTGAATAAGTTATTGACAAAACCAAGTATTTTATATGCAAAAAGATTAGAGAAAGTTATCAATATAAGTTATTACTCAATAAAACCTGAAAAACAATCTGGCAAAATCAAGAAAGATAATTTACATGGAATTAAGTTTTAATTAGCATAACCATATCAATAAAAATTATTTTACTTAATTTGAACTTTATTGAACCTGTAAGTAGAATGGTTTGATCTCTGATCAAATAAAGTAAAATGTTCCAGATTTAAATATTACCAAAAGCTATTTGTTAAAACCTATAAAAGTAAGCTTAATGAGACTGATATTTCTCAAAATAAAACTGCCAAAGAACAAAAACAAGTATAAATAAAAAAAAACTTCTTTGTATAAGGGGAAAAAATATCCAAGTGAAAAATAATTTAAGTATTAAAGGAACCCACCTGAATGTTTCAGAGATTAGAACCAAGCAATTTATAACAGATATAAAAATATAGAAAAAGCAACGAAAAAAAAAAAAGGCGCAAAGATTTTTACACAGAATCTTACTAAAGTTATATTTAACCATTAAATTTTAGGCACTGAAGTGTTATAAGTATTAATTGAAGATAACAAGTAAAATCCTTTTGAAAAAAAAAAAAAAAAAAATCATTAAAGCATAATTGACTTACCGTCTGTTGGATAATTCAGGAGATTTATCCAGAGAAGACTTTTTCAGTTTCATGAGGTTAACTTTGGTAGCAATGGTCATTTTAAAGCCACCACTGTATGTTGTCTGTAGATCAACCCAGAAACCCCGTTCATCAAGGTAAGGTTTGGAAGATCTCTGTATAATTGGAATGGCTGTACCAAGGTCAATATCAGTTATCTTTAATTCTTCAATAAAATATGGAACCTGATTTAAAAAGATTTAAGTACCTTGGTATTAATTATATTTTTTTTTATTATAAACATGAATTATTTACATATATAAGCAGAAACAAAAATACTGAAAAACTTATGTTTAAAAAAAAAAAATTAGAAACAAAAAAATAATAATCACCCATTAAATTTTTGTTTAATGGCACAATTGGCTTTACCAATATCACACACAATTTTTACCCAGAATCTAAATTCTTAGTAATAATATAGAACTTCAGTTATACTGGAATATAAAACATTTGATATTGCATTCCAAAATTAATTTTTACAGGAAGTTTTTGCTTTTGACAATGTTCCAAAAACTTTAACTTTAACTATGTTTTAACTAGCATAACCACTACATTGAAAATTATTTCACTTAATTTGAGCTTTATTGTACTACTAGCAAACATTGCAGATGCAGTCCTTACCCTATAATTTTTTAACCTAACAAAAAAAAAAAAATATTTAACAGTTGCAATGACAGCACACTGTTGTACATAAATACCAGTTTCCATTTCAAATACTAATGCAAAAAACAAAGTAAAAATAAGACAAACTATCTTAAAATTAGTTATACAAAAAAAATAAATAAATACTAATATAAAAAAACCTGGTAACTGTGGAAAAAGTTGAAGAAATAATAATAACCAATACATACATAACTTCAAATAAATATAATAAGCATAATATACATAAAAAAAATAAAATAAAATAATTGCAAATTTAAATTTAATCTATATAAAATAATTTCAAGCAAACAGATGAGGGAATAACTCGGAATCTCCATAACTTAAAAAAAAAATGTATTGCAATAATTTAAATATCTTTTTTAAATTTTAGTTTTAATTGTAATATGCACAAAGTTAGTTCTAAAAAAAAAAATTTTTTTTAAAAATATTAATATTAGAACTTTATTTTAGTCACCAAATGCATCACTACCCACTGTATTTCTGTGGTAACCTTAATCAAGAATCCTTAAGCATGTGCTATATTTGTAGATAATATCTGAAGTCCAAGCTCAGGGTTGAAATACCACAAACTAAATCCAGCCATGGGTCAAACTAAAGTTGACATATTGATATATCCTCTCCAAGTTAATATTCAAGTTCAATTATTTAAGAATTTATCAACCAATTGAATTCATCAAAATTAATTTTCTTAATTACTTCTTTTTACATATTTTATTCTCATACACATTAAATGCAATTAAACTTTCTCTCATATTCTATACCATAAAACAGTATCTTTCTACATTTAATTCTATTCAATTGAACACTGTCGAGCCTTCTTGGGGTTCTATTTTCCCCAATGTAACCAGGTTAGCACTCACTTCATGAAAGTTATGTTATCCAAAATTAATTTTCCCACAGCTGTTAAGTCAGCTTAGTTTCATGAGATAGCTGAAGTACAGGTAACTCAAAATAACAAAAACCTATTTTCTTTGTGTAAAGATGCTCATAAGCTCATTATGCCAAAGGAATAATTTTATTATTTTCTCAATTTTCTAAACATTGTATGTAGTTAAAAAAAAAATTTTTTAAAAAGTTTCCCATTGATTTGATTTTCTAAAATTAGAATATGTTTTCTCCATATGTGAATAAAGTTTTAAACAATTTCTCCAGGGAATTATACAAATATATTTTCAATGTCCAAATGATATTTTACTGTGATTTCATGAAATTAAAGGTTTAACTGACTAAAAACAAAATTCCATATTTCTTACAAATACTCTTTTCATAAATGAAAAATACCTAAACTTGAATTGAAATCTGATGATTAGCAGATGTTTTTTATAATTTTTTAAAATGTGGGTGTTTTTCTCATTAAAATTCTTAAACTGATTTATACAGTATTTTTGAAAAGTAGTTTAACTTTTCAAATACAAATGTCTGTTTATATTTATTGACTTTTACTAAAATTACCTTTGATACAAGTCCTGAACATTTTCTTTCATCAAAGTGCATGGAAGTTCCTATGAATAACACATTCACAATGAAAGAAATTCAGCTTGTAAAATTATGTAAATTATTTTCACTTTATATTAATTTGATTTACATAAGGATGTCATTTATAGAAGCCAAATAGAAAATCAGTTTATCAATGAAAAAGCCTTTTGATCTTGTTAACTATGCTGATTACTACCTAGGATTGACCTTACCATCCTTGGCTAATAAAGTAGATTCATACTTCTCGGCTTAATGGACATATTTAAAGCAATGGCAGTAGCTTATTTCCCTTCCTGCCAAAGTTAATTTAACCATTAGGCAAGATTATCTTCAGGGAATATTTTTCTGCTGTTTGGTGAAGTGCTGTCACTGTTGATTGAGCAAGATCCTGTTTTAACAAGTCTAAAAAATTAACTAGATTTAATAGAACTAATTTGCCAGTTTCATGAGAAAAAAAAAATGAACAAATAATGGTAATAACTTTTTTTTTTTGTTTTTACTAGTGCTCATGAGTAGATTGAATTTGGCAGTATGTAAAGACAAATCACAAAATTGCATCTCAATGATTATTCATCAAATGGAAAAATTCCTTGCTTTATTCTCAATAAAGCAAGGAATCTTAAAGGAATTAATTTAGAATGATTATTTCCACTTTTGTATTTTAGATTTATATGACAAGAAGGCTCATTGCTGAGTCAATACAGATTGTCAGGAATTAATTATGTTTTTACAGTAATTTTTATTAATTGGTTTAAACCAGGTAATAGTCATTACAACAAAAATACAGGAATTCATAATAGAGTGCCCTAATACAAACAACATTTGAAAAGTTGTTATAAATTTTCTGAAAATCTAACTGGGATTTGGGGGGGGGGAGGGAGTAATCAAACAAAAAAAAGGAAAGAAAGAAAAAAGAAGAGGAAGGAGTCTAGTAACTGGATAATAAATGTTGAAATTC